>WEKX01014033.1:0-76050 GCA_013390025.1 Pitta sordida | reverse complement strand
TTCCTCCCTTCCTTCCTTCCCGCCTTCCTGCCTTCCTTCCTGCCTGCCTGCCTGCCTGCCTGCCTTCCTGCCTGCCTGCCTGCCTTCCTGCCTCCCTCCCTCCCTCCCTGCCTTCGTCATATTGAATTAAGAAAAAAAAAGGTTATTTTGGGGAGGCAGAAAGGAAAAATTAATTTTTTACTTTGAGGGCAGCATGGTGAACAGCAATACATTTGTCAGCATTGGAATGTGTCCCCGGCTTAGCCACAGACTTTCAGCATAACTTGATTCCTAAACTCCTGTTGTAAATAGATTGAATCAGTTATTTGAGAGTTAAGTATTTCCATACGGAGCTAAATTCTAATTATCTCTTATACTGTAAGTACTCAATTTATTTTGAGAGACAATGGTATGTAACTTAGCAAAAGGGCAGCAAAATTATTGCAATATTAATAAAAATGCATCACAACAGTTGTGGAATAAACTATTAAGCTTTAAATCAGAGAAGTAATTATAGGTCTATTATCCAATATGGCTACAGCTGCTCTGTGTATTTATACACACAATTGCTTTCACATACACACCAAGAGGATTAGAATGAAATAAAATCCATGAAAGAAAGTATTTATCCAGGGAGCTGGAGTAAAAGCAAAGATTTAATTTCCATACCAAGAAAAATGGAACCAAGCAGCTGTTCAGTTATTTTGGATTCTTGTCCTTGCTTGACAATGATTAAAGATATTAAGAGCACCAAAATGGCATGTCAAATAATGAATGAGGTTTTCTTGATGATCAGTATCTGTCATCAGAATTTCTGTTCCTCTCAGCACTAATGAGAAATTCCTCCTTCCAGTAAAGATTGTACTTTGTTTGCAGTTCCACATAATATTTTTTCTTTTCCTCTGAATATTGAACTTTCTATTGTACAACTTCAGATATCCAAACAAGGAAATGAGGAAAACGATCAGTAGTAAGGGATCTCACAAATTATCTGTTTTAACTGAAGGAAAATCCAAAGCCCATGTGTGTAAAATGCTTATGGGTTTTTAAAAAATCACTACAATACAGCTGTGAAGTCACAGAATTACAGAATATTCTGAGTCGGAAGGGACCCACAAGGATCATCAAGTCTGACTCTTAAACGGCACCTCTGCCTCCCTGGCAGGAATCAAACCCCCGGTCTCCTGCATGAGAGATGGGGACACTCACCACTGTACTAAAGTGGATTTTCTAAAGTTCCTGTTGGTCTGGCAATTTCCTGCATGTCTGTCATGGCCATGCATAACCATTTCTGTCACGCTTCTCCAATGTGATATTCAATTGCATTCTTGCCTAATTCACAAGTTACGTTTTCAAATGCTGCTTATCTACTTCTCGCCTTCAAGGTACTTAGTTTCTGTGGGCACAGGAAGGTGCTTTAACCACTCTAATCTACTTTCAGAGAAAGCTAAAAAAGCCCAAACTGAAGTAACTTCTTTGAGGAGTAAAATTTTTGTTACAGACAGGAATTCGGAGAGGGCAAGAGATGAAAAGTGTCTGTACATGCCATGGTGGTTCCATAATCAGTCCCACTGCAGAGTTATCCAGCTTTTGCTTGCACTGAATTCACAGGATAGAGACATTCCCACTATGCTTTGGGGAATAATCTGATAATCATCTGGAATAACAAAACACATGACCTCCTCAGGGAAAAAGAGAGTAGGGAGGAGGAATGCCTCTGCTTATCAGTCACCACAGGCACACTGGCTTTTGACAGCACCATCTTATCATGTCCAGAGCAGCGCCTTCCAGGCAATTTGGTTCTCTCTGTGCTCAGGCAATCAAAGTAGCCTAGCTTTGAAAATAGTTTATGGGACAAGAGCAGTGTCCTGGGATCCTGCCCTGACAGAAAGCCATGCTATAGTTGACACTATGAGTCTGAAGACTAGAAGAATCCACCTTGTGTGAGCAACAGAAATGACATAGCACTGCAGAGAAAACAGCTTCTTCAACTTGACTGTTGTTTCCTCCTTGAACCATATTTTAGTTAAATCTACCTTTTCATACAAAGCCTCAATGTGCTTTCCCTGAGCTACTTTTTCTGTTCATCTTGTCCTACTTCTTTGTTTGTCCATTCTTCTGCCTCTTCATCCAAATAGGAAAGCAAAGGTTAAAAAAAGGACAACAATTCAAGTAGGCACTGATGCAAGAACAAGCCTTTCAGGAAAAAAGATACAAGAATATTGAAACAGCAAGAGCAAAAACACCCAATAAACATGGAGATGTCTTACTACTGAACAGAACTGACAGCTTCTGCCTTGCTACTTCCCCGTGTGGTGGAGACTTGCTGTTTGCCTGTGAGGTTGCTCAGTGCTCTAGGTAGGAAGCTGGGAAAATATGATAGCTCAATGATCTGCACGTTTCTTGACAAGTAAGAAAAGAAGGAGTACAGTTTGTTCATCTATGGCCTTTGACATGATTCTGTTATGTGGGGGAGTGTTCAGAAGGGCCTTAAATCAACAGGGAGAAGGATACTTTGACAACCACTGAGGCAGCTAACCAACAGAACAGCATTTCATAGGAGACATTGTTTTGATTGGATAAGTTCGATTACACTTTTGTAAGAGTTTTAAATTATTGGACATTACTTCACAACTGGAAAGTGGATGTTGACAACATTTAGAAGTCAGCTAAAAGGTCAGCTGAGATATACTGACTTAGTTACAGTCAGTTACAGTGCATTAACTTAAAATGAGCTTCTTGGGTTTGTTAAGTTACTCAGGACCATCATGGAACCAGGATGCGTAACTCTGCATTGTTTATCTACACGCCTTGAAGTGCTTCTCAACATAAACATGTTAAATATCTTCTTCCAAATCCTGAAATCTCATATTGATGCTGAGTTTTTCAAGAGGTCATAACTCTGAAATTCAGTGAAACATATGTATCTGACTTGCTGCAGCCCTATGCAAAACTCAGTCACTGGATTCTTGGTGTTGAGGACCAGGAGACTATGACAGTATCTTTGGGAGTGCTCACACTGCATTTAGCACAATAGTCCCGTGGGATGCAGCAGGAACACCCAACACAGTGGTTTTCTCTATAATAAATCTCAAAATGTCATTGTATCACTAGAACATATATTCTAGCTTGATGACCTAGTCGAAAGCCCCTACAACTGTTGTCTTCCATGCTGCTAAAAGCGTATCCACTATCCTTCTGAATCCATCTGTGCATGGAAACATTGCAGAGCCCTTTTAGTTATCTCAGACATTTGTAGTCTGAATTTCTAGTGAGTGCTTTTCACAATTCTAAGTTTTTCTCTTTTGCTTAGTTTCTCTAAGCAATGAGTAATTCTCCTTCGCATGATAAACTCTATTGTCCCCTAAAATTAGTCTCCTGTGAAGAAACCACGTCAAAGTAGTGATCTAATGTCAAAAACACCTCTGGCTCTCAAAATCAGAGCAAATATGAGAGAAGAAAAATTAAAAACACCTTCCTTGGCAATTTAGAGGAGAATTTATTTCTTCCTACAGAATGTATGATGAGTAATTCCTTTGCAAATGTTAAATTTTCTCAGAAAGTGTTTCAGAGTAATATTGTTGAAGTCTCATGCTTTCAGTATTGCAGTCAATAAAATGAAAATGTCCCTTAATTCAGAATATGATTTAAGAAAGAAAAAAAGCAGAGGGCAAAATGAGAAAGAAATCTTGCAAATGACCAATTAGTTGTTATAAACCACCCACCTCTCCCTCAAAGGTTGCTTTCAAAGTTCAGCTGCAGACCTGGCTGACGAGGATGCTGTTGTGTTCTCACAAGGCAGACATAGTCCAGGAGGTTTCCAGACAGGGTCTGCTCAACACCAAAGGGAGTTTTGTATCTCTCACACATTTAATTTCTTCTCTACATTACTTTTTTTAATCATACAAGGGATTAATTTTGACCACATTTACTGGCTTTCTGTTTACTACAGACTAAACAACTTTCCTGGGTTTACTTTGGTTCTGTAATGCTTACCTGAAGGACATCTTATCTTTCAGAGATACAGATGGAGATCTGTTTAGAGACAGACAGATTTAAGACCAGAGTGATCTAAAGATGTCCAGTGATGTACACCCAAACCAAGCTCTAAGTGAGTAATTTCTAGATGTCAGTTCCCTGCCTTGCTATAGAACTAGCCTGGAACAGACAAAAATTTGTTTTCTCTAGTAGTTTTTAACCATTTTTTGATAACTAAATAAATGGACTCACTGTACAGTTTAGATCTCAACTCTCATTCTAAGTTTTGCAGATTTTCTGAATGCTTTCCATCTTCTCAACATTCCTGTTTGAATTTCAAGGATTTGAATGAATCCTTAGTAAAGCTGGAAATATCATCTACCTATTAGCATTCTGTATTTCCAGTCTTTTAGAAATTGCTTCTCAGCCATAGATCAAGCTCGTACCACCACACTTAAAGCAAAACCACTTATTCAAAGGATTATCTACTACACCATTTCTGAGTTTCATTTACTGAAAGACAATACCAACTTGCAAGTGTCCAAAATCTCATGCTCAAACATATTTAGGGAAAAACACCACCTGTAAGGTTTAAGATACCTGGAAAGAGACAATGAGGAAGCATGTGAAAGGTGATGTTGTTGGGAAAATGGCTGGAGATGCCATGCTGGAGTAGGTATTTCCAAGAGAACTGCAGCTGAGTGTGACCCATGCTGGGGTATGATCCCCTCTGAGGATCTGTGGCCACAGGCCATTCACATAAGGCCAAGGACAACCCTGAGTGTTGTTAAAGAGTAGGTAGGGAGTTGGACTGGATGGTCCTGTGGGTAGTGCCATGGTTTAGACAATGGGTTGATGCTGGGTTACAGTTTGGAGTTGATGATCTCCAAGGTCTCTTCCAACCCTGCTAATACTGTGATACTGTGATTGGGAAAACTGGATTTAATAACTTTCTCATAATATTCTGTGATTCTGTGATTCTGTGATTCCCTAGGTTTTTGTAAAATTTGCTGTGTTTTTATCTAATTTTCTTACTTTGCCACCTAAATCAATAATTAAAAGGTATTGTTCAATAGCAATGAATTGAATTAAATTCCTTAAGTACAGACTGCTTTGGATATGATGGCCTCTTCAGATCTGAGCCAATGAAGGTCTGTATGTTCTCCAGACTTCCATTGGGGGAGTGCTGGCCAAAGGAACAACTTGACAGGTGGACAGATGCTGTAGTATAGTGGTGAAGCTTTCTTTGAAGAAGATGACCAAACGACAGTATCCAGCACTCCAATTAACTAGGCTTTTGAGTACTTTTAAAGGTGAACTATGCATTATGTTCTTCTGAACTTATTTCAGTTTGCTATTACTCATAAGTCACTTTCCATTAAGTGGCTCAAATCTATCGCTGAATCATAACAATCAAAGGACTTCAAATAGCCTTACCTCTGGCCTCGGAAAAATGATACCACTTTCCAGAATGAGAGGGCTGTATAGCACAGACAAAGCCAGGCACTTAGCAGTATAACAGTTTTGTATTTTCCTGCAATCTTAGAGCACGGCTGTTCTGCTGGCACCTCTGGCTCTGACTCTGCTAAGTGCTGGAGAAATCCAGTATCTCTGGATGTGAACTCGGTTCATAACTGTAGACCAGTGGAAAAAACAACATTCCTAAACATTTTCAGGTTTTTAAGAGAAGGATGAAGGAAAAGTCGGGGGTGTGCATTCGGACTCTGTACGGGCGTTAGCTAGTGAGTTGGACTAGATGATCCTTGTGGGTCCCTTCCAACTCATAGTATTCTGTGATTCTGTTCAACCTGGTTAATCCCAAGTGCTGAGCAGGTCTCACCTGCCTCAAGAGCTGCACTGACGTACAGCTTGAGTACTGCTGATTACTTCAGGCTATGTGTGGGTGCATTCAACAATAGTTAGTAAGACAGCATATGTTAACAAAACTTCAAAATGGAAAACAGGCCTTAATCAGAGCATTTTCCTCTTGCTTTAGTAGCAATTTTTTTTTCCATAGAGCAACAGGGTTTTGAGATTTCCACTAATTAGTACTATTAAAAATTAACAGTAAGAAGACATAATATAATTTTTCATGAACACTTACTAAATTATATTTACATTTACAATAATTAATGAAAGGTGAATAATATTTATATGTGGCAATGGAGAAATTTCAGTTGAATAGGAAACTTTTTGTTTCTTAGGACAGAAAGCACAGAAATAGATAAAATCACAGAACAAATAAGTTCAGTCTCTTAAATTTTCCCCATATGTCATATATACCAGGCCCTGGTTCTCTCAATGGCTCTCTTCTGACCTCTCTCCAGTTTGCTAATCTCTCTGTCTTGTAGAAGTAAATATTAAATATTTATATTAAATTAAATATTAAAGCAATTACATGAAAAAAACAATTCCCAAGAACAAATTATGCACTGGGTGTAGAATCCATAGGATACAAATAGCAGTTCATGGCTGAGATTATCATCTGGAATCCTTAATGGTCACTCAAGACAAATAATCTGTTCTCAGATGGTGTCCTTCTAAAGTCGATAATAACATTAGGTTAGATGACTTTGCATTCTAAACCTCTTCACTGAACATAAAGAATACAAGAATGGCTAGCTCAGATAGAGGCAGTGCCACTGCAGATAAATGAGGGTAGATGATAGGAATCCTCCCTCCATGATTTTATTTTAGTCTGTGCTGGGAAGTGAGCTCAAGGCACACAGTTTTGCACTTCAAGCTCGGCAGGCAGCAGCTCCAATACTCCAGGTATTAATCTTTGACCACAAGATGCACAGAAAGAGTTAACTCTGCTTTGCTTTTAGCAGGATGGAGAATGACAGGAACTTGGTCTCCTTGCAACATACCAATTCACACTTAACTTAGCATATTTATGTTTCCCTAAAAAACAATTCCCAGGAGAAATCCTTCCAGCTTTTATCTAGGCAGTGGTAATGCCTCAACTGCTGATTGCAATCATCCCATTCTCAGGGCGACCCCTGAAGTCACTGAAGACAACTGGTGTGTACTAACAGACATAATGAAATCATCTTTTCTGTGTTTAAGGCTTAGATACTTGTGATCCTTGAAACCTCACACATTGTTTTGTAAAGATAACATACAACTTTTTGTTAACATTTTATTTTCTATGTTATTTGAAGTAAAATAAATCCCTTGATGTGACTTCAAGAAAATTATCTTCACAGTTTTTCTCTTTTTTTTTTCCTATATCACAGAATCACAGAATTAACAAGGTTGGAAAAGACCATGTAGGTCATCAAGTCCAACCTATTACCTAACACCATCTTATAATCGAAATCATGGCACTATGTACCTCACAGGTTCACAGGTTATTCTGAGTTGGAAGGGACCCACAGGATCATCTAGTCCAACTCCCAAGCGAATGGGATCAGGCCCACAAGTGTGGAACCATGGGCACCAAGCTCCATCCATCCTCATCCAATCTCTTCTTCACATTCAGGGATGGTGACTCAGCCACCNGCCAGCGCGGGGCTGCGCCGCAGGGCTGGGGTGCCGGGGTGCAAGCGCCGGGGGAGGGGGAGGGGTAAGTGGTTTGCACTGTGAGCACAAAGTGGTGGTGGCCCAGAGAGGCCCAGAGATTCTCGGGGTGGCGGGGGTCTCCCAAGTCAGAGGGGGCTCAGAAACATTTACCTTTTCTTCCCCGTGCTCAGAGAGTCAGAGGGGAGAAACAAAGAAGTGCCTGGAGCCCTCCGGATTTCCGGGGGGTGGGGCAATGGGCATGGCCTGCATGCATATTAACGACCTGCACTTCTTTGCGAGTTTAGGGTTTTGCGAGGGCCGTCGCCTGTCCTTTTCCTTGCGAAGGACGGGGTATAACTGTATTTGCCATTAAATGACCTTGCAAACACTCCCATGTAACTGCTCGGTACGTTGCAGCAACCAGCTGCTCTCTCTGCTTGAACAGTTTACAGCAGCATTTCTCCCTTGAAATCAATTCACAACGTTTCTGAGCAAGCCAACAACTAGCCAAGTGGGAGAGCTGGAATTGGCTTATATGCAGCTTGTTCTTTGTACTTTCTTTCTTTACTAGGGAACAACTTCAGAGTAGCTGTGTCCACTGAGCTCTGTACATTTTCCCTGGCTTGTAAAGTCCATCTCCTGTGGGAGATGCCGGTGGCTATCCATTGGTACTAATGAGAGCTTAGGTTATGTGCGCTGTAGAAAGTTATTCCAAAGATGCTGGAAACTAAAAGTCATATCAAAGCAGTGGCAGAATTAAAACTTGCATGCCTGTAAACAAAGACTTCCTTAACTGACTTGTATTTGAACATCCCTCACCATACTTCCCTAACAGATATGGAATCAGAGAAGAACAGAATGGTTTGGGCTGGAAGCAACCTTAAATACCATCTAGTTCCAATGCTCTCTACCATGGGCAGAGACAGCTTTCACTAGATCAGGGTGGTCAAATTCTCATTCACCCTGGCTTAGAGTATCTGTGACTTCTCTGGGCAACCTGTTCCAGTGCCTCAACACTCTCACAGTAAAGTTTCTTCCATAGCAGTAGCCTTAGGTACACTGTAGGGTTTCCCTGTCAGGGCTGGTTACCACATCTTTATGTGTCTGGCTCACTGAGTCCTTTAAGTAGGATAACCTCTCCTCCACCCCAGAACCAGGGACATGGTTTCATGTGCTGGAAGAAAGAAATTTAAGTAGTCTCTGAAGGCCTGGAAAGCAAATTTATCCAGGGACAGGAGTTAAACATATGTACGGAAAGACCCTTGATACCACTGGGGAGAACATGCATCTGAAAGAGTTAAATTAAGAGACAAGTAACTTGACATTCACCTGCTGTTACAATTTCCTTGTCTGGTCTCATATGAAACCATACATGTCTCTCCACAGCCAGAAGTCCTTCCTTCAATAAGGTGAAAAGCCTCTGGAAAAGACTTTCTTCTTTGTGGCTATGACTGCTTTCTGAGAGGAGGTAGGGGGTTTCTAAATTGCTTTCTTTGAACTTAGGAGCATTTTGTGTTGGGTTAGGAATTAGTTGGATGGACGAGCACAGAGTGTTGGTAAATGGTGCCACATCCAACTGCTGGCCAATCACTAGTGGAGTCCCACAGGGATTGGTGCTTGGCCTAGCACTGTTCAATATATTTATTGATGATATGGACAGGGGAATTGAGTCCATCATTAGCAAGTTTGCAGGGGAATTGAGTCCATCATTAGCAAGTTTGCAGATGATACCAAGCTGGGGGCAAATGTTGAACTGCCAGAGGGCAGACAGGCCTTTCAGAGGGACCTTGGTAGGCTAGAGAAATGGGCAGATTCTAACAACATGAGATTTAACAAATCCAAGTGCTGGGTTCCTCACTTTGGACATAACAACCCCATGGATTGCTATCGACTGGGGGATGAGTAGCTGGAGAGTGGTGAAATGGAGAGGGATTTAGCCACCTGGACTAAATCACACAGCAGTGTGCCCAGGTGGCTAAGAGGGCCAATGGCATCCTGGTCTATATTAGGAACAGTGTGGCCAGTAGGACTATGGAAGTTAGTCTTCTCCTGTACTCGGCGCAGGTCAGGCCACATCTTGAGTACTGTGTCCAGTTCTAGGCTCCTCAGTTTAAAATGGATGTTGAACTACTTGAAAGGGTCCAGAGAAGGGTGACAAGGATGGTGAAAGGACTGGAGAACAAGCCTTAGGGGAGTGACTGCGGGAGCTGGGGTTGTTTAGCCTGGAGAAGAGGAGGCTCAGAGGTGACCTCATTGCTGTTTACAACTCACTGAAGGGAGGTTGCGGTCAGGTGGGTGTAAATCCCTTCTCTTAGGTTGCCAGCACCAGAACAAGAGGACACAGCCTTAAGCTGCATCTGAGGAGGTTTAGACTGGATGTTAGAAAGAAAAATGGATGTTAGAAAGAGAAAGAAAAGTCTGGATGAGTAACTCAGTGACATGGTCTAGACGATGGGAGGCTTGGATGGGTGGAGCGGACATGGCCTTAAGCTACGCCAGGGGAGGTTTAGACTGAATGTTAGGAAGAGGTTTTACACAGAGAGAGTGATCACTCATTGGAATGGTCTGCCCAGGGAAGTGGTGGAGTAGCCATCCCTGGAGGTGTTTAAGAGAAGACTGGATGAGGGGCTCAGTGACATGGTCTAGTTGGTGGGGAGTTGGACTAGATGATCCTGGGGCTCCCTTCCAACTCGGAATAGCCTATGAGCCTATGAGTGGGGGGCCCATGGCTCCACACTTGTGGGTTTGATCGCGGGGTTGGCACTCACTTGGGAGTTGGACTAGATGATCCTTGTGGGTCCCCTCCAACACAGAATAACCTGTGAACCTGTGAACTTGAGAGGAAGCTTCAGTCATTGCACTGATGTTTTGTTTCCCACTGCATGAGTGGGGATAGGTAGGGCAAAAACTGGATGCAGGAAAGGTGTTACCAGCAGAGAAAGGTCTTTCTTTGATCTGAAAACAGAGATGCTTCGTAAATTTGCATATAGGAAGTACTGTCTCCGTCTCTTCCAGCTGACTGATCCCTAGAATGCTGCAGAAGTCCTCCAAGTTTTTTTGAAGGGCTGGAAATGCCACAATCTCATATCTTACTCTGATTTTCACATTATTTTGCACTACAGATATTTCTATGCAAATAAAAGAAAAGCTTCTGTATGAGAAACTTCAGGTTCACTGAAATCACTACGGCTGTCATTTTAGTGTCTGCTCCTTTTAATTTTTTCTCATTAGGTGTTACCTCCTTAGTTTTTAGATAAGAAAGGCTTCTGCTCTTGTGTGACTTTATGCAGCGCAGCACTTCAGTGTTAATGGTGGGGAGGCAGTTTCCACCACGATGGACTGGATATGCTGCATGTTTACAAATCTGTTACCAAAACACAGAGATGGAAGAAATAGTTTATTTTTGGCCCAAGTTAAGGAGACAACCAGTAGTGCTGTTTCCATTTTGACAAGATACTTAGATGCCTTTGATTATTTTGCCATCTCGATTGTCATCTTTTCCATCCTAAGAGAAATACTCATGTCATTCTGTTATCTCTAGCTTTGGACATTAAACAGAGGCAAGAATTTTACATCATTTAGTATTAAATGTTCTCTGAACTAGACATACATTCTCTTACAATGCTCCTTTCCATGTCCCTATAACACAGTGCCTAACTGAACTATCAGGCTACTTCTGCTGCCACAAGTATTTCCCTGACATTTTGTCAAAATCTGTTGGTAATGGTGGAAAAGAAAAAGAGCTCCTCTAAAAGTAGAAATAAAAAAATTAAATAGGAAACTGGCTAAAAACAAGGTACCCATCCATGTTAGGAAAAAAATATAACGGTTTAATTGAGGGACGAGGTACTTCTAATGTGACTTCGTATTTCACCTTTTCATAGTTTAAACTTGTTTCAGGAAGGGTATTTGTGCCCTGACTGAAATTTGTGCCCTGGTGCTGACTGAAACACTGCTTGGAGTCCTTCATGTTTGAATGGGACACAGGCTGCAGGCAGTATCCCTCCTCACCACTGCATCAGGGCTAGTCATACTCCAGTTCAGCCCAGCTAGGGCAGCTTGGGCTGTGGAGTTGAACAGACATGATGAAGGAGAAATAAAAGGGGTATCCCTGAGTGCAACCCACTGAACAGACTGAGAACTACGCCTAGCACAATGGCACCTCTTTTCAAGGGCAGTGCTTACACATGTAAGACTTTCCACTTGAATTTGTTCCAGCTGGTCCCACCTGCCAAGTGCCATGATGTGGGTGAAGAGAGATGCCCATGGCAGGCACAAATCAGTCCTGGTGCATTGTGCAGTGGACTGCTGCTTTACACAGCTGTTCCTTTGTACCTCCACTAAGCAACTGACACTGGACAGCTGGATTGTCTCCTGAAGTTGTCTCAGTCAATGCATCTCACTGCCTAGATGGCTACATGATGCTTTTTGCATTATTTGAGGACAGGGATTTAATCAGGCAACTGCCTTAACTTACACACACCAGTAAGCAACCCTTGGCAAGTGAGCTCTGCAGTGCAAATAGGGGCCCCTACAGAGGAACTGCCATGTAATAATGAAATTAATTTGAAGAGTCCAAAAAGGTAGCATTTTCTGCAATCCTGCACAGAGAGGCAACAAAAGGCTACATTCCTTGCAGAACTGATGTGTCTTACCTTGTTCCCTCCATTGAAAGTAGGAGAAAAATCAGAAGAAGCAGTCAACACAGCTAGACTTTTCTTTTTGTTTACTTGGAAAACTTGTTTTAACCATCAACTTTAGCAAATTTTGGCAGTTACAAACCTGTACACTTTTTTGTTTTGTTTTGTTTTTATAGCAAAAGAACACAAAACAATACTGCCAACAGCAATGATGAAGGAACAATTAGTTTTGAGATGAAGGACTATACCCACTCAAAGTGATAAACCTTCCCTTTTGCATAAGGTTGAATTTGTTGCCATTGGAAAAATGAAGTCTCTTAATACCTACTTGAAATGGAATAAAAATCATAGCTCCAGTTTTTTGTGCAAAACACACTCATTTAAAAAGTCAATAAAAAACATCTTCTTAGAAACAGAAGTTAAACAAAAAGAGCTGAACCCAAAGGAAAGTTACAGTACATTTTGAAATGATTAAAAAGTTTTCAGACCTAAAACATTTTTGTTTTTGTTTTTTTTTGCTGTTATCTTAAAAGTTCAAACCAACTTTGATGACTCTTTAGAATTATATCAAACAAACAAATAAAAAAAAAATTGAAGTGACCTGATTGGCATCAAATATCTACAAAAGCCTGATAATTTGAAACCATTATATACATTATTTTATAAACTTCTTTTTAAACACCAAAACATACATCTTTTACAAACCAGCCTGCTTGCAACAGGTAAAATTTACAAGACAATCTTTTCCAATACAGTGCTTTAAAGAGAACTGCTTTCACTCTTAAACATCTTTGTCATCTCCTGAAAAGCGGCAGTATGGGCTCGTTGCATTGTTAAATAATAGTGTTTCAGGTATTCCTATGACAAAAGAATGCTACAGTTCTGAGGGCTCCAATTTCTTTCCATAATACAGTTCAAGTGCACTCTTAACACTGGTAAAGATTACTTATGGCCTTCATGTAATATAGCACATTTGCAATTATTGCTTTTCATTATTACATAAAGAAATGAACTTAATTTTGTTTCCTCCCCATCCACCCATCCCTTGGATGATGCGGCTACTTTACTAATTGAATGGCCTTTCTAGTAATGAAGATGTTCAATGTTAAGTTTATGAAACACAGACTAAAATTCATGGGTAATGGGCAATGGTCTAAATTCTAAGTTTGACATATGGAGAAGAAGAGAGATGTAAACAGGCAAAAAGCACAGCACAGTTTTACTGCAGCTAAATGATGGTAAACCATCAGGGAATGAACTTGAAGATGTAGCTCTCTTCTTGGAAACTGATGAAATCTCCATTATTACTCAGTGAGTAGCTCCAAACATTATCAACACAGTACAGATGTACTTCCAGCAGTGGTTTCAAAGAGCTGGTTTCCTCTGTTATTAAGGATGCTTCATTTTCAAATGAAGCTTTGCAGAACTGGTCCAGGGCACCTTCAACTCCCTCTAGCATGACTGCAATTATTATTTGCTATAAGGATATAGGATAGCATCCATTTAGCTTTTTCAAGCAGGATCTCAGTGATGACTAAAGCTGTGTTCTTAACCATTTGTTTTATCCAGCCCACATTTCTCTTTACAGAGGAGTATTTTATATGAACCAAGAGCAACATTTTTCATGTCATATTCCCAAAATTTCTCACCTGCCTGGGTCACAGAGACAACAGGCTGCTGCCTCCTCATTAATCAGCATTTCAGTGACATGCATTTTTTCACTGTGCTGCACCCACTCTGAGTTTTTGACTAGAGAGGGTACCGATATGTCAAGGCTACCACTACTTCAGACTACATTAGCAAATTTAGAGAATGAGAGAAAAAAATTCCAAGGACCAAAGCTTAGGTTCTTTGTGGGACATGTGGAGGGGGAAAGCTTGCTTGAGCGAAGGAGCACACAACTTTCTGATTCAGGAAAACAGTGGCAGTGAGAAGCTTTCGTCTCCTTCCAGACTTTTACTGCAACTATAGATTATCCCACGGGATAGTTCAGGATCAAAGATGTCCCTGAGCTTAAGGAAACGAGCTTGATTGACAGGAAATCACAGTTCTGTAGGGAATCTCTGCACCCCAAAGCCCTCCTGATTGCCTTCATATGCTGTGTCCTATAGGAGTGTCCTACAGGACAACAGGACCACAAACTTTATTGTGGTCTTCTAGTGGGGTTTTCTATTTCCTCTCATGGAAGGGTAGTAATTCTGTGGCTCCTCAGTGTCACATTTGGCCCTTTACTCTGCTATAACATACTGGCTCAGAACAGCAACTACATCCAGTATCTACAGCTTTGTGGGGGATTTTTTTGTCCTTTCTTTTGTTTTAGAATGTTCATAATAAAAAGGTAAAATAAGTAACATATTTAAGAAAGGTACATAACCCTAACTTTTCCTTATGCACATGGTCACTTAATGTGGTATCAGCAGCATAAATTGTGTTGTCTGGCTCTTTCCATTGCCAGTTACCAAAAGGGCTGTCAGCGTGCATGACATCCTCGACTTGATCGAAATGCAAAGAATAAGCAACCTTTTACTCAAACTCATGCACCCTGGAAAAGTCAAGGATTTCTGATACAAGCCAATACTTGCATTTTAAGAAGTTGCTTTTTTCTTTTGCTACTTCTTGACAAAAAACAGACTTCATTGATTCTAAGAGTTATAACCCAGTGATACTCAAAAGTACTTTATTAAGCCTATGAAATCATCTGCTGCAGATGATTCTGAGAGAAAATAACGTGTAGTGGAGCCATCTACAGGGATGTAGTTTGAAATACAGACACACAGGATAAGCAGAGATGTGAGGGGAGTTCCTGCAGAACAAGGGACATGGAAACGACAGCAGCAGCAATACAAAAATCATTATATGTCAGAAGAAAGGAATATATATTGGATGAACTAATACGAACAATAATTCTGGTATTAGATTATGAATGTGTTGTTATCTTCCACATTAGAAGATTGTGACTTGTCTGTGTGGAGCAGCAATTAAAAATAAAATAAACCAGTTTGGTTTAACAAGAGATGTTAATATGAAAATCTAACTCCCTAAGAGGTATTCCACCTTTAGATCTGCATTGGGGTCTCATCATTATCAAAACAGCCCGAACAAAATCAGAAAGGCCACAGAAGTACCGTATTTACAGAGGGGAATCTGTCTGAAGATGGACTTGGAGGGGAGGAGATACTGAGGTATAGAAATCATGAACAGGACAGAGAATGCTGAATGGGTGATCCACGGCACCTTCCCAACAGCACTTTAACAAGCAGGTGTTTAGTGAAATGAAATGGCAACAACATCAAACAGAAAAATTACTATACATTGTATTTATGCATATTTTACCAGTAAAACTCACTATCAACAATATATTACTGGGGCAACAATCTCGGTAAGAAACATGGATTTTTTTTTTTTCTGTATGGCAGTTGTTAGACTCCCATAGTGCTCTCCCTCATGACACTTTTGATATGTCCCAGTAATGGCTTGATATAGGTGTCTTAAGCTTATGCAAGAATTTTCACTACAGAACACAGATGATAAGTACACCTAATAACTTGCTGGGGGCTTGAACAGAATTAATTGCCTAAAAGACAAAAATGTCTCCAATCAAAACTGAGTAGGAGCATATCTCATGTAAACTGCAGCCCAGTGCTAAGAGAGCATCACATTTCTCAGAAAGTCATACAAGCTTTAAAAGTGCAGCTAAATTTGCAGCTTTGTTTTGCAGACTCTGACATTCCTACTCTTGAAGACACATCAGTTTAATTGCATTTCCTTTCCTGTAATATAGAGTTCATGAACAATATGAATTATCCTCTATTCATGCCCCGAGGCTTGCCAAACCATTTTATGGCTTTTTGGCAAATCCCTTGGTTCTTTGCAATCACAATACAAATTTTCATATTTTTTCTTCTTAAAAACACAGGAATAGCAGGGGAAAAGGAGTTAAAACACACCATAAGCACATTCAGGATGTATCACTGTTACAGAAGTATGTTACTTTGAGAAGATCAAGTGACATTCATAAATTCCATGGACAGGACCTATTTGCAGACAAGTACTTTATAATACTTGTATGTGCAGTACATTCTTTCTAGAAGTTCACTCAATTTGTTCTTGTATCTCTGTTTTCTACTGAAGAATTGCTGCATCATCCCCCCAAAATATCTACACCAATCTTTGACAGTTACATGAGCTATTGGAGGGAAGCAGTAACACACTGTACCCACTCCAAGAATTTTAGAAATTCTGTTTTATTAAAAGTGTTACAAGCTGGAATTATTTAAATTAAATTCTATTAATAACTTCTATGTATTGGGGGCAATTTCTGAATAAATACTTCCTGTATGTCAAGAAATGGCCCAGAATTCAATTTTGAATGAAACTCAAATCAGTCAAGAACATGTCATGGAATGCAACTACAGAAATACCCAGTTAAGATGATTGAGCAAGGGACAGAACATGGAAAGCAGCATATAGGAAACCTGTAAATTAATGTGTTCATGTACCACAATGGTTTAGGTATTCAAGAACTTTTCAGAATGACAGAATTATGCCATGGAAGGAATGGATAAAAACTCAGCAGTAATGCAGACTTGCTGACACACATTCATTGGTAAGGTATACAGATGCTGTAAAATGCAGGGGTAAAAACATTTTACAGAGCACTGAGCAACAGGTTTGTATACTCTGCTTTAATATACTGAGTGAAATCCCCATATTTCCAGATTGCACTTTGCTGCTCAGGTCAAAACAGTGGGAATGGCCATTTACTCCAATCAGGCTAAGAGAAGCATAAAAGCATACAGAGACCATAGTTTTCTTCATCCCACAACCATATTCTGAATTCTGCAACAGCCTTTAGAAGTCCTCAAATCCTACAAAATCATGAATCCAGTGAATCTAGGGCCAGATCTTTGGCCAGAGTCCATTTGTGCAGTTCCACAGACTAGTCAGTTTACAGCAGCTGAGAACTCATTCTGTAAACTCTGGGGATGGACGTTTACCAAATGAAGTTAAATGAATGATTTCAGGTTATAGCAGCATTATAGGCAACTTAATTGCACCTAATTTTACTGCAGTAACTGTAGCATTATGACTGCTGTTAAAGAGGTGATTGGCTAAGCAAGAAATTTCAAAAAAGTAATCAGCTATGTAGTTACTTAGGTTTCCCTAGGTTTTCGGATACATGTCCACATTGCATACAGAAGTCAAGGGAAGCTGTGGATACACAGATGGGGCAAAACCAGGCCACTCCTAAGCCAAACTCTGACATTTCTAGAAGTTCTCACAGGTGAAACTATGCACACACACACAACATCAGATTTTAAAGAATGGGAATTAAAGTAGGCCAATTTGGAGTACATATAAGCAGTATGTATGTTGCTCTACATGCACACAAAGCAGAATGAAACGCTATGTTAACAAACAAGAAGTATAGATAAATATTTACTGACAAGTAAGTGGTTGCTTGTCTTTGACAGGTCAATTTTTAAATGTTGCTTTTTTCAGCCATCTTACATGTTGTACATAGCAGCCTCAGAAATCAATTGTTTTCACTCTCTGTTGACATAAACTGTCATTAAACAGGACATCCTGGAATAATCCATACCAGTGCCTTAATACTGTGGGGAGATTGTAATACTGTAACACTTTCAATAACACAATGCAACCCCCCTCCCCCCGGCCCAAACCCCCAAAACAAACTTTGGGAGAGAGAAAGAAATTATTTAGCAATCATTGTTTCCCCCTGCCTCAAAAGCTGAGCTTTACTCTCAGTAATAAATACAAGTACACACTCTCCAAGTTGTATGTAACAATTTCGTGATACTTAACACAATTGGTCTTTTTATGTCTGCACATACAGTATCATTTCTGAACAAGTTAATAATGGGTTATACATACTGTATTTTTCTTTTCCCAATATATATAGATACACCTTCAGCAAATTTTCTTCTCAATATTTCTACTATTAATTGGACCAAATGACAAAATTAAAAAAAGGAGGAAGAAGAATACGAAAGGAGCTTTCTTTACACTTGTGTCTGATGCTGGGTCTCCACAAATGGAATGTGAACATTTTCTAGGTTGAGTTCCTCCACACTTTCAAAGTCACTCATGGCTACTTCGGAGTCATCAAAGCCGCAGCTGGCAGAGACGTCAGAGAAGGAGGCATCTAGAGAGTTGTGCAAGGATAAGGGCATCTTACCTGCACTAATGTTTTCTGTGTTCTGGCTTGGGCCAACAGCAAAAGTACTAAATTCATTCCCCGCTTGAGACCCTGTGGTGTCCGTCTCATTGGGGAACTGATGAGGAGGGAGGTATTGGCTAGGGTGGAAGTGCGGCCGTCTCCTGCAATCAGGGCTGAGAGTACTTGCCATTGAGACTGGCTGTGAGGGCGGGAGGGTTTCATATTGGTCTGGATAATCCTCTGGAAGAGGAGGTGGTAACTGGTCCTGGCTTAAAAACTCCTCTTCGTGAGGGGGAGGGTAGTCGCTGTCAATGTCGTAGCCACCAAGGTAGTAATCTGTTTCCAGTTCTCTGGTACTGCCATGATGAGCTGAACCTCCATCTGTCGTCTCAAAATTGGGCACTTCCTCAATGTCGGATAAGCGAGCACTAGGCATCCAGTCAGACGTATCCCAATGATATGCTGCAGCAGGAAAGAGAATTACAGTGCTCTGTTAGGATGAGACCAGAAATGAGACCAGAGCATCCTGCATGCACTTGCTTGAGTCCCCAAAGAACATTCAAATCACAGCATGCGCCACAGGCCACTGACACAGGTCAGCCATGCTCTGACAGGAGGGGTAGAAGAGGAGAATAAATTGCATTATGATGCTAATGCAAACAAGCAAGGAAAGAAAGTATGGCCTTTCTTGGCATTTTGCTTTTTCAGAGGTTTTGCTGCTGGGTTGTATTAGGAACTATGAGTCCAAGAAATTAAAATGACAAAAATGTCTGAATTTCTGCTTTTCACAGTTAATTGAAAAAAACCTATAAATGAGCCAGCATGCTTATTATGACATCACATCTTGTCTCCCCTCCCACCTCAAATGACTTCAAGAAAAAAAGTGTGCAAGCAAATAATCTGATCAACTGAAAACTGAGTTTTGAAACAAAAAAAGTGGCTGACCATTCCCATGCAGCTTTTGAACCCAACAGAATTCAAACAAAAGAGTACACATGAAGCAGTTTGAGGAAAATCCCAAATACATCAAGTCAGTCCTCTGCCCACCCCAGCCCCACCTGACAGGCAAAAGGTGTTTCAGAAAAATCACCTCTGTTGTAGTTCTGTCCTTGATCCATAACAGACACTGTCAGATACAAAGTGGAAAGTAAAAACTGGTAACTTGGAGCTTGTTACCTTCATTGTATTACATGTGAAAATACAAAGCTCTGCATGCATACTCCTAAAGTACAGCTGCCTTGGTGTTATTTCAACAGGAGTTTAGGTTGTTCTTTATTTTAACGTACAAGATAAACTTGCCCGTCAAATGCAGACATACATACAAAAAAAATTATGTGGTGTATTATTTTCCTTTTCTATCATATCTTCATTATTTATCCTCACTGAACATATACGGAATTACATTTGAGCTGGAATTCTTAATACTATGAAAGGGCTATCTGCCATCTCTACGGTTTATAATTGCAAAGTACATTTTTTCTCACTTGTTCACTTTGAAACAGAAAAATAAGAATCTACCATTCTCAGGGCCGGTTCAAACAAATCTGGGCCCACCTGGGCTCAGATACCATGGTGATGGGCACGGTATAAGAACCTGAATAGAATAGAATACAAAGCCATTTAATGGGGCCATCAGCTACAATGCTCCGCAACCCCATACCCACCTCCCACCTGCACTGCCATGCTAGCCAGTGGGGAGGGAGGCATTCCGGTATGGAAAAGGTGCAGGGGTGGGGGAGAGAGCAAGGAAAGAGGTTTTATGTGAGACAAGAGAGGGAAATAAGCTGCAGCGTTTTCTAGATGGATATGCTCTTGTGCAGCCACATGTTATTGGGCTTCATGCAAGAAGTCATTTGGCAAGGTCCTCGGATGGCATTGCTGGAAGAGATCTGGCAAAATAAACAGACCTTTATGGCATCGCCTCTGGGGCTCAGACACAGACGAGGGCAGAGAATACTACTCTCCAGGCCTCCATCTACTAAGACCCCACTTGCCATTGCTTATCACCATATGGTGCATGTGGTGATGGAAATTTCTTCATTAGCTCATTAGCCAGACAGGAGCACTCTACCTGCTCTGTGATACCCCGGAGTGAGGAAGGTTGGGGCTACTGCAGGTTTACCTGCAGTGTCTGAACCGGCCCTAACCACTCTTCTTCACTTCTCTCTTTC
Organism: Pitta sordida; assembly: GCA_013390025.1. NCBI lineage: Eukaryota > Metazoa > Chordata > Aves > Passeriformes > Pittidae > Pitta > Pitta sordida. The sequence continues at coordinate 55,597 of WEKX01014033.1, read as the reverse complement.
TGGTAAAGTGGATTTTGCTGTATTTGGGTTAGTGTAATGGCATTGCCCTCGAGATGCGTCAGTTGTGTGGTCTGGAATCCAGGAGAATCTCACTAATTTGCTGACTTGCACAACCCCTGCAGGTTCCTGGGGCAGGAGCCCCATCCTCCCATGACTCTGGCAGTGGTTCTGCCTGCCAAGTGCTCAGAGCTCCAGTGTGGCTAATTATTCACCACTTCTGCCAGCTCTGCTGCAGAGCAGGCAAGTCGTAAGTCTCATATAAGGAACTGGGAAGTGGGCAAAGCATTTTCTGTGCAGCCTCTTTAAACTGCTGCCAGACTGGCTTTTTCTGATCTGTAAAGCATGATGGGGAGCCAGTGTGTTGGCTTAAGCCTTCTTTTAGGAAGGAAAGGATATTTGCAGAGCCTGTGGTTTCTTTTTAAGGTTATTTTCTTATTTTTTGACTGAGACTTCCTTTTTGAATTAACCTTGGCTAGTTAATTTATTTAATGGTGAGAAGAATAGCACTTTTATACTCTAGTAAATTCATAAATATAGGTAAATACTCAAATGCAATCACTAGCTAGGAGTGTTTTCAAGAATTACTGTGAACTGGCTCAAGGAAAAAAAAAGGAGTTGTTTCACAAAAATAATTATAATAATCTTCGAGTATTATGCAGACTGAAGTCTCCAAAATATGTCTTAAATTTGCAGATGGAATTTTGGAATTGTGCGTAATGTGAGTTCATATTGAGTTGACATTTTCCTAAGGATGGGATAAATATTGTAAAAATAAATACACCACATTTCCACAATGCTTTACAGAACAAGAAAATAGTGCTATTCCTGCTTTACAGGTAGGGAAATCAGTACACTTCTAACATGATGAGGGTTACAATGTCACTCAAGAAGTCACTAGAAGAGGTTGAGTGTTGGGTCCTTGAACCACATTGCCATGCACTATTCAACAGCCGCATTAATCCCAGGGGAAGGTCAGGTTGCCTTTCTGCATGGCATCCATTAAGCTTGTGTCTACACATCTTCTATTTGACAGGAGTACCTGGGACAAAACAGCCACCTGCCTACCATTACTTTGCTCCTCTCCATGTGATCCCACTGGAGTGCATAACCCAGCTCTGCTGCAGCTCTCCTGTGTCATTCTGTTTCCCAGTCTCTGAAGCCGAGATAATCTCAATGATATGGTTCTGTTATCAATATAATCTTTTCTCTGAAGGCAATGGTAGGAAACAAGTGAAAAATATTGCCTTGGACAGAAAAAGATGAAGGCTTGACACCTTTTCTACCACCTCTAATCCCCTGCAGATATTTTGTGGTGCATTCCTCTGGCATTTTCATGTTTGCTGGAGAACATGCTGATCTGCAAAACTCAATCCCTACCACAGGTTTGCTGGTCAGTGTAGATTAGTGAGGCTCTGCTGGATTTTTTCACAATGAAAACAGGAAGCATTGTTGCATAACAAGAAAGAAAAAAAATTAAATACCTTCATTTTCTATAGTGTCAACTACATTGTTGACAAGCTGTATGACAGTCACTATGGAAGCTTGCAGGGGAGGGAAAGCAGAAAATAAAGGGAGGGGAAGGACAGCTTCAGGTTAGTATTTAAAACACACATCATATGTTACCACAATAAATTCTCTCAGACAGAATTGACACTGAAAAAAAAAAAAAAAGGCTGCCGACCAACGCATGATTTATTGAGCAGATTGCAGGACATTTCTTTTCAGATAATCCCATATATTTTCAGCGTGGTGATAAATTCCAAACCAGTATTTCCAGAAAGGCATACAGGATGATGAGTATCATCTCATGAATTCAAGCAGACTGGTCAGCTGATTCAATTAACCAAAGCAGTATCTTGTCTACTTGACACTAACTTCTAATTCATTATTGCTTCAAGATCTCTTGAGATAGTGCCATGTGCTCCAAGGATCATTATCTTTTAGACCATCAGACCATCACAAACAGTGCTAAGCTCAATCTCTTTCCTAAGAATGTTTCATTCATTTACTATTTGTGCCATGCCACACAATACCTCTGAGACATTAAGCAGCGTAAGAGGACACATGCAAGTAGCCTTGGTTGAAATTTTGATCTATGTTTGACAGAATAGTTTCACAAATGCTTTGTGCGTTCTCTGCAGGAGGTTTACTAAAACATAATTTCCCCTTGAAATATAGTTCATATAGACTGTGCAGTTGTTTAACATGAAGGCCTATAACCTGTGGTCCTCTAGATGATCTGCATTTTGCACCATGTAACACACCTATTTGTGAAGACATGCAATGAACCCCACAAAAAAACAGAGGGAAAGTTCTGGTTCAGTGGGCACTAGGTCTATCCCTTTTCCTTTGTCTTTAGTTATGAAAAAAATGATTGTTTTGGAGCAGGCTAAGAAGGGGACTGGAAATGCTGGGCAAGACAGACTTAGAGGTCAGAAATGTGTTAACAGTAACACTGCAAATATATGTTGAACATTTTCACATATTTCTTAAATTTGGGGTGTGGGATCAGGGATATCATCCAGTTTCCTCAGTTCTTGTGAAGGTTTAGCAAAAAGAACCTTGATAAAACAAAAGCATCCATGTTCTATGTTTATGTTCAGCATGTTTATACCATCAACAGTATTGGCAATTGTACAAAGGAGATTCGTACTGGCTAATGTATAATAAATGTTATAGAAAAATAAGGGACTCCATGCAATTAGCTGCTGCATGGCTGGGAAAAGAGATGGAGGGCAGCTGTAAACTCTAAGAGGAGAATAATCAGAGTGAAAAACAGGTCAAAAACCAGAGCCAGCACAGTCTTCATTGCAACCAAGGGGTGGCTCTAATGGGACCTCAGCAGAGCATATTCACAGAAAGAAGGGAAACTCCGAAAAGCTCAGTGCAAGTCAATACCCAAATACAACATTGCAAATTCAGGCATAATTAGGCATATACATGTTCACAATTTGCGTTTCAAGCTTTTTAACGGCAAACCTTCCCTACGCTTCAAGAGAACCAGAGCATGTGGTCTTGCATTGACCTCTGCAAATGACTCAGATGATGTAAATTTCTCCCCTCATTTCCCTCAAAAGATATGAATTTGTTTGGATCCTGAACTAGAACTTTATCTCTAAAGGCCATATTTTAAATACAGCTTTCACAAAAAATGAGTGGGCACAAAAGTTCCAGTCCAGCTTCCGTGGGTACTGTGTCACTGAACTAAATGGAGGTAGGATCAGGAACTTGAAATGTCTAATTAGAATTTGCAAGATATATAAAGTAACAATAAATGACCATTTGAATAATTATTCTAACGTTTATTATAATGTAAGCATATATCACTAAATTAATAGTAAAAAAAACCACAAAAGGAGTTCTTTGTGTGCAAAGGCAGAAAAGCATTGAGAAGCTCAACAAAAACAATCATACTTCAGCTGAACCAAAAAACGCGCAAGTGCACTTTGCTTTCAGTGCTTTTTTCAACATTTCAGAGCACCTAGAGAAGCACTGCATGACATGACTGAGAAACCGAGTTCATTAACTGGCAGCTGAAGAAACCAAGTACAATTTCTTTGAGCTAGTTTTTTTCTGTGTATCTGAATGAGGCTTCTCTAACACTCACCATCCCTTCCTAGCAGAAACACCTTGCCTTTTCTCAGACCCACTGCTCAGCATACATGGGCTGTAGGAACAAAGGTTTGCTCTGACTCTGTGAGTCTTTTTCAGGCTGTGTATGGCTCTGCCCGTGTCACCCACTGAGATAATGATGTAGGACATGAGAGCAGGCACTGAGTATGCACTGAACGAGGATTTAATGGTGCTCTATTGTTTGCTGAGCTGTGATTGCCAGGGAGAAGCCAAGCCACTGGAGACTGCCTCATCTGCTCAACGTTCCTGCTGAGCATCAGCAGTCTTGTTGAGACCATGAATGAGACCTGGCACACAGCACAGAAATCTCTCTTATTTTCCTGCTGGAACATGAAACTCATGCTCTTCTAAAATAGCAAATGATAACAATTCTACAGTTTCACTTGCAACCTATTAGTCAACATATATCTAGGCACTATGACTCTGCTGTACCATACTTCTAATTCACTGTAAAGCTTGGCCCTGATACAAGAGCCCCAAGAATCAAGACTTTTATCACATACATATAGATTTTTACTGTGTTCCTATAATTTAGTAAGTGGACACAAAGTGAGGGTTTGAACTCCCGACCTTGTGACTTTCAGCATCATTAAAGGGTTTCAAGATGTTACATAAATGTTTTAATAATATTACGAACAGAGTTAAATAGCTTTTCCACCAGCACAATAAAGATAAAACCATTTCTTACCATTATCATCACCGGAATCTGACTGGAAGGAGCTGAGGGACTGTACTTCTGAGTTGCTGCCTTTATTACTTCCTGAAAAACAGGTCACTTCTTCAGCGTCATCAACCCCTTTACCTTCATTGACAGCAAAAATAAAGCAAAATGGTACTCTCTAGGTATGCACATCTGTCTATTTACACCATGGACACATTTAAATCCTGCCTACCATTATTTTTGCCAGAATAAAATTATTAGCTTCCAACAGAGGAAATGACCTATTTATTCATCAAGAAGGCAGATGAAGAAGATACCTTCTGAAGCGTTTGAAGCCCAAAGAGTCTTTCAAATGCCTGATGGCACAGTAATCAAGGAAGAAGCATCTACATTCAGTGTTGCCTTTTTAGATGACATGTAGTCTCAACAGCAAAGAAACTGATGACTTAAAGAATGTGGTATAAACAGCTTATACAAGAGATTACAGTTACATTTATCTTTACTGTTCATTTCCTAATTTGAGAGCCTCATTAAAGGCTCATTCAGTGCTCAATAAAGTTATTATGCATCCTGTTATTTGTATCAGTGGCCCTTCAGTGACATATAATAGATTATCTTTCAATTTACATTGCTTTTCATCAGGGACAGTCTTGACAATCCTACTGTTTAAAATGTAACAGTAACCTACGGTATAAATTATGCTGTAATTAAACACATATGAATAAACACATTCAACTCCACATTATGAAAGTGATAATCAGGAACACCAAGAGTTATCCTCCACAGTGAGCACTGAGAGAGAGACCTGAGCCAAATACAAATGAAGAAGCTCAGGTGCTACAAACATGGAAGTACAGCTCTTCACCCTCTAGCTGTAGATATTTCTATCCAGCATGGCACACCTTCATACAGGAAGGGCTCATTTGCTCTTGCTGACAAGCAGGGTATGCAGAGGATGGAGTGAGTGCTGCAGCAATGAAGCTGCACTGCTTCCCACTTCTTGACAGCTGAGGTTGGTCTCCATGGCGGGGCCTCATGCTGTGCAGAAATTCATACAGATACCAGAAATGTCACTGGCAGAAAACACACAGGACAATACAGAACAGAGCATGTACAGCATGCTGATGCTTTTAATCAGTATAACTATATTAAAAGGCTTAAAAGGTCAACTATAACACAACTCCAAAATACAGCCCAAATACATAAAGGAAAATTAATTCCCTGCTTTTCATTAGAAGACCTTAGCCAATGGGCTGCCTTAGATGAAAATGTGAGGGTCAGGGCACAGGTATGGAATCATAAAATCATTAAGGTTGGAAAAGACTTCCAAGATCTTTGAGTTCAACCTTTGACTGAACAACTTCATGCCAACTAAAACATACCACTAAGTGCTGCATGAAGTAACTTTTTGAATATTTCCAGGGATGGTGACTCCACCACCTCCCTGGGCAGCCCACTTTAAGGCTTAATCACCCTTTCAGCGCAAAAATTCTTCCTGATGTCCAGTCTGAATGTCCCCTGGCACATCTTCCTGTTGTTCTCTTGCTAGTTGCTAGTTGCCTGGAAGAAGAAACCTTGCTGCAATCTCCTTAAAGGCAGTGCCAGATTCCTCTCTCTATTCTTCATTTTTTTATTGCTTGAAACTACAGGATTCTGAAAGTTTCTGGACCATGTAGTTTTATTTGACAATTTTGATTAAAGCTGTGCTGCAACAGGGTTGAAGATCATAGAATCATAAAAGAGTTTGGGCTGGAAGGGACCTTAAACATCATTCACTTCCAATCCCCATGCCATGGGCAGGGAAACTTTCACTAGAACAAGTTGCCCAGAACCTCATCCAACCTGGCCTTGAATACTTCCAGAGACAAGGCAACCACAATCTCTACTGGGCAACCTGTTCCAATGCCTCACCGCCCTCAGAGTAAAGAACTTCTTAATATCTAATCCAAACCTATCCTCCCCCTTCTGCTTATGGCCATTCTCCCTCATATTACTACATGCTCTTGTGAAATTTTCCTCTCCAGACTTCTTGTAAGCAGTCTCTACGTACTGGAAGATGCACTTAGGAAAAACTCCCAATTAGACAAAGCATCTTAAAAAGAAATCCCATATGGTGAAGTATATGACATCTTCTGACTTGCAAGGATAGATGATGTAGGGCCATAACTCTGTTTCAGAGAACTGGCATGTCCTACCATGACAGACTACGTGAAGTTTGCTGTATCTCCAGCAACTTGTTCAGGAATGGAGGGAGCACTGTGTTATCAGGTGAGAAACCACCAGAGCACAAAAAGGGTAAGGATGGGGATTGGAAATTTTGTTATGACTCTGATGCTGAATGCAGATGGGAAAGCAATGGACTGAAAAGGTGATCCTATAAGCAACACATGATTTTCTGCTTCACTTCACAGACACTGGAAGTAGAGAATATTAGTTCATGTGTCCTTGTTGTAAAACAGGATTACTTCTAGCAGAAAGTTTAAATATTTTTAACTCCCTTGGGAGACAAATGGCCTGAACCTAGCCGAACGTATATTTGAGAATTCTGCTCCAAATTACTTTTTTTACAATGGAAAGATGATTGCATTGTATCACTTGAAGAACTAATGCTTAGAGCACTTACATGTACTTTCTGAACAAGTGAAATAAATGCATTTAGTCATACTTAATGCATAGAAGTAGAGCTCTTGAATGCCTAGTTTAATTATTACATGTCAAAATTAAACTAAATTACTTCTTGGAGAAATGTAACAATTCAGTGTATTAGGTTGGGGCTTTAAGAGTACCCATGCTACTGTACCTGCTGCATCTTGAAGACAACCCTTACCTATGGTAGGGAAGAATGAGATAGGCACACAGCGGTACTTACTTTCTGTCCCAGCATCCCATGTGCTCTTCCTGATGGAGTCACAGTCAGAACGACAGGGAGACACGGCAGGCAGGTTTGGAGCTACACTGCACACCACCACTCCTCTCCTGGCTGTCAGTATTCGAGGGGACTCAGGATGAAATGTTGTCATCTCCTGGTGCTCTATGCCAAGCCCATCCACTATCTTGTCTAAGTTATTCCGTGAGTCACTCTGGAAGCATGGGGTATAGGCCATCGGCCTCACTGGGACCTGTGGAGGCCCAACCTCTTGATAGATATTTCTGCTGTCTCCACTGTTCCTGACGTTCTTGAACTGGATGCCGTTGCTCTTGTTGAGCAGAGCTGCAGTAGCTGGATCCTGTACGAGTGTGATGTTGTTACGGGAATAGTTCTTTCTGAAAACTTTCTTGCGAAAAATGATAAAAAGGACGATCAACACAAATATAACAAACAGAACCACGGCTATTCCTATCAGCTCCTCCTTGCCAACGTATGAATGCCCAGCTTGTATATTGGGAACCACCACAGGGCGAAGACCACAGTATTGACCCACATAGCCAGGGGTGCAGTTACACAGAAAGGAACCAAATATATTGACACAGGAGCCACCATTCTCACATTCTTCTCTTTCACACTCGTTGATGTCTTCTTCACACCTTAAAAGAAAAGGAGAGTCTGGAGGTTGGAGAACACCTAGGAAATAGTCCAGCTTGTGCATGATATCACAGATTATTCTGAGTTGGAAGGGACCCACAAGGATCACCGAGTCCAACTCCTAAACGGCACCACTGCCTCCCTGGCCGGAATCGAACCCAGGTTACATAACAGCTTCCACAGGTTTTACAGGACTGCTCAAAATCTAGACAGGTATATTGCAGTGCAAACTGTCTCAAGATAACATCCTGAAGAAACAACTTAGGAAGCTAAGTTCAGAAAACCATTTCTGAGCACTTAAGTCTTGGGGATTTCTCAGCTGTCATTAGCTTAGTCTTGGAATGAATGCTAAGTCTGGGTTTATTTTTTGTTAGGTGAATCACAGCTTTTGGGTACAAATGACTGATCAAAAAGCAGGCCATCACTGAACTGAAAAGCTCCTGCTGCCCACCTGGGGAGGGACACTTACGTTACTCCTGTCAGGCCATTTTTGCAGTTGCAGATGAAAGCGTTGCCAATGGGATCGCATGAGCCTCCATTCCGGCAGGGATTTGGGAAGCAGGCTGTGATCTCTGATTCACAATTTCTTCCCGTAAACTGGGAGAGGCAATTGCAATGGTACCCTGGGAGGTGAGGGACAGAGAGAGATAAATTAGAACCCTACCACTGAGTCTGTCTAGAAGCAAGAGGATCCATTTGGCTGCTTTACATCAGAAATATGTATATCCTAAGGGGCAAGGGGATGTTTATACTCATTCTAGTCTGTCTGTGTGGTCTACACTAATGCTAGTCAAGAGTTTGTTTATTGTGATGTCTGGACAATTGGAGCTCATGTCTACAACAGGCGACCAGAGGGATTGCTGCAGCCCAGACCATCTTAATTGTCACGATTTGGATAAGAATAAACATAATCCATGGAGAACTCTGGTAACAAAAAATATTCTAGATCAAGGGTGCATTTCGCAACACTTCTGAAAATACAAACCATATTAGTTGAAAGTGGCAGTCCACAGTTCTTTTGGGGCTTCACCAATGAAAAAATCAGCTCAGATCTTTTCCAAATCTGCCCTTTACAAGGACAACACAGTAGGGATGTGACAGTAATAAACCCCCATTTTCACAGAGTGTATCATTCAGGCAGTAACTATAAACTTCAAAATATGTACCACCTGATCTGGGCAATGCCAGCCCTAATCAGAGCTGATTATGTTGAGTGTGTGCTATCAAAAGTCTGATTAATCACTGGCTGCAAAACATCAGACTGAATGGAAGGGGACACCACTGAACTGGAAGGGGACTCTGTTGAGGATCAAAGGCCTATTTCTGTTTTTTGCCAATGCATGAGCAACATCAAAGTAAAAAACCAGGTTTTTTATGCATCATTTCATCCCGCCAAGTAACAAATGACAAATATTTTCTTTTTCTTCTCCCTGTGATTTCATATGGCATTATGCCATAAAGTCTTTATTTAGGTCACAAAGAAATCCAGTGAGGCAGTGCATCTTTTCATGTTGTGAAGTGGATATGGAAATCTTTTTCATCTGAAAAGAGCATGGAACATGAAGACTGTAAAAGCCATGAGACAGCTAAGACAGTTTCTGGGACAGAAAGACTCCTAGGTCAAAGCTGTTGAACTAGCTAAATTTTCCTGGACATCTGTAAAAAAACTTTGGCCGATCTTTTAAAAGACTCACTACACAATTCAAATGTCCTAAACAGATGTGCAGGCAAGGTTCAAGCTCTAGCTATGAGGTTCACATACTTACTGATTATGGCATATTAAGCAACTGGAACAAGGAACCTTCCAGCATTTAATACTGCTGGAGTTAGAGTTGAAATGGTTGAGTGCAACTCAATTCAGTGTCAAAATTACTGGAGATCAAGCTGATACAGTGGAAATATCATTCCTCAGTGGTCAGCCTTTTAAACATTTTAAAAAACTTTCTAGATCTATACATCTGGGGAAAAAGTAAAATACTTATATTAAAAGTTACTCTTTCAGTAAACATGGCAAGAATTTCTAGCATAGTTACAAGGAAAAGAATTTCATGGAACCAATATGGGAAAGCCCAGCGGAGGAATAAGGCTAAAGCAATCCTGCATTAAGACTCCCACATCTTTTATGTCCTATCTTGTTCAGCTCGTCTTATTCAGTTAATCTAATTGAATTCTTTCACGAGGACAGGCTTTTGAAAATAAACTTGGAACCAGACTTGCTGGCACACTCAGTCAAGAATCCAATCCTATTTAATTGAAGATAAATGAAATAGATACTCAAATATCATGCTGTTTCATTGTCCTTCTACAAGAGGAAGACAGAAACACTGCTGTTTTCAAGCCTGCAGAGTTAAGAAGAGAAATTATTCAACTTTTGGGCTCCTAAAACGCATGTTTAGTCTGCATCAGCAAGATGGGATTATTTCTTTTTGTGTATTATCAATATCTCAGACTATGTGAACACCTTTCTGGACCTGGAGAGATCTATGTCTGAAAAATAACAAACTTCTGACTGTAGGTAGAATTCATAGCATAATAAGGCTGTTTCAGTGCTTCATTTTATGACTGAACAGTGACATCTATAGTTCAAAAATTTACAGTAATGTTTTATATGTTTTTTTATGGTCTCAATGAGTTTAGGTGAAATGAAAATCTTTCATTTAAATATAAAACATTTTCTTCTTCATCAAAAATAGTAATTCTACTATATGTGTTATTCTATTTGTTATCTGATATTCTAAACTTCCATAACTTTCTGTTGGTTTTTAACCAAATTCCTAGGTGCCAATCACTTGCAAGACAAAGCCTTTAAATCACTTTCTTTTCACATCCTACATTTGTTTCAGCTGACAAAATTCTATGTTCTTTCTCTGTAACATCACCTATTTACATTTATTCATTACAGAAAACTTAAGAAGTATTGATTTGGTAAAAAAACCCCAAAAAACCAACCAACCAAACAAACAAAAAACCCCAAAAAAACCCTTTTACCACCAAGTATAAAAGGACCATGGATTTATGCATTTTATGGTAACAGGAGATGAAACTGAATGCTCCAGATGGGTCAGAGCCCTGTTTGGCAATCTTTGAACAGTAACAAAATGAAAAGTGTGCATCTGAAACCCTCCATTTTTCACTGAATTTGATTTAATGACGGTGGAATACAGATATTAGAAGACTGATGTATTCACTACAGATTCTAAGCCTAAGGATCAAAGGTAGAAACTAAAAAGGCAATAAAACAAGACAGTATTAAATTAGCATATTTATCACTGATGTTCCCCCTCATTGGATTGACTGCCATACACCTGCCAAGTCCAAGTCACTGGCAAAAGACACAGAACTTTCTTGTGACACACATGCTCAGAGCCGCAGAGCATTCGCCTGGGAGGTCTCCAACACAGCAAAGCATATGTCAAAATTCATGGAGGAGGGAAGTGAAGAGCTGCTCTGATGACTCAGTGCACAGCAAACCTCTCAGCAGAGGCTGTAATTTTGCATGCTACTGCACATTTTAGCCATGTAGCTATGGACAACGTTCAATGGTAAAGAAAACCCTTCTGGTTAGAAGTGCATCTTGGGTCTAATAAAAATTTTTTATTATGCTTTTAATTTAATATCCTGGTAATGTATCATGCATTTCATCCCTCCTGTTTAGCACAAGGATAACAAGCAAACTTCTCATATCCAAGGACAACAGAGCTGAAGAAAAGGCTCAGTGCCCTGTACTCTCAGCAGGGGATGAAAAAACTCTTTTAAACAATGTAAGGCTTGATCCTGTGCACAATGAAGGCACGGAAAGTCTTGGAAATTCATCAGCATTTAAGATCATACAGTCTATCTGAATTTTCTCCAAGACATATGAATATTTCATTTTGCACATTGATGCTGGAAAATGTTGATCTGCATTCTCCAAGATAGGAAATTTTGCAATGTCAACAAACAAAAAACCCAAGCTTTGGAAAACATTTCTACAATGCTGCTAGAATAGGACCACAACACCCTCAGCATGTGCCATAGTAGCCTGTACCAACAGCTGACCTACGAGCAACAACAAACTGTGAGGAAAAATACATCCTTTTTAAGCTATATCTACACTAACAAGACCTGCAGAGCAGCGACTGGGTCTGTGGAGCAAAACAGTTGGTGCTGAGGACCCAGCACCCTCACTGTATGTGTCCCAGGGCATTGGGATCAGTTAGCTGCACACCCGGTGCATGTTTTCCAACTCAGGCTGGTCCTGCCCTCCGACACCTCACATCTTCACAGTGGAAACCGAAACACAGAGAGAGGAGATGGTCAGAAGATTTACCAAAAAGATCATTCATGATCTGAAATATTATGTAGATCTAGCCCTTTCCTGCTTAATTGTAGTCTTGGCCTTACTGGTTGTTTTATAAGGTTTCTCATTCTCCTCTACTAATCTGAGTCCCCTGATGTAGCTAAATCTCACCTTCTCACTGTGACTCCAATAGCTTCTCTTATTGCTTTTTGGCATGTACTGATTCAGAGGAAAAGGCACTTTTCATCCCAGATCTTACCAAAGGGCAACATGCTGTAAGCAAGGACACTACACAGGCTTCCTGCCTATACCTATGTTTGTCTGGCACATAAGAAGCAGAGACAGCGGCTAAAGGCAGGCATGGTGCCATCAGCAGATGGAGTGCTGTTATGCAGCAAACATCTCTGTTGGTAGCATTCCCAGCCTGAGCATCTGAATGTCTGTCTATCCTAAGGCTTACTTGGCTTTATTAAAGAGGATGTTCCGAACAGCTGCCAATTCTTTTTTTGAACATGTGTATGGTCCTGTTTTTATCTCCTCCCATGCAAAAGAAGTTGGCTTTTATCTGTTACATGTTTTGGCTTTACCATTTGATCTCCCCGTGTAGTTTCTTTCCCTGCTGTGCAGCTAGACCTGACAAACTCAATGTCCAGAAACAGCCCTGCCCTTGGCATTGCTCACATGGCATTATATAGCAAGTTAACTGATGAGGACAACTGAAGGTGAAGAGGATCTCTCCCAGCATTTGTGATTTGGTATGTTTATAGCCAAATCAGGCCACCCTCAAGAAGTGTGTATTCTTCAGTCATACATATTCCTGTCACTTCAGATTTAAGTTATCTGTCTTCAAAGAGATGATTGCCTCTTGCCACTTGTTGCTATGAAAACGAACCTCAGTCTTCGCTGAACTAGTGCTTTCTATGAAAGGATTGGCATGTGCGTGCTTTTAGACTGGAAATTTAAATCCATATGCCTAAAAGCATACCTAATAAGAAAGATTAACTCTCTCAGCATTTCTAACAACCTTTTAAAATTAATTCTTGTGCATTTGGTACACTCATATTAGTACATGTGTGTGAAAAGGCAAGACTAAGAACACCAGTAAGACCAGGTCAGTTCATGAATATGGTATTATTACACCCAGTTTTCCCAGATTTCATTCTTATGAAGTACCCAACTCTAAGAAACAGCTGTGAGTCAATGGCGCTAACATAATTTAAAACATGTATTAAACGCACTACCCAAGTACCATGTTGCATTTCCCCCTCTCTTTGGATTTTAACTCTGTTCATGAAAAAAAAAAAAAAAGAAAAAAAGGAAAAATGAAGAGGGGAAAACAGTGACTTTCTGTCCTCACACTCTGCCCACAATCCTTGACTCAGTAGATATTTCCACTCAAATGCTTCATATTCAAATAAAATTGCCTACTCATATAAGCCATTTACTTTAATCAAAGCCAGATGTATATAGGACTGATAAATTAAAAGGGAGTAACTTATAATTGCAGACTTTACAAGCACAAGGTTTCTTTCTGTGGTTGAAAATCTTGGTGCAGTGTTTGCATTTGATTACAGTAAAGATTTCTATTGCTGAGATTGCTCATGCTGTTACTCATCCAGATAAACATACATTTACTATTGGCAGCCCTGGTAGCACCATATTATTATTAAGGTTGTGTGACATTTCCCATTATAAGACCTCATATTCAGCAGCTTATAGCTTAACCACAATTTAAACATTTGGTTGAATTTTCTTGGGAAATTTCAGTTCAAAGGGCCATGCTATTTCTGAAAGTCATGCTGTTTCTCAGGTTTCAAAATGCTAACTTTCTTTAAAAATAGCTTTACTGACCCATACTTATGGATAGGGACTGAAAAGGCTGGAAGAATGTGGCCTGTATTTCAGGGCTGTGGTTTGCACAGTCTTCCAAGAAAATTTTCTTAAAACTGTGTATGTTGCTTTCTGTTCCAAGTCTCCTATAGCTGTCAGACATCGTGAGTGCTCTTCCCCCTTTGCCACCACTGTTTCATGGGATCTCCTTGCGGACACAGTGTGTCTCCAGAGACACAGTACCAGTACTCCCTTTAACCACGTGGGAACATAGGAGTGCAACCAGAGGTTCATGCCATGGTGTCTTTCTGCTAGCTCAGAGACCAGACTTTGAAAGCAGAGAGGTTTTTCTGTCCCCTGAGAGTACTCGTCTGAGCTGCCTACCCTTTCTCCCGCAGGCTGAGATGCCCATTCTGTCCTATTCCATATACAGAGAAGGTAGACAGAAAGAGCCAGTGTGGGTCAACCTAGCCATGTGCCAGCTCTCCTTTGGGGCAAGACCTCTGTGATCAGTCCAGAGCTCTGTGTGGCCCATGCACAGCAATGCCCTGCACCAGGTGCTTCAAAGCTGCTGAGAATTCATTCATCAAAACCCTAACAGCAGTGGCAGGAGCACACTCCTAGTGCATACAAAGCATGGCTTTAGCTGTTCACCAAACAGGGCCATAATATTCCCCTATTCCTATAACCACAGGATGAAGTGAAAGGTAATCAGAGGCAGCTTTTTATTAATGGTGAACAGGGCATTAGGCACTTCTGTTGAAAGGAAGAGCTCACAATAGGAATATTATTATGGAGGTCTGTGTTCTAGAAGTTCGATTTATGCAAATTATATACATATTAGACACAGTCCCTTTGACTTCTGGTATGTAGCCAGCACCTCTTTCAGGCTATCCTCTTGGGTCACTTTCGCCTGACTGTTTTCTTCTGAGGTTAGCTACAAATCTCAGGTTTCTTTTTCTCTCTCTTAACTTTCTTGTAAAGCACAGTAGGACATTTGTAAGAAAAAGGTTGTTAAGAGTACATACGCAATTTGCTTTGTAACATTGAAATTAAAGGATTTATTTATTAAAAGAAGTCTTACAATTGTGTCAAATTATCTGTCTTTAGGAAAAGGAACACTATTGCCCAAAAACTTTAATAAAAGCATAACAGAATAAAAAATATTAGTCAAGTCTGATGCTGCTGAATGCCCTGAGACTGAGAAAAAAGCCTTTGCGTGGTATATTTCTGGATGATTCCTCTCATCAAAAAAGAAGCAACCTGCCATTTTTGTTCTTCAAAAAATTCTTTAAAAATGAAGTTATTATGTTTTTTCTATTCTAAATGGAAGTCAGCTGCTAACATCTATGTCAGCAAATGTAATGGTTGACAGTTCTTAAATGCACATTGCAATTTTTGCTCTGCAACTAGCATTTGAAATGCTGTTGGACTTGCAAGTCTAGGAATTTAATTATGTGGTCTTTTTGCATATTGAGCACACTAACAACAGAATTGCTTTGCCTAGTGGAAGCAAAAATGCCCATGCCTTCTTATGGGCTGGGCAGTAGAACCATCAACATAGAGTCGGGCCCATTGCACTGGAATTATGGCTTTATAACAATCCTCTATTTACATACACTGCTGAGGCATTAAAAATAGCAAACAGATTTTTTAACGGCAGGCAGCCAAAACATCCCTGCAGGGCATATGCCCCTTGCAGAGGCAGGAATGCAGGCAAGTTAAATCAGTTCTGTGACTGCTTTCCAGCAGTGAATTCTGTTGACATGGAAATAGTATATGCCACTCCAGTAATAAGATGGGTCCAATCTTCACTGCCACTTGTTTGAACCAGCATGCACATGGCACTGGGAAAAAAAGAATTACTGGAAAGTGTTTTGTTAGATAGTTTTCAATTCACTCCTCACTATATTGCTGAGCAATACTGTAAATAAACTCAAATAAAATCAATAAAAATACCTTCTCATGTTTCCTAGGATGCGAGGCAAATGGNCAACTCAGAATAACCTGTGAACCTCATTTATTAAGTATGGAGTCCGAATCAAAGCCATGTTACATTTGTGTACATACTACAGCTATTATTTCCTAGGCATTTCAATAATCATGCTTAGCAGTTAGAAGTATTTTCTCTTGCCCTTATTCTGTAGCCCTCTTTACCCCTCCTACCCTTGGTAAAGAAAGAGCGTTAAAGACACACACAAGCAGTAACATTTCTCCTCATGCTGCACAGCATAAATCTTGTATTTCCAGGGCTGTGCTTCATTCCTCACAACTGTCCTCCCATCTCTTTCCATCAACAGAAAGCTCATAGCATCCCTGATGGCTGAATCAAAGCCAAGGATCCAAGAGGGGATGCTAGCTAAAACAGCCTAGCATGGACTTACTTTAAAAGGGAGGGGCTATCCAACTGAGAAACTTGTGACAGTTTTGCTCAGATCTCACAACATTTCAATCTTGAACTGATCTCAAGTTTAGGCTTAAAGTTTAAAAAAATCTATGTGGTGGAGGGGAGTCAGAAAGGAAATACAAGAACAAGGCCTAAACTAATGAAAAACAGAAATAATAACTATGGGTGCTAGGAAACTGCATGGACACATTAAAGCAGAAAACCCTGGGACAGTAGTTAAGCGCACCATAAAATAAGAGTTTAGTGGGAACTTCTCTAGGGAACCATGACCAAAACCACTGACTAAGTGGAAAGCTCTGAACTTGCAGACAACCTCTCTATTGAGTAACCTGCTTTTCTGAGGAAGTTTTAGTCTGACAGAGGAGGCGTGCAGAGCTGCATGATAATACAATATGGGGATCCGGAAGGGAAACCTGTACACTGCAGAGAGGGAACAGCTCTAGAGAGAATGTCCTACACATGTGCAACTTGCTTTTCTCCTGCGAAGATGTTGACTGTTCTGGTAACTTGTGCACTGCAGCAAGTCATGGTATTAAATCACATAAACCACCACATAACCACTGGATAGGAAATCCCAACACGAGAAAGTTTAAATCAATGCCTTATAAACTTTGTATAGTATTACTTAGACCTTGAAACACTCAGGCCTCTGAGGAAGTTGTAAAATACAGTTCAAGGCAGGTTTTATAACGGGGACAACTTGCTATTTTCCATGCAGACATGTAATCAAATCATTTACTTACAAAAGGATGAAGGTGTTTGAGGACAGCTCAGTAATTATTTGTGACAGTTTCAGAAACAGAGTAAGGCAACAGTGCTGTTGCATCTGTGATGGATGTTTGAAATCACCATCTTTGTGTACAGCCTTTGATGCTGCAAGGATGCTTTAAATGGATCCTGAAAAATCCAGCTGAGCATTACAGTAATTGTAATTCTATTGGTTTGTATAGAAATAGGATTATCCTAACAGCCAATAAATCAATTTCCTCCTGGAACACTAATGCAATAAGAAGGGGCACCATTTCATCATTATTTATAGAGCAAACAGCTTTTACCCAATTTGCAATACCTATCAGAGTTTTATAGAGTTCATGAGATTTTTCAAGCATGTTGCTGCATAAAACCATCTCTGGCAATAAATTACAGAGGAGAATGGGGAGGGGGAAATCCATAAAGTAATGAAAACACTTACCACCAGATGGCACGGCAGTACAGGTGCCGCCGTTCTGGCAGGGATGTCTCTCGCAGGCATCGGGATAAAGGACGCAGCCAAGCTTCAATTCCGTCAGGCCAACCACTTCTGCAAAGCTGCTGCGCTTGTTCTGGAGCGGCAGTTCATTGTTATTTAGGACAACAGAATCCAGGCAGCCCTGAAAGCCGCTCAAGACCTGCGTTGTCCTTTTGTCAGTCAGGCTGCGGACATTATCCACTTGGACCTGGGCGCCGAAGTAGACAGAGCTGTCTGTGCTGAGAGTCTGAAAATAGAGGGGGGCTTTGCGGCGCTCCACGTAGCTGTCATCCAGGGACAAGCTCGTGAAATTGCGATTCAGCTCCAGGAAGACTGAATGCCAGCTCCCATCATTAACAGCCCTGCCAGAAATTCCCAGGATTCCTGGGCCACTTCCACAATCCAACTGGAACCAGAGTTTGCCATCGACAATCTGCAGGAGGAAAACAAACCACTTCAGGCACTCAGCTATCTCATAATACACTCTCACAGAGGATCTAGAAACACAGAAGACTTCTATACCTTCTCTATACAGTGTTAAAGCTACTCTCCTACATGATACTAAAATAGCAAAAAATTGTGCTTGTATCATCAGCAAAAAAGTAAAAAGGTGGTAAGTATCAGCTTACTTTGAACTTACCTGAAGGCAATTACTTCAGGAAAAACTGAAAATGCAGAAAAAATTATAGATGGAGAACACTGGCAAAAACTGGGATAACGATGTGTTTTACTGAACAAGTATGGAATGGAGGACTCATGCTCTGCTCTTGGCCCTACTGCTGTACATCTGTCTCTGCCATCACTCACCAATAAGCTGTGATTCTGCCCCCGCGGGTTGACGCTACCAAAAGGATAGTCAGGGCATGAGATCACCTCCGAGTGTATGGAAGAGGCTTGTGGCAAAGTCAATGGCCTCTGCTTTCAGCTACTGATGTTAGGTACTCTGCTCATGAACACATCCTGTGCTTCCGTAACCTTTTGGAGCATTGCAGCAAGGTGTGGATTTGTCCTCAAGTGTCGTAAGTTCACTTTCTCTAATTACAACAGTAAGATCCTGACCAAAAGCCAGTTATTTTCCAAAAATGCTACACTACATCCTCTGTCTGTACCTCATGGATGATGTAAGATGGCTCTTTCTTTCTTTCCTCATATTTATGGTGGTTTCATGGCTTTAGAGGGATGGTAGAGGATTTCTTTCCCTCTTGTCCCTCGCTCATTTTAAGTCCTCATAGAGGGAAAATGTGTGCTAGCCTGCTGGGGCAGGTGAATTGCAGAGTGAGGGAATGGGTATGAAGTGCTGCATTCCTGATAAGCAGTTTACCTTAAGATTTTAGGTTTCTCTAACAGATGGCAAGTCAGTTTAAAATGGCTGACAAGGCTGGAAATAATTTCTTATGACACATTAATTGGATTCAAGCTCTCTGAAAGCTCTTGCAAGTATTTTACCTTTATGTCATACTTTAGGAAGTATTTATTTCTGCAAATCCCATCTCAAGACAGTTCTGTCCCATTATTTATTGTCCTCAAAAGTTCAGGCACTGTGTCCTTTTTCATCCTTCCCTGCAGCACACATTGTCCTCTGATGTGTCCCTAACACAGCCTGACTGCTTCCTGCCATCAAAGCAGAGCTGCCATAGCTGTCAATGCAAGAACCTCCCCCCGAGCTTTGGTGGCCTGCTAAACTGGGATGGTGAATACAGATGTGAGGATGCTGCATCATGTCCATCTGCCTTTGGCCAGTTTTGTCCATTTCTAGCATGAATAGTCATTTAAAACCATGCTGCTAGAGAAATTCCTTGGCATGTGTGACCAAACACCTCTCTGCCAGACTCCCTGATGTGGCGTGAAGGTAAATGGGAAACTGTTAATCTACAAAAGCAGACTGTGCTGTCATGTCATTATCAACATTTTATGTACTTGGAGGTTGACAAAACTCCCTGAAGAAAAGCTAAGGGTAAAATCTTGAGATCTGTAGATCTCTGGACTTCCTCCTCCTTTCCAAGCCCTCCGTCTCTTGACCAACTAAATTTGAACTGAATCTCAAGCCAAGACACACTGGAAATTGGGGTATAAACCACACCACTTAGCAATCATTAGGACAGCATGGGGACACAGGTGCTAAGCATGTGGCACGCTCCCTATCAATGTCAGCTACCTATCTACTCTGCATGATATAAGGGAAGTAGAGGGATGAATGCACATGTACAAGGAACCAAAGGAAGGAGCTAGAATTAGCCCCTGCTATGAGCAGGTGGCTATTTCAAAGTCCCTGACCTGGAGGATGCAATGAAACTGAGAAGAAGTCAGATCTATGACTATAATGCAACATTCTTTAAGGACGGATGTTGCATGGTACAGATCAACCAAAAATGGCTAATGGATGTATAAAAAAATAGTCTGGATCATTTTTCCTTTAAAAAATCGTTTCTTACAGGACTCAAAACTCATCTGTAAACTATTTCTATACAGTGAAATTGGGCTTGTTAAAGCATATTCTCAGGAGGAATCTCAGTCAACAAGATGCCTGACAAACTGAGATTTTTCTCTCCAGAGATGGAGCAATAGTCTCTTTTCTCCCTGTGCAACAAAATAGTTCATAAACCTTGGAGGTGCTGCATAGAAAGTGAAAGATCTGTCTCAACAGGAACACAAATCAAACAGAAAAATACATGCCAACATATTGCACTTTGAAAAACAGCCATCACTGGATAAGCAGTTCACTTGTTGCTTATTCAAAAGGCTTTTTCCTATGGAAACTCCTCCACTGACTGCGTATATATACATATACCTCCCGTAAGACTATGTATGCCCTGAAGGACCTACTGCCTGCATGTCTATTACCCTTATTCACAGAACATGTTTTCCCAATTATCTTTATAAATACAACACCACGTATGAACACCTGGAATAAATATTACATCATTTGTATACAGGAAATGATGATCTAAAAGACTTGCCATTAAAATATATTTTATACAGCTTTCTCATCCACTTTTACCAGCAGATAATCTGACATACACAGTAAATATATTTTGTCTGAAAGGTTACGTTTCCTTCCTTTTATTTAAGAAACACTAGTAACCCTTACCTCAGGCTACAGTGGAAGATGGAAAAGGATGGCCTGACAATTACAGTACTAATGTAAGACATGATAGATTTGCCTAGGAATCCATATTCTGCAACACTCTTCCTCTGGGATCTCAAGCAAGTCATTAGTTTCAGGTGTCCATCAGTAAAAGGCGGGTAACGTCATTTCCCTTTATCACACACCACTCTTTTATGGATACATATGTTAAAGACTGTGACATGCTCAGCATGAAAAAAAAAAGGGACCATAAAAGTACTTTCATTAATCAGATGGTCACAGGCCTTGCTGTAGAGGGGGTGGGAGGAAATATTTGTTCCCCTGATGGCCCGTTGCCCTGAGGAGGAACAAGGGGAACAGCTGGCAAGGAGTGGATGCTGCAAAGGGCTCCTGTCCTGACTACTTAGCAGCTAGGCTGGCCGGGCAGGTAAAATTGCTGTCCTAAGCACAGAGAAGTCAATGATCATTCAATAATTAATCAATGGCGTTCCTGTGACTCCTTGTAANTGGTCACAGGCCTTGCTGTAGAGGGGGTCACTGTCAGGGTCACTGCTCAGTCCAAGCAAATAATATGGAAATCCAATGAATAGCCAGTGGTCTTGTCCAGGCTCAGCAGTTATCCAGAAAATAACCTCAGTGGGATGATTGGTCTAGTTGAAAGCTTGTAGTATCAGGCTATCAGATCAGGACTGAATGTGTGGCATTGCTTTTCTTCTCCATCTATGTAGTGCAACACAGCGGAGAGCTTGAGTTACTCCATCTCACAGCAGAGATATGCAAAATTTGCAACCCCACACCAGTGCAGCCCATGGCACCAGCAGAGACCCTCTGAACCAAGAAAGCAGAGAGACACTGCATCATCCTAGCTAGACAGAAAATTCCCACCAAGCTTCCACTTCTCAGAGCTTTCTAAGCTGAGGGCTTAATTACAGTGTCAGTTATAAAAACTGGGACAGGGAGGTTAATGCATCCTTAAGCATATATGCTTTTACAGCCATAAAATTCCTCACCTGTAGAGAAGTAAAAAGAACAGGGAAGACTCCAAGTGCTGATACAATCTGTTACATTTCAACAATTTCATTCAAAGAGCAAAATATAGTCAGATACACATTGTAAATTATATTAGAATATTAGCTTGGCTAAGATGTTTGGCTAACATCCATATTTGTGTATCAACATAGGTAATAAAATGATCAAATGGTTCTTCTGAGACCACCTCCAGCTCACACAGTCCATCTGCAGTCAAACACTGTGGATACAGCATGCTGCCTCCTAATCTATCTGGGGAAATATTTCATTAGCCGAATTGCATTTCAGGTTCATTTATGTAAAACCATGTATTTAATTAAAATATTACTCTTTCAACTCCAGCCATAACTGGGATCATATCCAAGCTTCAGTCCTATCCAGCATAAGCCATCCAACAGTAATATGTTAAAATGTATAATATACACATAACTAAAGGATGCAAAGCTTCACATTAACTGCCTGGACAGAAGAACATATGCTTGCCTTTCACCATTTAGCAGCTATACTTCTGGCATGATGGGTAAGTCTTTCTTTACCTAGTTTTAATCATTTAAATGTCACAAAAATACTTGAACCTCCATTATATTCCTTGAAAAAGAAAATAGATAAATTGTTGAAATATCTTCTGCAATGGCCTCATAATGCTTTAAATAGTTAAATCTTACTTTTCTCAGTTAGATGTTACATAGATAAAAAGGAAATGATGGTACTGTTTTTGGCACATGAAATCTTTTCAAAGGAAAAAAAATGGCCATTGACCTGCATCTCATCTTGCTCCAATTGTCTTAAAACCAAGGGCATGCAACAAAAGAAATGGCCAACCTTTCAAAATCGATGAATGAGTTGCTTTATTTGAAATAGCTGAATAAATAACATCCTTATTATATTGTACCAATATAGCGTAGCTGGTAGACTCTCAGCAAAGTAGTAGACAAGCAGTTTGCTCTATGGAATTCATTATTCATCCAAGAAGGACATTGTGTTATGATTATGAAGTATTTCCATCCCTGGAGTTCTCACAAATGTATGAGCTTCCAAAACTAAGCAGATCATTTAAACACCAAAACCATATTGCAGCATTAATTTTTAAATAGTCTGCAATGGGAGAGACTTCCTTCAAAACAATCAGTGCCACTGTATGCCCCAACAGCACCAGTGTTTTCTGTCTTCCCATGAGCTCATACATTGTGGGTCTACATTTCTTCTACCTCTGCTTTAGTTTGGAGCACAGTGATGGTGCTGGGCCCTCTGATGCTAACCCAGCAGATGTTTAAGTATCTGCTTAAAATTAAGGTTTGTAGGTAGTTTCAATTGACTTTAAGTATAGGAAGTTAAGCAAACGATTAAGTGCTTTGCTGGAGTGATGCCAGAGCGCTCAAAAGACTGCAGGATTGCATCCTTTATCCTGTCTTTGGAAAGCTTCTCCTCATTTTTTATTTAATTGAAAGCAATGCCCAAATGATAACAACTTCACATTTATAGGCCTTTAATTAATCTACTTAATAGCTTTATTTCTGAATGCCTCCCTATCTCACAACATGTACCTGGTTAAAGAAGAAAAAAAAGAAGTCTTACCTCTGGTTTACAAATGAAAACACATATGCTTAGGAAGTCCAGGCATAACTTACTTAAAAATATCTGAATTAGGGATTTCCAAAGTGCAGCTCATGAGTCAGCTGCTACCCTGAAGACACCTGATAGGGCTAAATCCCTTGAGCATGATGCCATTTATCTTCCCTAGGGCACTTCTGTGAGACCTTAGCTTGATATTCCTCTGCTAAAAGACTTTCAAAAACCAAACTCTGACAAGTCTTGATCTTTTAAGTGGTACCCTTTTAAAAACTATGCTGAATATAATGATCAGTTTATATGCTATGCATACAGAAGCCAAGGGCCAGACACGGGAAAAGGATGTACACACAGCAACCATGAATCCTGCCCCACCTAAAATCTGAGCGTGAGGCTTTGGGAAGGTAATTCCCCACGTCCTTCCTTGCTCAATAGATGGGAAAAAGCAGAGGCTTTGTGCCCATACATGGCCCTAGACCTCCCTCATCAGGTTGGTGAGGCGGCTGCTACATCTGAAGTGAGAGCTAAGTACTGTGTGAGATGGGTTCAGAGCTGGAAATCGTTTCTTAGAGCTAGGAAGCAAAACAGAGCTTGACGTGGAGGTTGGCCTCTGAGACTGGAGCAGAATAGCCACAGGCACTGCTCCTTGAAGTATTATTTTTAACTCTCAGCATCTTTCAAATCCAAATAATTAGGTGATTGAGTGGTGACTGAAAGCACATGATTCCTGTCACAACTAAAAACTCAACTCAGGTGATTGTAATGAGGGGGTTCTCTCACTTTTTTTTTTTTTTTTTTGGCAGCAGCATCAGCTTTTCTCTTTTGGTGGCTTCAGCTGGAGATTTTCACTCAGTTGAATTATGACCTGGACATACTGTACTCATTAACGATGAGCTTTTACACTAAAGTCTAACAAAATTAATTCTCATACCACCATTCTAACTATTTCAGTCCATCTCTGTATCATCTCTTATTGCTTTCAAGTGCACTTCCACCAGGGCCATTTGTCTTTTTTCCAAATATTTTTTGAAATTACGGAATTGCAAACATTACCTACTGACATACACTAAAAATGATCATGATGAAAACTTCAGAGGTCTTTCAACCTATAGTTTTGTTTGGTTTTCTTTGAACAAAAACATACACTTGAAAGTTCAAACTGCATTTCCATGTGTCTCAAAGCAGAACTTAATTGTCTTCTACAAATCTGAACAATGTTGACAGTTCCTGGTGAATGACAAACAGTACTCTTGCTAATGAAATATTTCAGTCTAACAGCTATAACATTATTTGTTTGCCATTAATAACTCATCTAGCCACTTTAATATTACCTAAGAATCCAGCCAAAAGTACTCTGAAGATTGCAAATACAGACACAAAAGGCTCTGTGCCATTTCTCTCATTGCCAAATTACATAACATGACTGAGTTACAAACGTCTTCATTTTGTACCTTAGAGGTTATAGCAGAAGTACTATACATGCAGGGTCTTGGATGAGCCTGGTACTCCCTTTTCATCCAGCATATATTTGCCATTCCACAGAAACACAAAAAAAGAACAAAAATGCTTATCAATTAAATATTGATTTAATATCAATCTCCAGTGACCTCATGACTATCTCAACAAATAATCTTGAGATCCACAGAGTGCAGAGATCTTCATATTCAGTAGGGGACACGTTCAAAGAAGTAGGTTTCTGGAATTCATTTGATAACAGTAAGGGCATATCCTCTAGCCGCAAACATGGACAGCAGGGAAGAACAGAAATTGCAGCACACTTCATTTTGACTGTATGGTCATATTAATGGCCAAATGTTACATCTTGTACAGACTGGCTTCTGCATGCAGACACACATAATGTTCTTGTAATGACCAGCACCCACTGGGGAAATTTCCAAGTCAAGTACCACTAACAAGCTGCTTTTCTGATTGTTGTTGTTGCTGCTGTTGTTGAAATGGTTTTTCCCTGTTAGAATCAGACTTCGTCTTCTCGATCTACAGCTGAGATGAGAACAGCATTCCCCAAATCAAGAGCTAACAGAAAATATATAATAAAAAACCCCCACAACTCTAGAAAAGATAGATTATTTTAATTACCTTCAGAATTATACAGGGATTTGCTCTGGTGTACATTATAATCCCATTGCTTTGCAGGGTTCGCAGACGGAGAGCCAACTTGAATTCCTCTTTCTTGCTGTTTTCAGAAACCCGGTATTTAATGTAGCTATTCCCAGCAAAGCTAAGGGAGGTGTGGCCTGAAATAATAATTTAGAAAAGACACGTGCTTTTATTGACTTATGAAATAATTCCTCAACTGTCAAGTTAATTAAAGAGAATGTCTAGGAAGAAACAAATAAACTCCATATTTGATGAGAAAAAAATCTGGCACCTACTACAAAATATATATATATTTTTAATTGTTTTTCAGGGGATGGAGCAAAGTGTGGGCAGATGTCAGCCAAACCCTTGCAATGAGTTCCCTGCAATCACTGCCCAGAACCACAGTTCAGTATCTATATTTTCATCAGGCAAATAGCACAAATCCTGTCATGGAGCCAGGGATTCACTGAAGTCAACAGTTAACACTTCATCAGCTTTCCACCTGTCTCTTTACATCCCAGGGAGTGACAGAGATGCAGGGAACTAACAAATGTTCTCAAACTTTCTTTTTGGCATAGTGTAGTGTTTTCACTAATAAAGATTGGAATTTTGGTAATCCAAATAGTAAGCAGAAGGGCTAATTATAGAGCTTTGCCCATGGCAGCAAAACATCTGGCATAACATTCTCTAGAAAAAATCCTGTTATCTCAGCAGACTGTTTTACTGATCTGGTATTTAAGCAAGTCAGTGGGAAATTCTGTCTGCACAGAGCCCCACAGGTAATAAAGACATGTATTTATAAGGCTTATAAACAAGTATACCAAGTGCTAGTGCTGAGATGGTTTAAGCAGTACATTTTCTGTTGACTTCAGTGGCACCTCTACCTAAAAATGAGAATGGCAGCCCTTTATTGTTCAATATGGCTGTGACATGCACCTGAACATTCGCCAAGTTTTCCTGGTGGGCACTGGCAGATGAATGGTCTCCGGTTGGCTTCATACCCCACACACTGCATGTCCCCTGGACATGGTTTCTCCTGACAGGGATCGTTGGACCCTGGGCAGAGTCCTCCTGCAAGAAGTTAAAATACTGTCAGGGATACACAGTGCAAAGCATGATCTGCTGCAATACAAGAGTAATGAAACACAACTATTGATCTCATATTTCAGTACAATCAAAAAATGGCTCAATAATAATAATAACAAAAAAACACCAACAAGCCTTCAGAGACATCTTCTAGAGAAGTACATAGCAGAACTGTAAGTTCTTTTTTGAAGACTGCCCTAGACACCATGGGAACATATTATAAAAATGAACTCTTATGAGCAATAACTGGTTTATAATTGGTATTGTAACTCTCAGACCATCCATTTCCTCACAACCTTCCTGGGCATGGGCTTTAGAGGGATATGAGAAAAAAAATTACCTGAAGCTATACACTCCTTTTGCCCCAGCAGACCCATGAGAAGCAAATTTAAGAAGACAGAAATAGTCACAGTACCAAGCTTGCCACAGTTCAGGAGCATTTGGACAATGTTCTCAGGCACATTGTGATTCTTGGTGCGGTCCTGTGCAGGGCCAGGAGGTGGACTTCCATGATCCTTGTGGGTCCCTTACAGCTCATGATTCTAAGCCATACCTGGGCAACAGTGTGACAGCTGGACCTTCCATCCTTATACCACACAGGACATGCTGTTAGCTTGGTCATACAGCACAGGCACACTTCCATGACGCACACTTGCCCTCTCCCTATGCTCCTTCCAATGTTTCTAAGATCTCATATCCTATCCATCTTGCCCAAGCTTCCAAAACCTGCCCTCCTTTTTTCTAATCTGAAGGGACAGAACAACACTGAGTTTTTAATATGCTTAAAATACTTGAGTGACACAAATGCATGAAGGTTGTTCAAAACCACCTAAAGTTTTTACATCTATGAAGCTGACCATGTCAAGGAATTATTTTAAAGCCTGTTAACGTCAAAGAAACTCTTTACATTTCTTAGGGTTTGGCTAAAACTTGTATATAACCTCTGAAAGTATCTAAATTAAAGCCTGTTTTGACTGCCATAACCTTAAAAGATTTGCAAGCACTGTCTACAATAATGCAAAACATGATACACCTACTGCTACTTAATATATGAGTTTTCAGGATTATGGGACTTCCACAATCCCTAGGTTTTTCTTGGTTGTAATAAGGTACTTCCTAGATGTGGAGTTAGCTTCTACACATGGGCATCTATGTGTGGCTGCTATGAAAGTAGACTTCAAATGGAGCAAAAAAGGCTCTCCTGCCCTTGCTTTTATTGATTTGCAGCCACAGCCTCAATAGAGTAAAAGCCAGTTGCTGGAAATGGACAGACTCCTCTGGTTTTGCTTATTAAGGTAATTTGCTTAAGACATGCAGGTGATGAATTTAATGGTAAAACACACCTTCCTACTCATCACTTTCTGAATACTGGCAATCCCTATATATTGCAGGATCCTTATTGTCTTCAAAAACTAGTTTGTTTTTTGAGGATATTATTTTATTTACGTTTTATAAAGGAAGAAGTGAACCTGTCCTACAGGACATCTCAAAAAGTAATGAAAGAAAGAATCTTACTGCTCTCACACTCTTCTACAAGCCAAGTATGGCTCATAGTAGGCATTGCCGAAATTACCTGACACTGTAAGGATTTTCTGGGAAAAGAAAAATTACTACTGTAGGTTTAGAAGTGGACATGGGCTGACTACAAATATGGCAATTACTGTAAATGTCTTCCTTGATGTACAGCACAGTCAATTTAATGTTTAACATCCTCCCCTCCTTTATCAAACATTAGTTTGAGAGGTCTATGCAGTAAACGATTTACAGTATTGCCTGTAGCACTCTTAGAAAATGATGCATGGTAATCTTTATTAATCACATTAGTAGCTAAGGTTAACAGGAATAACAGCTGCAATATACAGTTACACTTTAAGTCTTACAGAATCAAGAAACAAATGCCATTTAATAGGATTCTGCACCACAGAACTATATTGTATTTAAAAGTGAGGTATATAGAATTTAACAGAGTATATGATGTTTTTTTACAGGTGGTTTTATTCCTTAGAAAAAATCCCTACCTTTCTTAGACCTCAATGGCAAGTAAAAATTATTTCTGAAAATTATAACAGGTTGTTAAATATTCTATAGGTTGCCTTGTATTTTTCCCTTGGTTGTATCAGCTGTTTTAACTCATTCTTATATGACAAACACACAGCATTCTGGTGTATGCAGAGTATGTATCTTCTCTGAACAAATTTAAACCTTTCGTGAAGCCGCATTTCAAGTGAGCCTCTGTCTACCTGACAAAGAAGCCATTTGGACAAAAGCCCCACAATTCATCAGCAAGCAGCAAAAAGGGGCACTGAGATTTCCAAATGTGGCTCTGCAAATTTTCACATATTCTAACCTGTGACTTTAGCTTTGACATGAAGCAATAAAGAAACAGCTTAATTTGTTATGCATCTCTGCCAGATTTTTAGCTGATTCACACTCTGACTGGTTCTGTGATTCTGTGATTCTGTGATTTGTACTTTAGATTACTCCTTCCACATTTAAAAAATAGATGGTAAAGATCTAACATACTTAGTGCAACTGTGGAGATGCACTAAAGAACTGCTTATCCTGAATGGCCAAGAATAGTTTTTCCAGTAAACTATGAGAAAATCAAATTTTTATTCATACTGCTGCACCAGAATTTCATAACTGTCACAGATTTTTTAAAATATTCAGACTTGGGAGAAGTGCTTTATGCCTGTCTGTATGGTTATAAGTACATAAGCTACAAATCTGCATTATTGCATTGCCCCAGCTAACATGCATTTTCAGGCTGATTTCACAACTATGTGGAGCAAAATTGTAAAATTGTTCAAGGTTACATTGCCCACACCAAAGATTTACAGCCTGAGTTTAAATAAACTTATTCTAATGTTGCATTTCCACTCCAGCAAGAGATTCAAGAAATATCGGTTTGAAATGGTCTTTTTTTCTCCTAGACAAGTCCAGACAATCTACAACATTCTCCTGAAACTCACATTAGCATTAATAAAACTGTTCTCTACAAGGTATCACAGAAACACATGAGCTAGCATCAACCACTCCGTAGCAGAAGGTGGAATAAACCCACTTGATTTTGGCAGATCATCTTCAGTTTAATTTTCAATAAGAAGATAAAAGTATTCCAATCTTCTAACCAGTAGACTGAGGAGGAAAATACTCTTCTATTGCAAAATGAGACATTTATTTAATTTCTATTTCTTCGAGAAAGGAGAACTTCTAGGATTGTAAATATATTTTTAAAATTGATTACTTCAATAATTTTAACTTAAGCTTTGAGGTATTTGGTAGTTTTCTATCAGCCCATCCTCCTGAATCTGCATGAGTATTAAAAAGAGTCTTTTCTCACACTTGCAGAAGAAAGCTTGAAAGGACAATATGGACGAGGGAATTGAGTCCATCATAAGCAAGTTTGCGGATTATACCAAGCTGGGGACAAATGTTGAACTGCCAGAGCGTAGGAGGGTCCTTCAGAAGGACCTTGACAGACTAGAGAAATGGGAAGACTCAAACACTATGAGATTTAAAAAGACTACGTGCCGGGTTCTTCACTTTGGACATAACAACCCCCATGCATCGCTATGGACTGGGGGATGAGTGGCTGGAGAGTGGTGAAATGGAGAGGGATTTAGGAGTAATGAATGACAGGAAACTCAATATGAGTCATCAGTGTGCCCAGGTGGCTAAGAAGGCCAATGGCATCCTGGCCTGTATTAGGAACAGTGTGGTCAGTTGGACTAGGGAAGTTATCCTTCCCCTGTACTTGGCACTGGTCAGACCACATCTTGAGTACTGTGTCCAGTCCTGGGCTCCCCAGTTTAAGAAGGATGTTGAGCTCCTTGAGAGGGTCCAGAGAAGGGCGACAAGGATGGTGAAAGGACTGGAGAACAAATCCTATGGGGAGCGGCTACGGGAGCTGGGGTTGTTCATCCTGGAGAAGAGGAGGCTCAGAGGCGGCCTCATTGCTATTTACAACTACCTGAGGGGAGGTTGCAGCCAGGTGGATGTGGATCTCTTCTCTCAGGCTGACAACACCAGAACGAGAGGACACAGCCTTAAGCTACGCCAGGGGAGGTTTAGACTGAAAGTTAGGAAGAGGTTTTTCACAGAGAGAGTGATCTCTCATTGGAATGGTCTGCCCAGGGAGATGGTGGAGTCGCCATCCCTAGAGATGTTTAAGAGAAGAGGAGCTCAGTGACATGGTCAAGTAGGTGAGGAGTTGGACTGGATGGTCGTGTGGGTAGTGCCATGCTTTAGACAATGGGTTGGTGCTGGGTTACAGGTTGGACTTGATGATCTCCAAGGTCTCTTCCAACCTTGCTAATACTGTGATACTGTGATACTGAGGCAGACTCTGTGTGCCAGAGTTGCAGGAAGTATGTAAAGGAAACTCTAGAATGCTACTTTAAATAATAATTAGTTTAGTGCAGAGGGTAGACTGGTAACTCATGGTCTGCAATCTGTTTTTATTTTTGGGGCATGGTGACCAGGTGTTGTAGGCAATGATTATTCTATACATGTCAGTGCAGATACCTCAAAATTGTTTATGCACAAACCTGCAGTGGGTTTCTCTCGGGTGCCTACGGAAAACTGTGTCACACAGTAGGTCCCAGTGAAACAAATTCTAACAAATTTTAGAATAATGAGACATTCGACCTCTTCATTCAACTCCTTGATCACAGCTTCCCTTTGGACTCCTTAAGTGACAGACAGAAATTCCCACTTGGCCTGATTTCCCACTTGTCCTGTCATGCCCCCACTTCATGCTTTAACTCTCAGTTCAGGAGAATTCCAGGCTCATTACTACCTACGTGTGTTCTTCCTGAAAATGGGAAAAATGGTGCTATACACAAAGAATTGGGTTCTTGATATCCAGACCTTCAGAACACTCAGAACTCTTTAAGAGGCAGTGTGTGCTCTGTGAAGCTGAGGACAAAAACCACCTCTGAAGAATAGGTCCTATATTAATAGAAAATCCTGACAGTCTATGATTTCCTTTTGTCAGATCATTCACAAAATATTACAAGGGGCTTCATAAAGTCTGACTTGTCTTGTTTCATGTGAGAGTGGTCCAAGATTGCTATTCTCTTGACTAAATAACATGGATATAAGTGCCTGCACTTTTGTTGAACATTCTACATCTATTAGAAAAATTCTTTCAAACTAGTATGCCAGAACCATATTAAACATATGAAATGGAATTCATCTCATCTAACTTCAGGGCATGGCTCATCTGACTGATTTTAGACATCTGGCGAGAGATGTATCTTATTATTTAAAATACAGTAATACCTCACCCATCGCGAGGAACAGGTCTCCCCAAAGTCTCGTAAACTGTCAAATTTGCAAACACACGGGTCATATGCATACAGGCCATGCCCATCGCTCCACCCCCAGCCAATCAGGAGCACTGTGGAGAATTTTCCGCTCCTCCCCATGGGCCCTCCCAGCACAGGGGAGCAAAGAGAAACATTTCTGAGCCCTCTGTGCCTGGGAAGACCCCCCGGGAGAATCCCTCGGCGTGGAAGCTCCGGGCTGCGGTGGAGAAGCGGTGTCCCCGGGCTTTGGTCAGCGCTCTTGGAGCCTGGGAAACCTTAACTTTGCAACACCTGGGGTTGGTGGGGGGTGGTGTCAGTGTTGGACTTTCTTTCCCTTTAACATCCCCCAGTCCCGGGAGTGCTGGCTGTATGGAGCCATCAGAGCACCGCTTCCTCCTGCTGCAGCAGGGCATGGGGGAACAGAAGCCTCTTTCTGGTGCAGCATCTGTGGTGGCAGTGTGGGCATGTCCCAGTGCTTTCCCATCCCAGTACACAGCACTGGCCCCACTGCCGCCGCGGTGAGCCCAGACCCACTTTCCCTGGGGCTACATCACCACCAGGTGCGCTGGGTGCACAGTCCCCGAGCACAGGCCGCATTGCCTTCCGCGCCTGCAGTCATGGAAACAGTAACGTGCCTGGCGGGGGTCAGTCCCCAGCTGGGCTTAGAGCAACAGGGGACAGCGTGGCTTGTGGCGGTGTTGTGATGGGTCTCAGCAGCCACCTGGGGCATCCTGTGGCGTGAGACCTCTACTGTAGGGACAGTGCATGGAGACACACAGGAACGGGCAGGGACTGGGGCATGGTGCCATGAGAGCAAGAGGCACCGCATGCCTTCCCCACGGGGCCGGGCTAGTCCTGCTCCATAGGGAGCGCCAGCGCTGCCCCTTGGCAAAGCTGGGGCACTGCGCATGCATTGGCTGGGAAGCTTTGTAAATCACTGAGGCTGGTCTGTGAGAAAAATTTCTTGCAAATCAGCGAGGTCACAAAGGAGAAGTCTCAATGCAGCGAGGTATTACTGTACCTAATTTCTTTTCAGTATCTACAAATGGGGCCTGGATTGACCAACACAGATGTAGATATATATGCACATTTGTCAAGATTATTTCAGTCTAGCCTTCTCCTATAAAAATAATAATGTAGCCTCACTTTTGCCAGATCATAATACAGAACAAGCCTATAGCAAAGTAATCCCAACAAAACCTATTTCTTCCCTGCATCTTTGTCTCAACACAAAAGAATTACATACTTCGCATCATGAAAAAAATATGGAATAGATTTTTGCTTCTGAAAAATGAAAATGTCATGCAAACTATTCTACACAAATCTATTTATGCCTTTTCTCCTATCTTTATTCCTCCCAACACTTGCATACCTCACATTATGTGATGGGAGACTGGTAATGACATAGCCTCTATGGTCAAACCAAAACATACCCATTTGTGACAGAATTTTTCATACAAACGTAAACAGATAAGCAAGAAATCTGAAGAGACAGTCCATTATTGGAAAACTCTTCAGTTAAATTTTACTGACTTTAAAGACAAAGATTGACCCATGTGAACTTTTGAACTTATCCTTCTAGAGCTGAGCTGCTAAGCCTCCAAAGTTCACCCACTGCCTGCTTTACAGTCTCCCTGCATTTTCACATTAGATAACTCTGTTTGCTCACAAAGGTAATACAGGTAAGTTATGCACAGCTGGCATGCATAAATTGTGCATATCTGTGACATCTGCCAGTGGGAAGAACACTCCAAGCATGATACATATTTCAAGAATGAGTGAATTAGTTCAAACTCCAGCTTTCTGGATCATAATTGAATCTGATCTCCAGAAACATATGCAATATTTTAATGGCTTTGTCATAATTCAAGCTATTAATATTTACTGGACATGAAACTACCTTAGTAACAAAGGAAGTATAATACCTACTTTTATTATACTGATAATCTCTTGCTAATGCTGTCTTGTTAACCAAGACAAAATAAACGTGTGCACTTTTTCCTGACTTGCTGCATTTACGTCCATGTACAAGAACTACTGATTGAAGAAGCATTTGCATTTTTCTAACTGTTAGAAACTAATCTTTAGCTTTAATGATAGCAAAACTATCCACACATTCTAGAACTAATTTACCCTCAGAAGTCTATGCCAGAAACATTGTGCGTGTGTGTTTACCTAAATACAAAGATATTTTTTGTGGCTCCTTTAACTAAAAACAGCAGACGATGCTGAAGCATTAGTTAATGAAAAATTACTTCCCACCAAGGTGTCTTACCTTGTGTGAGTAATAGGCACCAAGGTTTTCAACTCTTTGGCAGCTATACCTAAATCAGCATCTCTGGACACTTTTTTACTACAGGCTGGATGATAGGCTGGATATGCACAATCCCATCCCAAATTGTGTGGATCACCCATGGGAAATCAGCACATAGTAGCTTGAACTGGAGCAGTGGGAACCCCTGCAGCTTTTCAGCCCGACCAAGAGAAGCTGCTGGCTGCAACTGTTCCCATACAGCAGTTTTCAAGGCCACGATAAATGGTCCAGAGGTTAGGGACCACAGATAGTCTCAGAACCACACTGCCTTTCCAGCAGCCTGCCATCCATTTTGAGGATTGCGTGGTACATGACAGAAAAATTTGGAAATTGCTATCCCAGCTGAATTTCTGTGCTTCCATTGCAAACAAGCTGCTCAGGCAGAAAAAGGGAGAGCTGCTGGATCAGAACTGTAGCACTGCAAAGTCCCTTTTTTGGAGTTCAGGTAAAGGATTATGCGGTATAGGGAATAATACATCATTATTGACTTTAATAAGTAGTGAAATGAAATTATAAACAATGAAAATTTTAGCTGCCAGAAAACCAATTTCTGGCTATGAGGACTATCACTATCCCCAAGCAGATGAAGATTTGTGATTTCTTGATACAAAAATAATACCAAGCCATGACTTTGAGAATTTAAAAGTGTTTTGCAGACAGTGTTCCTACACTGATTTCTGGACTTGATTGGAGAATATTGCAGAATTGTCCCTTTTTAGCCTGTGAAAATCTTTTCTTTCAGAGCCTTTCATGTGTCACAAAATGCTGACTATTGTTATAATAGATATGTCTATTTGAAACCTAAAACATTATGACTCCAAAATTGACCAGATAGTCTGCTCAGAGTTACGGTCTTTTTAACAGGATTGAACTTCTACGGCATTATTAATCACGTGCCACAGGAAAAAAAATATTTCTGGTTAAGTTTGATGCAATTTATGCCTATTTTCATCCCCACTGAGGTCAATGGTAAAACATGAAGCCCTGATGACTGCTGCAGAAACAAAGGTTGGTTATTGAGGGACATGGCTGCTGTATTCTTGTACTGTTGTGTGTGTGTGTGTGTGCACGTGTGCTTTAAGATGAGAGAGATATATTGATTTTACAGCAGTTTTTTTCTCTGCTCTTAAATGAAGTGGAATGAGGAGCAAATAGTCTGGCAAACAAAAGAAACAGAGCTAGTATTATAACTGCCTGAGGTTTTAAAATCCAAGTGCAGAATCATATGGAAGATTGGCTCTTGAGTCTATCTGTCATATGCCCACGCGATATTCTCTGCAAAATGTGGAGCAGCCTTAAACTTACCCTGTCCCTTACTTGTAGCATTAAAGGCCAATAATAGCACTTGCTAATAAAATACTTCATTGGTTTCCATGCCTCCCTGCAAAAATGGGACGGGAAAGGGCCTTTCTTGCCTGGCATAGGTTAGGGGTCCTTTTCCTTGGAGACTGCATTGGTGCAGACCAGGCTGCCCTGCTACAGCCACACTCTAGTTTTATTCCATTGATGGCACCACCTGGGTGGGAAACCACATCTCTCCCCTCCCCTTCTCTACCCTCCCCTCTCCTCTTCTCTGCCATTCCTCCCCCTCCCCTGGAAGCTGGTTGATGACTCTGATTATGGAGCCTCCAGGAAACCAGTCTTTGTCATCAAAGGCCAAAGTTCATAAACTTTAATTTACATGAGTAAACATGAACAATTCTTCCCGAGCCTAAGAAATCAATTCCCACAGCGCATCAGCCAGTCATGCTTTAGTGGACTGAATTGAAATGCCTCTTCTAATCTGTGTCAGAGGAATAAAATGGATCCTATCACATAATATGCAAAGATGGGAGGGGAAGAGGGAGAGTACTCACCATTGCACATGCAGCGCACATTCCTGTAAAAGCGGGGACACACAAAACTAATTCGTGCCGTGCTATAGGTCATCAGGGAATGTGAATCAATAGACAGACTTTGCTCACAGTGTTGTTCCTGACAATCCAGTCCCGAGCAATTTTTCTCCAAGATAGTAGAAATACGAATCACATTTTCCAAGTGTCTCCTCGCATTGGTAAGCTTCTGAATCAAATAGGCAGGCTTATAGAAACCACCACTGTGCATCTGAACTGCAAACAGCATGTCAAGCTGATTGTTGCCTGACACTGGCTGAATACTGATGATGTGTAGGCTGTCTTGTTTTTGGGAGAGCACTGCATTTCGCAAGGTACGTCTGAACCCGTGCATGTGGAGACCCACAAAGTCTTCTGGCGAAACATTCTCAAAACGGATGGTGACTGTATTCTGCAGCATTTCTTGTAGCAATTGCTCAACATGGACCACAACATCGATGGGCACCTGGAACCGGCCATCACTGACTGAGACATTCAGGACATACTTGCCATTATCAAGCCCTCCAAGGGCAATGATCTTCCCATCATGGTTGTTGACCTTGAACAAACTTTTCTGCTCTGATTTTAGTGTGTATGTCAGGACATCATATACATCCTGATCGGTGGCATGAATTTTCCCAATGACTCCCCCAGGAAAATCATCTTCCATGGTGACAATGAAAATCTCCAGTGGAATGGCAGTTGGTTTGTGAATGCTCTCTTCAATAACCCTCACCTGAACGTAGGTGTGGGAAATCTGCTGAGGCTTCCCAGAGTCCTTTGCCTAACGTAATTTAGAAAAAATAAAAAAATCAATCCAGAAATAAACCACACATAGGACACAGCCTACAACCATAATTTCTTGCAATGTATATTTTCACAGCAACAGTAATTCTGAAGACCTCTCAAAAGAACTTCCCAAATGCATTTGCAAAATACATATGTAAAGAAATGTCTTATCCATTTCTAGAAGTGGAACTTACAAACTCTTTAGGGAAGCAGAAATCTCTAAGTGGATTGCAGAGAGAAATGTGTCAGTAGAATGTCTCATTACTCAAACTGAAATGTCCCCAGAATCCCACAGCTATCACTTGTCATCTTCACAACAAAGAATACACCAATAACGTGGTATATTCTGCACCAAACAGAGTTTGGGCTCAATTCTACCCTGGAAAAGAGACTGAAGTCCACTGAAATACCAGCTTTTTGCATTTTCTGGTGTGCTCCAAAGCATTTCAGATCCTACTTAGTTTCTGCGGATGTGAGTTAAGAATTTTTCCATAGCACTCTGCACTACTTTAACTGAAGCAATCAAGAAACATGCTTGAAATAAATAAAATTTATTATCCTCCCAAAATGAAATAGGTGCTTGTGCTGTTACTAACGATAAAATATGAGAGCAGCACAGCACTTGGACAGATGACTGTATGACCCAGAGCACATATAATAGCATTATTTGCACCTTTTTTATAGAGAGCAAAAGAGCAAGTATGACAAAAAACCCAAAGCCATCTTGACAGAAAGGTGTGCAAACTTGAATCAGTGCTCTTTCCAACACTAAGAAAAATGCTTCATTGAAGTCACTATTAAGATATACTACTCCACACATTTATTTGCTCCAGAAGACAACAAAAGACTAAACTACCACTAGGTAGAGATGCAGCACATGTTCAAAGATCTTTGGGTTTGGACATTGGGAGGAAAATCTACAAGTTCAAGGGAAAAATGGCAGGATTACAACAGTAATATGGACATTACTATGCATCGATTAATACCTCTAAGACACTGTAAAATTCATTCATCTTCACTCCCAAAAGAGTTGGGTGGAGCATTTAAAAAAAGTGTTTACGTACATCTGTGCAGAAAAATACATACATACATGCAGAGATTACATCCCATTCCACTTTCCACTTTAACATTACTTCTTAGTAAACCTAACACAGAAGAGGAACCTGATGGTGGAAGGGAGAAAGCAGCACTCTGGCACATATGAATGGAAAGAAACACTTCTATTCTCTATATACAACAGGACACTATAAAAAATGTTTACACTGCAGAAATCCCTGAAGAAAATAATACTGGGAGGAATTATGCCTCCACAATCCAACAGCAAAGTTTTCTGAGCATGTTGGTGCATCTTGGACGT
Source organism: Pitta sordida (assembly GCA_013390025.1). NCBI lineage: Eukaryota > Metazoa > Chordata > Aves > Passeriformes > Pittidae > Pitta > Pitta sordida. The sequence continues at coordinate 17,524 of WEKX01014033.1, read as the reverse complement.
GTTGGTCTGTCTAATATTTCATTTATATGAAACACTTGGACCCTTTAACCTAGAGGATGCTGCTTAGATTTAACACTCATGCCCAGTTTTGGCTATACTAGAATTCTGGCTAGCAAGTTACCCTGAAAGCATGATATTTTAGAACAAAAACATGGTAGGAAAGAAAGGTGAGAATTTTTTATTTTGCTACAAGGCCAAAAAATAGATTTCAGGAATATTAAGTGGCAAACCTGTAAAACTTTGATTTGAACTGTTAATTAGGATCAGAGCTTATATTTTTTGAATCTTAACTGACAATTGTAACTAAGGATGCTACTGCTATGAACAGGATTAAATGTCCTTGCAAAGGAGCAGATAGGCTGTATTTAGAGACACCAACCCCAGCAAGGCAAGTGGAGGAAGCACACACTTCAAATGCAGCTTACAGGACCACAACTCATTTCGATGAAGAGGTGCAGTTCATTCCCTAGACCTGCATATTTACTGAATTCTAATACATCTTCTCTGTCAGGCTTGAGAAATGTGGACACATCACTTCTGGATTTATGGGTTTTGGTAATCAAAATTACCCTGGTTACAAAGCTTTTCAACAATTACTCTAAAGCAAAGTTTGAGCTAGACCTCTATTCTGTGTCTTACTTTGATGGTCTTTAAAAGCTAAGTTGTGCTTGGAAATGTGATTTCATGAGTTCTTGGAAGGCTTCCAAAAATCTATGATTTAATTTATGACTTAAAAACAAAGTGATTTTCCTTCNGTTTCTGTGCAGATAAAAAAATCAAGCCATACCTGCACGCAGAGCACATATTCAGTTGAGACCATGTGCTTGAAGATGACTGCAGACCTCAAAACGCCATGAGGGTCCAGTGTAAACTCCTCCTCTTCATTGCCAGTGAGGATGGTGAAGGTAAAAGGGGGGCCATTGTGAAAAGAGTCTTTGTCTGTCACTACCAGCTGCAAAATGCTTGTGCCCACTGGTTTATTTTCCTTTACACATATACACAGCATATAAAGAAAAAGATTAAAATTATACATATCACAATTATAAACTACCACATTTTGCTATTAAGAATATTCAACTGAATGGTCTTTGCCCAACATGGTGTTTCAGAAACCACTTTTATTTGACTCTGCTTAGGTCCCATGGACCAGTAGAAGAGTTGAAGGTACCAACCACACCTGCAGAGACTGCTGAGCTCTGCCTGACACAGTGTCTGATCAGTACTGACTAATAGTTTAAAATCACACTCAGAATAAGGTAAAGAAGTGTGAACTTATCCCAGAGCAGACATTTTGAGGTCAGAGTACCTGGTGCAACAAGGATGAACGGGAAAAATGTGTGATTAACTGTGGTTAAGGAGCCTCAGCAAACAAAAACTTACCAAAGACTCAAGAAAGATTTGTTTATACTTTCTTTTAGATAAGATCACTTGATACATCTCTTCCAGATAGATCATCAAAAGCTACTTAACTGAAACCAAATGCTCCTGCATTTTAAAAGTCAGAGAAGTTTTTGATGTGCAGGATAAACTTACTTGAATTACAGCTGTATAGTTAGCTGGAGTAAATACAGGGCTGTTATCGTTCACATCAGAAATGTCCACATTGACCGTCACAGATGAAGACAAAGGAGGATTGCCGCTGTCTCTTGCCTGGATTACTAATGAATAACCAGATATCTGCAAAAAGGTGAAAACATTAAATCATTGTGAAAGCAGTCCTAAATTTTAACCCAGTTTCCTTACATCCAATGCACCACCTTCCATATTCTATGGAAAGCTGTTTGGCTTCAGTACCTTCCTGCCCTTAGTGTAACATTATCCTGTTTATTGCCACACTGTCACAAGTTCTGTTTCATAAGGCTATCAATAAACATAATAGCTTCATTGTAATAAAGTAACTGTATCAGATAATGCATTCCTGAAACAAAGGGGTAAACAGAAAATAAATGACAGATAATATCTGACCTCAGCCATTAGTACTGTAGCTTACATATACATCTCTCCTAGGTGTCAGCTGGCATATGTGACCTGATTCTATTTATCTTATGACTGGTTTCCAGGATATTAGATAAATTGCTTATTAGAGCCAGCATCAGTTTGACACACACTGTTTTTAATGCGGTGATGAAAAGCTAAGAAAAAGTTCACAGGCAGTTGGCTTAAACACACTGTGAAACATTTGGGAGTACTAAGGAGAGCTGTCTCTGTAGCAACAGGATATTATCCACCATCCAGTAGAAGATACGAGGCCTTGAGTCTACTTGTCTGCAACAGACACAAACTACTCAGCATAGTGTGGGCAGTTCAGTGGGCCCTCTACACACATAGGTGCCCATGTGTGAGGTGTGAGCATATGTGACAACTTCCAAAAGCTCTGTCTGTGCACAGTTTATGGATCACAGTTGTATTTTCTGAACTGCATCCTTATGTTGGCCTCCTTAGGTCTTACAATTGTTTTTTACTGCATATTGCTCCGAGGGAAAGCCGCTGACATGTCTGCCCCTGAATCCTTCTACAGGGAGACAAGCAAAGGGCAAAACATGCCAGATACAACACTCTCCTCCACCCTCTCAGGGCTGGAAAGGGGGAAAAACATGGCCCTGCAGAGGGGAAGAAGATTATGTTAAAGGGGCATTTCCAGGGGGGTGAGGGGGAAGAAATCCAAATCCATTTGAAAAATAAAAACTTTACTGGTAGTATAGAGGAGTACAGACTAAGCACACAAAATAGAGGGGTTTTCTGGGATGTGGAAACAACACAAAGCAAAAGGGAACATGTTTTGGGGGAGTTGTGTGGAGGAGAAAGACTGCAATTTAGTAGGGAAAAATAGACACAGGAGGGAGGAGGAATCCTGAGCTAAGGGAATTCAAGAAACTTGAGGCAGAGAACTGAATTTTTGTGGGGTTTTGTGGTCTGTAGTTTCTACTGCTAGCTAAAGACAAGATGGACAGTTTTGTAGAATCTTTCCCATTTTTTTGCTGTGCTTGCTTTCATTTCAATATATCCCAGAAAAGTAGATGGCAAAAGTCATGGTCTATATGTGATTACAGCTCTGGAAATGAGTTTCCTTAAACCTGAAACCTGGGAGTCAGCACTCCCTTTGGGAATTTACAGCAGATGGAGCACAATGTATCATTTTCCCTGAAGGGGTCAGAAACACCTGTGTCTAGGAAATGCGCCAAAGAAGCAAAGAAAAAGACAATATCACAGCTGATTTTAATGGAGGGAAACTCTGGAAAATGCAGATCTAACAGAGCTGGCCTTAAACTTGCTCACGCTGGTGAGGGCAAATGTGTGTATGTAAATGCAGCTGTACATGAGTGCACTTCGGAAACTAAAAAAGAAAATTAAGAAATTAAGGCTGTGCTTTTATTACAACCAATTTGTAACATTAACAGCCATTGTTACTTCTCTCTCCTCAACAGTCATTTTGAAATCAAACACTGACAATTTAATACTGCCTTTGTGATAATACAGAAAGGATATTTGTCACTATTTTTAAGCAGTAGCCCTGCTTCCAGTGAAGAGCTTTTCCAGCTGAGCCCATATTTTGAGGGTAGCAATCTGCTTCCCCAGTTTTCACGGATGCATTGCTGGAAGGCAGAAGGCATGGATTTCTTTTTGTGTTGCAAGATTTCTGAAGCCATTTAGCACACTCCTGCCTTGCTAGTAGCACAGGCAACTGCATTTGTTTGTTTTTTTCCCCCAAAGCTGCTAATTGCTAGCTATGGCAAAATGGTGATAAATAATCCTCAATGAATAATGGAGTGAGCAAACAAAGCAGCAGAATCTGTTAATGAAGAACACTTTCACTTTTGGTACAGCCTGGCCACTTCATAACATCCCCTCCCTGGTGACACATTTTGCATAGCACTAATTAAGGGCTGAGATCTCAGCTCAGTGCTCAGCGCCACAATCTGGAGTATGTTGTAATCACTCTGTTGCACACACAGCTGCATGTGTGTGCTTGCACACACAGGAGAGAGGAGGCAGCAACAGCTGCCAGTGGCACCACAGGAGAAATTCAGTGTTGCTTTTTTCCCCTGATCTGACCCCAGCTGTTTTGTTGGTTGTAGGATGGGAATGGTAGCAGAACAGTTGATTTGGAGATAGGATTAGGGACAGGGCTGCCATGGAAAGAAGGGGGGAAACATTGGAAAGACCTGTTGGAGCACTTATGCTGATTGCTGCTAAGTATAAAAGAAACTCCTTCAAAACAAGCTAGCAGTAGAGATTGATGTACATCTGTAAGTCATTGCAAGTTAAAAAATTCCACGTCTTACCCTTTCTCTATCCAATTTCTTTTTAACCTTCACAAGTCCCAAAACAGGATCAATGGAAAATTCATTGTCTTGGTCTCCATTAATTATGGAAAAATGAATCTGGCCATTGGGAGGACTGTCCAGATCTTCTGCTATCAACTTTTTTTGAGAGAAGAGTAAAAATTAGCAAAACAAATATTAAGTGATGTGTATGACATTAAATGCTCAACACTCTAAAAAGTGTTGAGTAATATAAAAATAAAAAAATATAAAAAGACTTTATATTCCATCAGACTAGTTACACCTGAACTGCACACCTCTACAGCGACAAGCATCAAGCCAATTCGTTTCTCCTAAGAGGCTTCCCTTGGGTCACATGTTTTGTCTAGTCCTAAAACATAGAGCACATTTTCATCTTAATATTCCATACAGCACTTTCTCTCCAGATCTACAAATTGCATGATGGGAGCATTGGGAGGTTTGGGTATGGCACACTCCATGCCAGACTACACAAATACTATGTATGTGCTGCTTAGGGCAACCTGGTGTAGCAAAAGGTGTCCCTGTAAACAGCACAAGGGCTGGAACCACATGACCTTTAAAGTCTCTTCCAACTCTAGCCATTCTATGATTCTATTTCACTGAAAAGTTAAATTCTGCCTTTCCATTAAAACCCATTTGTTTCTAGCTGAGTCAAGAAATACAGTGCCTTAAATATGCCATTGCTCTTGACAGCACATAGAAAGAAATAGTCAGTACTTCCACTACTGTCTTTTGGAGAAAAACTTACAGCAGCCTGGAAAGCAGTAGTAGACGACACAGAGAATTGGCTGAAGAACAGTTGGGGTAATTCAAGACATCGTAATTATCATTATTAACCAGTGCTGCAGTATTTTATTAAGGGTCATATGGCAGAAGGCTTCACCCCACCCAAATGCCACCTATGGCCTCACTCACCATTATCACTGAATCCCCAATGGCCGCGTCCTCGCTGATGACTGCACTGTAGACCTCCTGGCTGAATTTTGGTGCATTGTCATTGACATCTGTCACGTTTACGTTTACAGTTGTAACAGCACTCAGGGCTGGAGTGCCTCCATCTTTTGCTTCCACTACTAAGTAGAAATCCTTACATGATTCAAAATCCAAAGCTTCAAAAATGGAAATCACCCCTTTGAAGCAAAGGAGGGAAAGTCAACAGCCAGCAATAAACAAATAATGCCAGGGAATATGCCATATAATGCCATGGATTTGCCTGCAGTAAACAGTATAGCATGCTATTTATCACCATGGCACATACACAACACTAACTGTAAGACTGCCCAATACAATAAAGATGTTTTTTCAGGTTTCTACTGCTGTCATTTTATTGAAGAATGATGCCAATTGCACTTGTGTTGCCTCTGCAGAAAGGACCTTTACAAGGCATGAATGGTTCCTTGTGAAAACAGCTTTCATTATACAAATACCATAAATGAAGAAGTGGGGGCCATATCCACCCATTTAACATCTCATGCACAGAGCCTTAGGGACAACTGGATGCTGACTATGGAAATCAGCCCTGACAAGTCAACAGAAATTTACTCCCATACAATTAACTTCTCACAAATTAAATACAAATGAATGGGATATGAATACCTTTGAGAAATCAGTTATCTATCATTTACCTGATTAAACAGAGACTTCCCCACTCAACTAGGTTTTTAAATTTTGGGTTACTTCACCACACAACCAAAATTAGGATTCTCTATCACTTGATTCACTCCATGCACCCAGACCTTGTCTAGGACAGAAATTACTTTTATGCAAGCTCACCATTTGTTTCTTATGTATCCATAACCTTAACAAGAAGGCGGAAGTGGGTTGTGCACAGATCACTAGTGATACCTTGAAGGACGCAATATCAGGCATGACAGCAAAGACTTAAAAGCAAATCCTGAACCTTCGCAAGCCAAATCCTTTTCAGTAAAAACGCAGCAGGAGCAGGGATGGGATGTGTGGGGCTTAAAGATCCTTTAGTCCAACTGCTGTCCAACACAGGTCAGCTAAACGTAATCATTCTTAAATGTACCCATTTCTTAATGGGTACATTTTAAGAAATGTTCTTAAAAGCCTCCAGCCATCCTAACCTTCTTAAGAAATGCATTTCAATACTTAAGAATCATTACAGTTAAGAATTCCTATCATATAACCAAAATAATCCAAATGCAATTTAAGCCCATTCACAACATATTTTCTCATGATTGGGTATGGAGACCAGTTTATTTCCCTCCCTTCCCTAGGTACTTTTTACAGATCTTAATACGTATTAACAGGTTGTCTTCTCTTTTCTAGCTTAAACAGCTTCAATTCTTCCCATCTTTCCTGATAAGTCACATTTTACAGACCTCAGATCATTTCTCTTAATCTTGTCTGGGCTCTCTCCAAATGAATTCTACCTTTCAGCATGACTTGATAAAAGCAGGAGCCCTGAAGAGAAGCTTCCAAGTGGCTAGCAGAGAGTTCTCACAGATAAATGGTGTGAAAACCATTATTTTTCAAGCTCTGATCAGGCATGCTACATCACCACCCAGCTGTCTAGAAACTGAGCTCCCTCCTCTAAACTGATAATAACAGAGCTGTCACACATTAATGAGTAATATATAGTTTTAGTTTTGGGGTTTTTTTTCCCCTGTGTGATTAAGCTTCATTATGGGTTTTTATTGATTTATTTCCTTGGTTTCATTGTCAAATGTGAAGTTAAGTATCGCAGTCTAGGCATATTTATGTTTAAATTTTGCTAGCACTAATCAACATTATGCAAATGACAAACAACACACAGTTATGTTAAGTCCCTTGCATGTAAGGCAGCGGTCTCTGCAGAGTGCAGACTGATTTGCACACACTTATATAAATGACACAATGCATCATTTTGAGATTTTCCAGGTTACTGGTTATTACAGATGCACTCAAGTGTTACCTTCAGCTTTCAAAATCACGATTGCTTTGCTCTGAAACTCTGCTGGCAGATTTGTACTGGTCATCCTGAATGCTATGAGAATAAGGGGATCCACTACAGGAAGCATAGAAGAATCACAGTTTACAGTTGACGGATTAAAACCTCAGTAAGGATAAAGAATATATCACACTAAGGAAACTCCAAGAAAATTAGCCTTTTGCATAAAATATGATAACTTTACTTGGTACTTTTTAAAGAGAAGCAGCAGTATATTTTTAAAATTTGTGATGTATAACCAAAAAGACCACAACCCAAACCACAGCTGAAGTCAACTGTCAGAAAAGACAAGTCAGAGCCACTTAAGACAGGGAAAACACATACAGTTACATAAACAGCAATCACACATTAGGATTGACACTATATGGTCCTCGTAGCCATTTCTGTGCTGACAGTTGAGGCCGTACTCAGGTGGCAAGCAAGTAAACATTGTAAGTGTTCAGAATCCTAAGGCTTGCACAGTTTGGCTAATGGGTTGTAACATCTTCACTGGCTGCAACAGACATACTAATGGAGGAAAGTATTCTCTACTTAACCTGGGGCATCGAAGTGTGACTGCAATTGACATCACTCTCCAACCTAAAGATGTTTTTTAACTGTGGGGCTAATTCCACATTGACAAGTTTTGAGCCTCTAGTCTTGGAAATTTTTTTGTCCAAGAGCCTTCCAAAAGCATTCCTGTTTTTCTGATGCTCTCATTTAGCTTTACAAGTAAAAGCCGATTTACAAACCTGTTTTTGAGTTAATCCTGAACTTCCCTTTCTCATTCCCCGACCTGATGAGGTAGGCGATCTCAGCATTAGTACCAATGTCTTGGCTTGTAGCAAAAACAGAAAGGACCTCAGTTCCAGGTGAGGTGTCCTCAGGTACTGTAACAAGATAATCTCTTCTCTCAAACACAGGGGGGTTGTCATTAATGTCTAGCACTGTAATGGTCACAGTGGCAAATGAGGACAAGGTCAGCACAATGCTCTGATCTGAGGCCTTTACAGTGATGTTGTAGGAAGACTGAAGCTCTCTATCAAGAGGATGCTCCAAGATAATGATTCCTGATGACTGGTCAACTGAGAAGTAACCATCTGCAGAGTCTGCCAGGGAATAGCTGACTTTTCTGTTCACGCCTGAAAAAGAAGCAAATGGGAAAATGATATAGTGAAATAAAATAAAAACCTCTCCCCATCTAACGGAAATCCTAAGCAAAAGCTGCCAACACACTGACCATTTCCAAAGGAGATGAAGCACATGGAGGTAGGAGTGCCTGGGGGTATCGTATTGCTGAAAGTTTGGGAGACCAAGACATTATTCTCACATGACAAATCCCCATTGATAAGTTCCTTTTGTCATCAGGAAACTTTTTAAAAAAGATCACTTTGCAGAACTTCTGTGTAATGACAATTGAAAGCAGAATCTGGGTATGGTCCTTGCTCAGAGGAGCTTACAATTGAATTAGATGAGACAGGCAGAATGCTGAAATTGGAGATGTCTCAGAGCGCATCTTGCAGGAATGGAAATGTACATAAGGGAAAAATAAACCCATAAATATACATCAGGTGGCATAGAATATATTTGTTACCAGTGCTGTCTTGATTCCACTGTTGAGCAGCAAAATGTTATCATAAGACGATACCTGTTAGACAAAAGATGGATCCAAGAACTGACAGAATATGAACATTTTAGAAAGCAAAGTCCCTCAGTCTCCAAACTTGAGGGCAAAAATTGAGTTGTATGAAAGATATTCTACATTCTTAAAATCCCGCCTGTGTTTCCCAATACATAGCACCTATCCACCCAGCTGCTGAATATGCAGATCTATGCTAAGGTTGTTGTCAGTAACAAGGCCTGAGGGGATGTTACTGACTTGCTTTCTGCACTACAGTGGAATAGCCATTTCAAATCTAATTAAAAGTGAACACAGATTCAATCTAATTCAACCCCCTTGATGCTAGTTGATTTTGTGATTCGGTCCTGGGTGCTTCAGTAAGAGATGGTAACTAAAACACAAATATCCACTAAAACTGAGTCACTGTTTTTAACATCTCAGCATTTGCTGCTCTTTTTGTTGCAGAACAGACTTTAGAGCCTGACATTAATCAGATGAACAAGAGCTACCAAACCCTTCTAGGCATATTTTGTTAATTTAAAATTTGTGACAGTATTATTCTGGTTTCCAGCAGCAAAGCATTGTAGAAATGTCTGATCAAAAGCAGCACAAATCACAGCTGTTTTCTGCTTGACGTAGCAGGAATTGAGCATCCACACAAGGGGGAGCTGGGAGACTCTTTCTTCAATCACATACATATAAAAGCTAGAGCAACTACAAAGTCCCAGACACTACTTGAAGGGCATTAGGAATTACTATATGGCCTCTTCAGAGAATGAAGTTTTTATGCAGTGCTTGAGACACCAGAGTATGTTTCAAACGTTCAAATGTCTTCAAAATAAGGAACAAATTAAATTGCAATGAAACAGATTGTTTCTTTTTTTTTCTTTAATCTTTGCAGAACCTCACTATTCACAATGTCATCTCAAACGTGAAAACTAACAAGTTCCTCCTTCAGTAACACAGCAAGGCAGCCAAGGAGGGGATTCCTGTCCTACAGATGGGGCATGAGTTCATGTCCTACAGATGGGGCATGATGTGCTGAAACGCCTACAGCTGCAGGAGAGCACACTCACCTCTTCCCTTAGCCTCTTGATACATGCATCCAAATACTCTATCAGCTGACAATCAACCAAACTGACAAACATGAAAAAGGAGTAAAACCCTCTGGGAAGAGAAAGGTCTTCAGACTCCGAATGGCTAGAGGCATCTCTACGTTTCCAACTGAGGAGGATTTCTTTCTGCTAGAAATCTTCCATGAACTTCCACTTACAAAAAGGGACAGACCTGACTAGAACAATTAATGAATTAGTAATTACAGCCTTGGGGATGCTGGAAAATGGGAATTTTTTCCCGTGATCCAAAGCATGCAGTTGAACACCCAACCTACATGAGTTTTAACTGTAAAACTATTTAGTATTCTGTACTGTTCACTCTTGGTTTCTGTTAGTTTCTACAGAGTATTAAACACTTTCCTGAGGCAGGGGCCTTGACATGCACCTTCTACATATATATATATCTGTGCCTGCAGGAGAGCTTTAGTGTGGTTTGCACTTTTCTCTGGCACAAACCCTCTATTTGATACTCACTACAGCACACCTGGACAGGAGACAGATGATTAGGTCAGAATACCTGAGTTGTGATAACAATATCAACCTTGGGTGGCTTTTGGCCTGAAAGCTGAAAGGAGAAAAAATTGGAGAAATACAGAAGCAGATCTTATCTGTCTGCTGACCTTCTCACAGAGTGTTTTGTGGGGTTGAATTTAATACATACTTTCTTCTTAGGAGAAGAATTAATTCAATGAAGAACTGTGGCAGAAACAGCATTTTGAAGAAAGTATTGTGTTACATCAATAGCTGTTTCTACTCAGCTTCCTGACTCAAGGCTGAAAAAAAGAATGAACATGAGGCAAAGGTGAAGGAGGAAGCTATGTATTTCTACTGAAACTTGAAATGCTTTAGACCAGAGGTTACCCTCTGCTGGGAGAGACGCATCAACCAGTGTGTGTCAGTGGCATCCCTGCCATACAGGCAATGGTAGATTCTGCTGAGACTATAAAAGAGAGTCTTTCTAAGGAAAGGAAACAACTGCTTCAACACCATGATTCCTGCACTGGTAAAGAGAGCAATCCTCCCACACTGCTTGCCCACAGCTGTTGGGGGATTAATGTTTCCAAACTGTGTTGTGTCAGCTCACTTACTCACTTAAACTTCTCAGATTCCTGAGGTGTCAATCATGAACATAAGCTATTTGAACATGGAAAGCCTTTGCAGGAATCACTATTACTATAAGAGGATTGCAGTACATTTTTTAAAAATCAAGGAATAAGCAAGCACATTTTCTATTTAGACTTGTATTAGCATACGACAGAATACTGCCCTTTGCCAAATCTCTGGTGTGAAGAGCTTGTAAAACATACAGCGTTCTAGGACCAAAAATGCCATCCTGGAAATAGGTTTTTTTCCCTTGCTTTCTAATATACTAAAACAAAGGGGCATGCACTGCATGTCACATTATGACAAATTCTATGTCATTACTACTTTAAATAGCATCAGGGATATAAAATAATTCATAATTCAGGACTATCAAGATCTTTGTTGTCTAAAGCATGGAATCACAGAATCATTCAGGTTGGAAAGGACACAACAGGTGCAATCCTCATACAACAATGAGTTGCTGCAGTGGGCAATACATACCGGCTGCATCACACATAAAGTAAAAGTTAGACATATTAAAGACCACATATAGTGCATCTCCTTTCTGTTTCCATCTGTCACCCACTATTTAATGTGTTTCCCCAAGTATAGCTAGACCACTCATTCTTGTTCATCTCTGAAAAATTATGATTGACTCTGTTGCCTGCTCATTTTCATTTAGAAAAGGCAAAAAAAAAATTAATGGCAAGCATTAAAAATAAGCAAACAAGAAGTAAACCAGAAAGTAAGCTGTAAAAAATTTATCGATTTAGCAGTGGTTCGCAAGCGTGGCATCTGATTATTGTGCTTCCTCTGCCTCTGTCTTTTATGGTTTGATGTTTTACCTATGGCCTTTCCTGAGTACTCAAATGTTAACCACAAGGCCAATTATTAGAAGCTAAAAGTCCACAACTTCATTAACAGCAAACATGTCAAAAGTGGAAGTCTAAACCAGATTTTATAGTACTCTACTCCATCATTTTGAGATGAAAGAGAAAAATCTTTCCAAAAGTACCTTGCTGACCTGTAGAATATATAGCCCCATAGGGAAAGTATTTCAATTTTTACAAGTTAAGCAGAAAACCTGGCTAAGTTCAATGCATAACACTGCCACTGAGACAGGCTTTCACTGCTTTGTCTGTTTTCCATGGGGAAACGATAGTCTTAACCCCAAAGGCCTTTATTCACACTGCTGTTCCAATGGAGTCAAGGTATCATGGGATGAAGGCAGGGCCACAGAGGTTAGAGATGAAGATAACCAACCCCTTCCTGAAGGGAAATATTGGACAGAAACTGAAGGCATTAACTGTTAAAAGTATGATTCATCCATGGGTCAAGCAGTCTAAACCCCTGCTTTTCATTTCACCTGAGTGGCATAAATACTTGTTTCCATCAGTGCTCCTCAGTGAGTCACTTCCCTGTACTGATCAGGCATAAGTGTGACAATTTTCTGAAGGGAGGAAGGCCATTTTGGAGATACCTGACTTAGAGTTACATATTGCAACTGACAATCCAGGGAAACATAGAATCACAGAATATCACAGAATATTATGAGTTGGAAGGGACCCACAAGGATCATCTAGTCCAACTCACCATCTAACATAGTCTGAAGCAGTGGAATGGACATGTAGAGAGAAATACAAAAAACACATATACATGTACGTAAGTATGCAAATAATCATTAAGGTTGGAAAATACCTCTAAGCTCATCAAGTCCAATTGTTTACCCAGCCCCACTGTGTTCATGACTAAACCATGTCTCAAGTGGCACATCCACACTCCTTTTGAATATTTCCAGGGACAGTGATTCCACCTTGGACAGCCTATTCCAATGCCTGACCAACCTTTGAAGGTATTTTTCCTAATATCTCATGTAAACCTCCTGTAGCCCAACTTGAGGCCACTTCCTCTTCTCTCATTTGTTACCTGGGAGATGAGACCCATTGCTACAAACTCTTTTCAGGTAGTTTCTGAGAGCAATAAAGTCCCCTCTGTGTCTCCTTTTCTCCAGGCTAAACAATCCCACCTCCCTAAACCAATCCTCATAAGACTTTTGCTCAAATAGTTTATTACATAGATTATTTATATATGAATCTACAGACTTTATATATAGATATATGTTATTAAGTGTGCCTGTGTGTATATATATATATATATGTATATCATATATATGTATGTATCTATACAAACATGCACATACATACGTATGTTTCAGTGGCCTGGTTTAAATACAGAGTTTATTCAGTCAACATGATCTAAGAGGTACAATTCTGCAAGTCTGGTTCTGTGTTTCCATGTTGTTAACAATGTCCTGGAAATATCAAACCCCAAAGAAGCTACTAGAAATGATAGATTATAAAGAGAGTAGGAATCTTGAGAGGTTACCTAATTTATGCCTGCATAAAGAAAAGATGGATGCAATTTATCCCCAAACACAGGCCTATTCTTTCATCAAAAACTTGCATAATTTCCTTGGGTAACACACCCCAGTGACTCACTTTTCTTACAACTAAAAATCTTGTTCTGAGTTTTTGCTGTGATTGAATAAAACTAATAAAAGACAAAGGAAAAAAAAAACAAAGGTCGACTTCCACAGAGCTACTTGTTTGATAGATGAAGATTGTTACACTGTATCATCTCAGTTCTCTTTTTCCCTGGCAGACTCTCTCAACTGTTTTAATATTTCCTGACTTTTTTCCAGATGTGTGATCTTTCTTGTAAACCTCCAGGTAGCCCATATCTTCCTGGAAATACTATACCCCAAACAACTCTGCCTTTCAGGTCAGGATTTGCCAACACTAAATAAACAGAAATAATTACTTGTGTTTTCCAGCATTAGTCTTGTTTACCCATCTCATTAAATTATTTGCCTTTTTGCACCAGTATGAAATTGTAAACATACATTCAGGCTGTGATTCACAGTGTAATACAGCTGTCTCTTTGCAGTTCTGCTGCCCAGTCAGTCATTATCCAGACAATACTGGTGCACTTCGTTATTCTTGTCTAAACACATCGTGTTACATTTATCTTGATGTGATGCCTTGTGTTTTTCCATACCACTTTTTCAACTGTTAAAATACCACATCTGCAACTTTGACACTATCCAGGGTACTTGCAGCACCATTTTGCTTTCCGTCATGTAGCAATACAGTCCTTATGCCCGCCGATCCATTCAGGAATGAAAATATGAGCAATGTTGCACCCAGTACCTTTCTCAACTTATCCCTCCAGTGTAACACTTATTACAAACTCATCTGGTAACAGTTTGCTGTAGACCATGTTTCCCTAGCTTACTCTCAAAAATATCATGCAGTACAATTATACAATGAATCCTCTCTGTATCGCGACNGAGCAGCGGCACGGGGTCATGGCGGACCCGCGGATTCTCAGGGTTGGGAGAGGGGGTCTCCCGAGTCAGAGTGGGCTCAGAAACGGTTCCCTTAGCTTCCCCATGCTCAGAGAGTCCAAGGGGAGAAGCCCTCGGAGCCCTCCGGAGTTCCAGGGGGTGGGGCAATGGGCATGGCCTGCATGCATATTAACGACCTGCACTTCTTTGCGAGGTTAGGGCTTTGCGAGGGCTGTCGCCTGTCCCATTCCTCGCAATGGAGGAGGTATAACTGTATATATACACACATATACTTATTAACCTAAGCATAACACCCATAATATTTATTCTTATATGGCCTCTTCACATCTTGCAGAAGCAAATAAGAATGATTTGGTGACTCCTGCTTGCTGAACACAGACTAGCTCTAAAAGTCATCTTGATACACATATGCTCATTATGTTAAGACAAGTTGGGTGACTACATTCTCCTGACAATCTGTCCCTTTGACAGATTCACCAGGGTCATACAGACTGAATACTTAGAGGATTAGGTCCCATGAATGCCTAGGCATGGAAAGCAAAATCAACAATATGAAAGAAGGTTTGTTTAGGCAGAAATCTAAGGTTTCAACTGGAATCCCTAAACACCTTGTTTATCTACCTCCTAACACTAGGTAAGTCTAAACTCCACAGAGCCATTATTTTTTGTTTGGCAATTTTTCAGGGGTCCAATGTGCTGTATCTCTGCATTCCTATTAACGCTTCTGCCTTTATTAGGAAGGCAAAATCTAGGTTTTCTCCTGAACAACTCACCGGGAGAACTTGGACTTGTAGGTGTCCTCAGACCACTTGAGGAATGTGGGGCATTGCCCTTCCACTGTCTTGATGGAAGGCAAGTCTAAGGGTAAGGACATCTTTCCAGGAAGGAGGAGTACAAGGGTCTGTTGTCATGGACTATTATTTTTCATTGAATAAACTCTGAGGAACAGAACCCACAATCAAATCACCCACTGGGCTACAGAGCAATGCTCACTTGTGTCTTTTGTTTGGTTTTCTTTTGTTTTCTTTCATGGCTGATTCCTGAATTCTTTTTGAAAACAGCATCAGTGACAGTGGAAAGGTGCCCGTACTTCTACTATAAGCCTTACTTATGCACCGATCCTTTGAATTGTTAGAGAAAAAGAAATTAATAATTCAGATCTTTCATATCCTGCATTAGTGCACTAACCTTGGTATTATCTTAAATGTCAGTGAGGCAAAGATGTGAGCAAAGATATACGAAGCACCATGTAGGTTTTGAAGAGAGTAAGCTGTCTTCTGGAAAGTATCTTGTAATATTTATTTTACAAAAACTCAGGCAATATCAAGAAATACTATCTAGCTGGCATTTTTTCCAACGTTAACCATATATTAGCTGTTGGATTTTTAGTAAATCCTATTATCGCTGTTATTCTTCATATTTGTTTCAATCCCTTTTTTCTTCTTCCTTCAATGCCCCAGAAGTTTCCAAATCCATACATGCAAACTAGAGGTTTGCTTTATAGTGGCTTTGCCAGAAAATGCCCAAATCAACATCTACTTAGGCATTTCTAATATTTTGTTACTCACCATTAAATATAATTCAGAGAACTGCTCTCTAATCAAGATGTGAATGTCTTGTGCTTCTCTCCGATAATTCTGCAATCTCACCTGGCAGCAATTTACCCTTCCCCAAGCTCAGCTGTGTGTTCAACAGGCTCAGCTGCCCTAATTCTTTCAAGAACAAAGTTGATAAGGTTGAAGTCTGTACTCTACTTGCATGCATATATTCTGGAAAGTGGTGATCCACTGAAGAATCTTACCAGCTGATTTTTTTCTGTGCTGGGCTCACCAGAATTTTTACACCACTTTCTAAATACCAGTGATAAACATCAGAGAAGTATCTTGTCCCTTGGTTGCTATTTCTGATAGGTATTTAATTTTTACAGTTTATAGTTTTAGTGATTTCTTCATTTTTCTCGTTGACACAAGGAGAGGAAAGGAAGAAAAAGAAGATAAAACATGCTTGCTTCACCACTCTTTTGGATCTAGGTACAGTCTAGACTGGTCTGACTGAAACCTGAACAACGAGTCATATTACCATTCTTCCCTAAAAATGATATTTCTTATTTCCTGTGCACCTGCCTTGTGAGCACACAAAGGAAGGGATTGGGTTTCGGCTTTTTTTTGACAAACTGAATATTTATTGAAATAACAAAATCAGTGAGGTCAAACTTTGCAGGAAAAATACCAATTTTGTCACAGATTTCTTTGAAATCCAAGATAGAATTTCCCATCAGAAGCTGAAAGAAAATGGCACTGTGTTCCAAATTTTGCCAGCTTCCCCGGCTGCTCACCCCTATCCGTCTTGGTGGACAAGGCTGGGTTTAGGAAGCAGATGTCTCCTAATGAGAAGGTCAAATTGCTTCCCCCAGAAGGGCTGAGTCTCTTCTGCTGCTATTCTACTTTGTATAAAGAGGCGAATAATTAGTTCCCCACACCAAGAATCAGACTGATTAGACACTTGATTGATTTAAACTCTCCAAATTAAACACAAATGTACTAATCAGATGACAACAGGATCTTTATCATAAATCTTAGTCCAAACAATATTTAATTCCATATAACTGCCTAAAGAACCCAACCAAATTCAACCACAATTAACCCATACAATCTAGCTGTATAAACATATCTGTTGCAGAGTCTCAAATTTTATCCTGGCTCCCTGTATTAGGCTTTCAACACTCATTTTCTCTCTCACACCCCCTCAAGTACCAGAGCTTCAAATGTACAGAACAAGGAACAAAAAATCCAGGCTCATCATTCAAATCTCTCCACTCCTAAACTATCACAATATTGATAAGGTTGGAAAAGGCCTTCAAGATCATCTAGTCCAACCTAGTAGTTGGATTTTTTTTCATAATTGATGAATAAAGCTCAGACCATTCTGCTTGTGAGGCTACAAGCCCTGAAGAAGCTGGAACACATCTGAAACTCTGGGCAACCTACGCACAAAAGTGAGAAAATGCTTTGAATAAAGCAGCACACTACTTATTACTTTTCTTACTTAAATTACTCAATGCTATTGTGAAAAATTATATGTTGAAGATTATGAATTTACAAC
>WEKX01014031.1:1345-13320 GCA_013390025.1 Pitta sordida | reverse complement strand
TAAGACAATTGTACAATTTGAACTTGACATCAAGAGACTGTAAAATACAGAAAAAGGAACAATAGTTCCTTTATTAAATATATCTATAATAAATATATCTATAATAAATATATCTGTAATAAATAAATCATATGATGAAAAATATGTGATGAAAGACAGAACACGAAGCAGCAACTTGAGGACAACTGGAATTTTTAGAGAAATACCTCTCCTGGGGCAGTTCTACCTCTGGCTGACAGGAGGCACCAGCACGGCCTTGGGAGACAAAGGGGAAGCTGTGACCCAGTGAGGGGTCCCGTGGCCACAGCAATGGCGGCTGCAACAATGGTGGAGGCATCCAGGGCCCTTTCACAGGCAGTGCAGGGACAGTCTGTCTCACTGTTCCTCTGGTTGCAGTGAGGGGAAAAGATGGTGCTTTGTGGATGGCGTCTGTTTGAAGTCTCGAGCTGTTGTGGTGGTGACAGCAGGGGCCATGTACAGTGGCACACATTGACCCAGGGTGTGTATTGCACCAGGACCCCCCAGGAGCCATGGCAAAGACCACTCGAAGTGGCAACTGGGCAGCAGATCCCAACAGCAAGAAAAGCTGGGCTCAGGAGACATGCAGAGGGGAAATAGAATGCACTGAGTTGTACTTCTCCTGCGAGCTTTTCATTTTCTATCTTTCTGCAATGCTTTCCCTCTTTGCCCTCCTCCAGCCTGAAACTGGCCTGATTGTGTAGTTGCAAGCCTGGCTGCTCCCCCACCCTTCCCCATCTTTTCCCACTCCTCCCTTTCCTGCCCTGCGGGTGAGAGCCACAACTGCACAGAACTTCCAGACCCCTGGAGCTGGTCCCCTGGTGGCAGGGTAGAGGGAAAAAGGGGGAAAAGAGTACATGCTGCGCCTGAACCTGTTAAGTCAGCAATAAACATACTTGTTTTTACTGATTATTTGATCTTTACTCCACCAGCGGAAGAGGAGATGGTCTCTGAAAAAAATCTTTAATACTGTAAAAGGATAAAAAGTAATTATTTTGATGATGTTTTATGAATATTTTTAAATCCCCTTACACCAGAAGCAGGTTCATTACACATTCATGTTACAAATTTACTGAAGAACAGATTCTTGTCTAGGAAGAAGCATTAGCTTAAGGCTTTCAAGATGATATTGCCAAGGAAGCTAAAAATGAAATATATTAAAGACAGTGATGTTTTGAACTCACTGTACCTACGACCATCCAGGAAATCTACTTAATCTGTTTTTCTTTTGTTAAGGCGTTTTCTATCCTGGTGCTTCTTGATACGGCCTCTAGATGGCAAACGTTCACAAAAAATGGGCTTAGTGCTGGCTGTCGTGTGCAGTCGCCCTGCACAGCTGGGCCGGGACTTTTGATTCCTGCAGCTTCTGGGATGTTGTGCCAGACATGTTTCTCGGCCAGCAATAGCTGATCTCTGTGCTTGTGAAATAAATTGGCTATTTACAGCCATTACAAACATCACACAAGAGTGAGGGCCTAAAATATAACAACTTACATACATATATATGTGTACACACACACGTGTGTGTATGTGTGCCTGCGCACATATGGGAACATACGTAAATATGAAATATGCAGAGTTGTACAGAGCTTCAAATTTGCTTAAATGCTGTAACCCTTTCCAAAGGGTCTAGGAGGTGTACATAGTGGTTCCAGGAACATTCAAGCAGCAGCCCCACAACCTGAAAGCCCTTGGCATCTAACTGGGGTAGGAGGAGGCAACCCGAGGGGAACTGAACAGCTCTAGGAAGTGTGACAGACCCAGGGAGTGCTGAACAGGAGCGGGAAAACAGAGCAGTTTGCATGGCAGTTCAAGCATGAAAGGTGAGCAAGAAGAGCTCCTCTCTGACCATCCAGGAGTAAGCAACAGAGGTAGTAAACAGACTCAATAACTGGCAAGAAAAAGCAAAGAAATCCTTTCAGCTCCTGTCTTATCAACATGGTAGTTTAAGCTTCCTCAGTTACGGTGTTGACACGCCATAGAAGCTCAATCCCATATAGCAGCTGGAGTCATTGTATCAGCTGTGTGAGAGGTCTCCAGACAGAGAGAGTTCAGATGGCTGATGCAGCTCTCCAGGTCACAGCTTCCAGGAATATCTGGTGCCTTTTCACAAGGCTGGCACAGACAAACAGTTATTTTGCAGAAAATGTGCTGTGGTTGAAAGGCTGTGTCACCAGGTGAAAAAGCTACAGGAGGAGGTGAACAGGCTGTGTAGTATTTGATTGAATGAGCAAGAGATAGACAATTGGTTGAAGAATCAGGAATACAGATAGTGATTTCCTCAATCCTCCCAGTAAGGAATAATATTGATAGAAATAGGCAGATCCATCAGATCAATGCATGGCTCTGAGCTTAGTGTGATCAGAAAATTTTGGGGTTTTTTGACCATGGGATGTTCTACTCAATATCTTTCTAGCAACACCTGATGGGATGTGTCTTTCTCATAAGAGAAAAAAAGTTCTAATATAGGACCTGGTGGGGGTTGTTGATAGAGCTTTAAACTAGCTTGGAAGGAGGAAAAGGGACAAAGCCAGACTCACCAGTGATGAACAATGGGATGGTTTGTCAAAACTTGAGGAAAGGAGCACTCATGGGATCCCTCAATCTGCTTCAAGAGGTGTTGGCTATAGTATACCACACCTGAAATGTTTTTACACCAATGCACACAGCATGAGGAACAGAAAAGAGAAGCTTTGGCCCAGTCCCAGAGATCTGACATCAATGGCATAAGTGAAACCAGGTGGGATGAGACCCATGACTGACGTTAGGCTATCCTGTTGGATGGGTTACAAGGCATCCTATAAAGTATATAGGCAGGGCAGAAGAGGTGGAGGGGAGGCACTGTTGTAATAGAAAAGTTAGAATGTATGGAGATCACATACAGCAATGGCATAGTTAAGAATCTCTAGGTAACAATCAAGGGGCAAACAAATAATGTGGATGTCATCGTCAGATGACGTGGTAGAGACCTCCCAGCCAGGACAATGATATCAATGAGTTTTTAATTTTTTTTCGAGGAACTAAGGGATGCTTCCAAGCAATTGCCCTTGTCCTTATAGGGGACTTGGCAAAAAATCAACTGGGAGCGTCACACAGTTGGTACAAATTGTTCCAGAGGATTGCTAAAAACACTGGGTGACAACTTTATGGTCAGGTCTTAGGGGATCCGACTCAGAAAGATGGCCTCCTTGATCTGCAGCTTGTCAACAGAGTGGATCTCATGAGTGAAATAGACATGGGTGGCTGTTTTGGCCACAATGACTATGAAGTGATTGAATTTAAATCTCTGTTGACAGGAGAAAAAGTGCCATCAAAACCTCAAGTCTGGACATGAGTAGAGCACACTTCAGGATGCTCAGAGAATTAGTAAGGTCCCCAGGGAAAATATTTTTGCAGCTGCTGGGGTCCATCAGTGCTGGTTGCTTCTTAAACATCACCTCCTAAGGGCCCAGGAGCTGGCAATTCTCGATGTCAGAAGTCAAGCAGGTGAGGCAGAAGGCTGAGCTGGGATCTTCCATTGGGAAAAAGGAAAAAAAGGAAGGTGTATGCCCTGTAAAAATGAGGTCAAGTGGCATGGGAAGAATACAGAGGTTCTGATTGCTGCTATAGAGAGAAAATTCATGAAGCCAAAGCTCAGATGGAGTGGAAGCTGCCAAAAATGTGGAGGCCAGTAAAAAGAGTTTTTTCAAATATAATAATGGCAAGAGGCAGTATAGAAATATCGTTGGCCCAGTACTGGATGAAGATGGTCACCTCACCACCAGTGACAGAGGTCGGGCAGAGATGTTTAACACCTTCTTTTCCTCTGCCTTCAACACAGATTGTGGATCAAGGGGATCCCAGTGCCCTCAGCTGGTGGACCACGACTGCAAGAATGACCAACTTCCAATTGATCCTGAAATTGTGCAGGATCTGCTGCTCCAGCTGAATCTCTATAGATCTATGGGGCTTGATGGAATTCATCGNTTGTCAACAGAGTGGATCTCATGAGTGAAATAGACATGGGTGGCTGTTTTGGCCACAATGACTATGAAGTGATTGAATTTAAATCTCTGTTGACAGGAGAAAAAGTGCCATCAAAACCTCAAGTCTGGACATGAGTAGAGCACACTTCAGGATGCTCAGAGAATTAGTAAGGTCCCCAGGGAAAATATTTTTGCAGCTGCTGGGGTCCATCAGTGCTGGTTGCTTCTTAAACATCACCTCCTAAGGGCCCAGGAGCTGGCAATTCTCGATGTCAGAAGTCAAGCAGGTGAGGCAGAAGGCTGAGCTGGGATCTTCCATTGGGAAAAAGGAAAAAAAGGAAGGTGTATGCCCTGTAAAAATGAGGTCAAGTGGCATGGGAAGAATACAGAGGTTCTGATTGCTGCTATAGAGAGAAAATTCATGAAGCCAAAGCTCAGATGGAGTGGAAGCTGCCAAAAATGTGGAGGCCAGTAAAAAGAGTTTTTTCAAATATAATAATGGCAAGAGGCAGTATAGAAATATCGTTGGCCCAGTACTGGATGAAGATGGTCACCTCACCACCAGTGACAGAGGTCGGGCAGAGATGTTTAACACCTTCTTTTCCTCTGCCTTCAACACAGATTGTGGATCAAGGGGATCCCAGTGCCCTCAGCTGGTGGACCACGACTGCAAGAATGACCAACTTCCAATTGATCCTGAAATTGTGCAGGATCTGCTGCTCCAGCTGAATCTCTATAGATCTATGGGGCTTGATGGAATTCATCGCAGAATCCTCAAAGAGCTGGCTGATGTCATCTCAAAATCTCTTGTAATGATTTTTGAGTGGTCTTGGGAATCCAGAAGGGTCCCAGCTGACTGGAACCTGGCAAATATTGTCCCAGTTTTCAAGAAGGGCAAGAAGGAGGACCTTGGAAACTGTAGGTCTTTCAGTCTCACTTCCATGCCTGGTAAAGTTATGGACAAGATTATTCTGGGAGGGTATTGAAAAACAGCTGAAAGACAACACCTTCATTGGTCACAGCCCTTATGGCTTCATGAGAGGAAAATCCTCCCTATCCAACCTGAGTTCCTTTTATGAAAAGATAATTCACCTAGTTAATCAAGTGAAGCCAGTTGATGGAATCTTTTTGTATTTCAGTGAAGCTTTCAATACTGTCACTCACAGGATCCTTCTGGACAAAATGTCCAGCGCACAGCTGGGTAGACACATCATGCGGTGGGTGAGCAATTGGCTCACAGGGCCAGCACAGAGTGATAGTGAATGGGGTAACATACCAGTGGAGTTCGTCAGCAGTCCATCTAGGGCCCTGTTTCCTTCAACATTGTCATAAATTACCTAAGCAAGTTTGCAGATGAAACAAACCTGGGAAGAGCTACTGGCTTCCTTGGATGCAGAAAGACCTTGAAAAATTAGAGGACTGGTCAATCACCAACCACGTGAAATTCAACAAGTGGAAGTGCCAGATTCTGCACTTGGCATGAGGCAACCCTGAATGTTCCTATAGACTAGGGAATGAGATGCTGGATAGGAGTGCCATGGAAAGGGGCCTGGATATCCTGGTCAATTGCAAGTTGAATATGAGTCAGCAGTGCCCTGGCAGCCAGGAGGGTCAACTGTGTCCTGGGGGGCATCAGGCAAATCATTGCGAGGCAGTCAGGGGAGGTGATTGTCCTGCTCTACTCTGCACTGGGGCATCCTCACCTTGAATATTGTGAGTAATTTGATCAATGAAATGTAGGAAAGATATTAAGCTGTTAAAGAGTGTCCAAAGGGGAGCAATGGAGATGGTGAGGGACTGTGATGGGAAGCTGTTTGAGGAGTGGCTGAGGTCACCTGGTCTGTTCAGCCTAAAGAAGGGGAGACTGAGGGGTGACCTTGTTGCAATTACAGCTTCCTACTGAGAAGGAGGAGGGGCAGGTCCTCCTCTCTTCTCAGTGGTGACCAGTGACAGGACCTTAAGGAATGGCTTGAAGTTGTGTCAGTGGAGGTTTAGGTTGGATTTTAGAAAGCGGTTCTTCATCCAGAGCGTGATCGGGCCCTGTAATAGGCTCCCCAGGAACNCTACTGGCTTCCTTGGATGCAGAAAGACCTTGAAAAATTAGAGGACTGGTCAATCACCAACCACGTGAAATTCAACAAGTGGAAGTGCCAGATTCTGCACTTGGCATGAGGCAACCCTGAATGTTCCTATAGACTAGGGAATGAGATGCTGGATAGGAGTGCCATGGAAAGGGGCCTGGATATCCTGGTCAATTGCAAGTTGAATATGAGTCAGCAGTGCCCTGGCAGCCAGGAGGGTCAACTGTGTCCTGGGGGGCATCAGGCAAATCATTGCGAGGCAGTCAGGGGAGGTGATTGTCCTGCTCTACTCTGCACTGGGGCATCCTCACCTTGAATATTGTGAGTAATTTGATCAATGAAATGTAGGAAAGATATTAAGCTGTTAAAGAGTGTCCAAAGGGGAGCAATGGAGATGGTGAGGGACTGTGATGGGAAGCTGTTTGAGGAGTGGCTGAGGTCACCTGGTCTGTTCAGCCTAAAGAAGGGGAGACTGAGGGGTGACCTTGTTGCAATTACAGCTTCCTACTGAGAAGGAGGAGGGGCAGGTCCTCCTCTCTTCTCAGTGGTGACCAGTGACAGGACCTTAAGGAATGGCTTGAAGTTGTGTCAGTGGAGGTTTAGGTTGGATTTTAGAAAGCGGTTCTTCATCCAGAGCGTGATCGGGCCCTGTAATAGGCTCCCCAGGAACGTGGTCACAGCATCAAGCCTGACAGAGTTCCAGAAGCATTTGGATGATACTCTTAGGCACATGGTGTGGCTCTTGGGAATAGTCCTGTGAAGGGTTAAGCTTTGGACTCGATGATCCCTGAGGATCGCTTTCTACTCAGTGTATTCTATAATCTTGTGCAAAACACTTATTATGCTCTAATGAGTCTAGAGGAAGGCTAGAAAGATAATCTGGGAGCTGGAGCATGTCTCCTGTGAAGGAAGGCTAAGAGAGTTGTGGTGTTCATCCTGGAGAAGAGAAGGCTCTGGGAAGACCTTAGAGGATTTTCCAGTACATAAAGGAAGTCTACAAGACAGCAGGAGAAAGGGAGTATGCAGTGTTAGGACAAGGGGGAATGACTTTAAGGAAGNTATTAAGCTGTTAAAGAGTGTCCAAAGGGGAGCAATGGAGATGGTGAGGGACTGTGATGGGAAGCTGTTTGAGGAGTGGCTGAGGTCACCTGGTCTGTTCAGCCTAAAGAAGGGGAGACTGAGGGGTGACCTTGTTGCAATTACAGCTTCCTACTGAGAAGGAGGAGGGGCAGGTCCTCCTCTCTTCTCAGTGGTGACCAGTGACAGGACCTTAAGGAATGGCTTGAAGTTGTGTCAGTGGAGGTTTAGGTTGGATTTTAGAAAGCGGTTCTTCATCCAGAGCGTGATCGGGCCCTGTAATAGGCTCCCCAGGAACGTGGTCACAGCATCAAGCCTGACAGAGTTCCAGAAGCATTTGGATGATACTCTTAGGCACATGGTGTGGCTCTTGGGAATAGTCCTGTGAAGGGTTAAGCTTTGGACTCGATGATCCCTGAGGATCGCTTTCTACTCAGTGTATTCTATAATCTTGTGCAAAACACTTATTATGCTCTAATGAGTCTAGAGGAAGGCTAGAAAGATAATCTGGGAGCTGGAGCATGTCTCCTGTGAAGGAAGGCTAAGAGAGTTGTGGTGTTCATCCTGGAGAAGAGAAGGCTCTGGGAAGACCTTAGAGGATTTTCCAGTACATAAAGGAAGTCTACAAGACAGCAGGAGAAAGGGAGTATGCAGTGTTAGGACAAGGGGGAATGACTTTAAGGAAGATATACAGTTATACCCCCACATTTGCGAGGAACGGGTCATGCCACAGACAAAGCCAAACTCGCAAAGAAGTGCAGGTCATTAATATGCATGCAGGCTATGCCACCCCCCGACACTCTGAAGCACTGTGGTCAATTTTCCGCTCCTTCCCATGGTCTCTCTCGGCACAGGGGAGCAAAGGGATCCACTTCTGAGCAGCTGCTGTGACCGTGTGTGCTTGTAGCCCAAACTCCGCGCCGCTGCTCCCCCGCCAGCACCCCTCCCCAGCCCCAGTGCTCAGGTTGGCCCGCGCACGCTTGCCCTGCCTCCGTGGTGGGGAAGGGGTGTCTCTGAGCTTTGGTCAGCATTCTTGGAGCCTGGGAAAACCTCAACTTCACAACATTGTGACACCCTGCGTGCTCATGGCGGGGGGTGGGGGGGGTTGGTATCGGAGTTTCTTTCCCGTTAACATCCACCAGTCCCAGTAGAGGCAGCACTGCACTGGCTTTGACTGGGCTTTGAGTAACAACGAATGGCATGTCTTGTGGCAGTGCTGCACTGGATCTCAGGGGAGCACACAGGAGAAACACAGGACCACGTCAGGGACCGGGGCATGGTGCCGCAGGGCTCTAAACACCATCACGAGCTGGGGAAACCGGGTGCCCTCCCTGCGCATCCTCCCCACGCGCCCTCTGCACCAGCACCACCCCTCAGCAAAGCAGAGGCACTGCACATGCATCGGCTGGCTAAACTTGCAAATGGTTGAATCGAAACTTCAAGAAATTGTCCTTGCAAATGGTTTGGGTCATAATGCAGAGGTCGCAATGCACTGGGGATTCACACATTCACCCACATGTTGTGGGTGTCCCATCGCTGGAGGTGTTCAAGGCCAGATTGGACGGGGCTTTGAGCAACCTGGACTAGTGCAAGGCATCCCTGCTCATTGCAGAGGGATTAGAACGAGATACCTTTAAGGTCCCGTCCAACACTACCCACTCTATGATTCTGCACTATAAAATGGAAAAAAACAAAGTCAAAGCATCTGGCAATAGTCACTTCTCACATGGTGTTTCTGTAATGCCATCTGTTTAATGCACAGAAATCCTGATTTACCTTGATAGGAATCAAAGATACGCATCTTCCAAAGTATGGATCTCTAATGCAAATCAGATCCCCTTTCTTATGAACTGACGATCCCCTATAAAGACGGCACTGTGTGTATCTCCTCATATACCTCTTGTACCTCTGCACTTCTTGATTATCTGAATTATCCAGTTGCAATCCTTAAGGCTAAGTACTTTTTGCCTGAATGACACTCTGAATTGTAAATGTAATTGTGATATGGCCTAATAGTCACAATAAAGAGGAGTTCCAGAAGAGATTGAAAACATTTCAAAGTGTTCATGTAGCCATCATGTAGTATGTAATTTTTGTATTCCTGGAAAGGAAAAATAAACTTATTTACAGTTCTGTAGTTTCTTGAAATAAAACACATTATGTTCAATAGAATAAAATATAATTCTGTGTCTACAAATTCTTGAATCCACTTCCTTTTCACACATGCTTCACTTTATTTCACTAGGTATTTTTCTCATGCATAGAGTGAGGTTCTATTTTTGAGGTTTCCCAATTTGAGAATTCCGAGTGTGCAATTATTTGAAATGTCTTGTAGTGTAATAAATTACTGAGAGAGCTGAGAACACTTCTTGACTTCTGCTATAATCACATATTTAGGAATTAATTAATTTGTGTTGCTAGCTCTTAAGTTTTGGTTTTTATCTTCAGGAATGCAGAAAGGGTATGGAGTCAGGAAGGTCTATATTTTAATTCTGTCATTCCTTTAGCTAGGTTGATTCTCCTTTCTGTTTCACCTCTACAATTGAATTAATATTTAGCTAAATATCAGAGCAAGGTAAAAGAATAAATATTTAACTCAGTATCAGAACAATGTATACGTTTTGTGCCATTGTACACTGTGCATCATCATCGGATTACTTCATGTGATTCTAAATAAATTTGTAATTAGTATGTGAGAAGAATATAACTCCCGAAAGGTCCGGAGCCAGGTAAGGAAACGGTCTATCTTGTTGAGGATATTGACTCAATAACTTGAGATTTTTTTTAGTTCAAGATGACAACCTTTCTGAGATAAGTGGATTAGGATTCACACCTTGCTTAGCTATCACACACAGAATCACACAGAATATTATGAGTTGGAAGGGACCCACGAGGATCATCTAGTCCAACTCACCATCTATCACCCATGCAGAGACTGAAGCCCATCCCAGAGCGGTAGCGCAACCTAGTTCCCTCACAGTCTAGCAGGCCACTCCGAGCCGGAAGGGACCCAGGATCATCCAGCCCCACACCCCCCAGCTAGACCATGTCACTAAGCTCCTTGTCCAGTCTTCTCTTAAACACCTCCAGGGACAGTGACTCCACCACCTCCCTGGGCAGTCCATTCCAATGTGCAATCACTCTCTCTGTGAAAAAATGCTTCCTAATATTAAGATTAAACCTCCCCTGGCGNGAAATTCTCTGTTGTCCAAAAGTCACAGCCAGGATTGCAGCTTTTAAGTACTGGCTTCTTACAGCATGATAATGAGCCCACCCAAAAGTACATAATTCATATCCTACAACAAAGGCTCCAAAGAACATCGGCTGTTTTTCCAGTTTTATCTCTCCATCTTCAGTCATGGCTTAGATGGATTCCGCATTCTGGTTCCTCTCTCTAGTCCATAGGTTTTTCACCATGGTCAGTCCAATTCACAAACAGCAGCGGGATGCCTGGAAAAACATCTCTACCCCTTCTCTCGTGGGCCTGGGGGCCTTCAATCTCTCAGCCTCCCGATGCAGGTTCTGAGCCGGCACACTACATCTTGCTACTAAAATTTTTTTCTTCTCTCCTAAGTATGTTATTCACAGAGATGCCTCTATCTCTATAACCTTGAAGGCCCTGGCAGCACGGAGAGCCCAGGCAAAAACTGAGCTGTTAACCCCCTCGCTGCCAGAGCAGCAGAAAACTCCCTAAACCGTAACAGTCCAGCATTCTGTGAGGGCTATTTTACAACATGTTTAACTGTCTGGAGAAATTTAAGGCTCCAGTCTTCGTGAAAGAATAAGCTTATCAGATTAAGAGCCTATTTGGGTATATCACTATCAGACGCCACAAAGGAGAGGTTCAGGTGACTCTGATCTATTGAACTGATTGCAGAGCATAGATTTGGCATCTTCCTGAAACAAGATAACTCCCTTAGTAAAGGAATCACACAACAGTACATGTAATTCAACCAATCCTAGATTTTGAAGGATAACAGTCTGATTTCCTTTATAGTTGTTGTGGAACAAAACAGAACTTGCAGCATTAAATGTTTCAATTTTATATTTAAAAGCATTACTAAACCTAGGTTTAAGAAGAGATGTGATGGAGAACCTGGAGGCACAGCCCTGTGATCAATGATTCATGAGCCCTATGATTCTAGATTTCCCACTGATATTGTCTAGATTGTAGTTTCAAAGTCTACTGAACATAACTGTCTAAAATATCCCTCTGTACAGGTAATCAAGACTGTGAGCTAGACAAAAGTTAAAATTATAAATCATGGTATGCATGTGGGGACAAAGGGTATAAGTGGGTCACAAGTCTTAGTGGGATAATAGATTAAAGTAAAAAGTTGGAATAGAATAAGGTTTGCAGAGGAAAGGCCAGCTGGCACTTCCTGGTGATAAAGTCCTGGCTTACGGGTTCTTCACTTCGGCCATAACAACCCCATGCACCGCTATCGGCTGGGGGAGGAGTGGCTCGAGACTAGTGAAGTGGAGAGAGACTTAGGTGTACTGATCGATAGGAAACTCAATATGAGCCAGCAGTGTGCCCAGGTGGCTAAGAAGGCCAATGGCATCCTGGCCTGCATCAGGAACAGTGTGGTCAGTCGGTCCAGGGAGGTTGTCCTTCTCCTGTACACAGCGCTGGTCAGACCTCATCTTGAGTACTGTGTGCAGTTCTGGGCTCCCCAGTTTAAGAGGGATGTGGAGCTGCTTAAGGGGGTCCAGAGAAGGGCAACGAGGATGGTGAAGGGACTGGAGGGCAGGCCCTATGGAGAGCGACTACAGGAACTGGGTTTGTTCAGTCTAGAGAAGAGGAGGCTCAGAGGTGACCTCATTGCTGTTT
>WEKX01014020.1:1040380-1143671 GCA_013390025.1 Pitta sordida | reverse complement strand
CCGCCGCCAAGACGCCGCGGGCCGTGCTCCGAGTGAAGAATGGGGCGGCCAAGCTCGCCAAGCCGCCCGCGGCCGCGGGAGAGACCCCCGGCGGCGCCCCCGGACAGGGGCTCTTCATGGAGCGCTCGCAGAGCCGCCTCAGCCTCTCCGCCTCCTTCGAGGCCCTCGCCATCTACTTCCCCTGCATGAACAGCTTCGACGAGGAGGACGCGGGTAGGGCGGGGGATGGATGGGGCTCGGTCGCGGTTCAGGCGGGGGGTGATGGGGGGGGCCGTGCCCTGTGTCCCTGTGGGCAGCAGAGGGTGGGTGTGCGCCGTGCCCGGCGCTGTCCCCGACCCCGCCGTGGGTTTGGGGTGTCGGGCGTCCCCATCGTCTGCCCGGCGGGGGATCGGCCTGGAGGGGATGTGCTGGGGGGGCTGCGGGGCTGGGCGCAGGAGGGGTGTGTGCCTGCGGAGAGGAAAACTGGGAATGTATCCATGGAACACGCTTGTGATCGATAAGAGACCGGGGGTATTTGCGAATGGAGTGGCTCGTGCTCCATCCTCTCTGTGAATGAAGGGCAGCGAGGAGGCATCCATTCTGCTGGGTGGTGTGTCCACTGGGATTTATCCGCCGTGAACTCTGGGGCTGATTGTTCCGAGGGGTTGTTAGCAATGTGCGCCCTGCTGCCTTCGCAGAGAGGAATAAAGGGGTTCGGTTTAAATGAGGGTGAAGTAAATCCTAAAACAAAAGCCTTTCAGGATGGACACATTTTGCCTGCGTAAGGGAGACATCTCTGGCTTCAAAGAGTTCGCAATAGTCATAAAATGAGACCAAACTTGAGAAAGAGCCGCATTGGTGGGGAAGAGTGAGAAAGGAATTAGGTTGAATGGGAGAGGAAGGGCAGTGGGTGCTGGAGAAGGTGCGGGGAGGAGACGGCAGCACAGCTGCTGTGTGGGTAGGGAGAGCGGTCCATGAGCACTTTGTCTGTTTCCACTGCCTCACTGGTAACTGAGGGATTTTTTTTATGCGTTATAGCACAGACTGAACCTGTAGATGAATCTTGCAAGTGGCAAATAATGAAAGTTGGTAGCTGAGGTGTATTTTAACACTGACTGTCATGGTCGCATCCCTCAAAATGCCGGCATGCTCCTTTGTCTGGTGGCTCATCCCAAGATGTGCGGATGCCAGCAGGGATACATCAGCCCACTAGCTGCTACACCTGTAATGTTGTTGTTTTTAAAGGAGTTGACGTAAGAATCAATTCATCATCTGTGTGATTAACCTATACCTGTCATCAGCATCATGCAGGGGTGTCAGGCAGAAGATTGTATCCTCCAACAGATGAGGGCTTTAAAACTGCTGTCTCGAAATTCCCCTTGTGATCTATTTGCACTTCGTATTTGGTTTGCATGCTGGGGAGTGAACAGGAAAATAATGGGAGCTTTGGGAAGTCTCGGTGCTGTTGCTTCAGAAATGATTGATAGCGAGACATGCTCGAGTACGAGAACCTGACACAATGCCTGGAACAGTGTTTTCTGTTCCTTGGTGTCCCACCCCTCCTGCTCTGAGCAGGGTGGTGGTTTAGGTGAATGCTTCCCCTTCCAGCGCTTAGAAAAGCGGTTTTGTGTTGAATTGTATTTATTCACACTTTGTGAATGCTCATGCATGAATGTTAATAGGCTGCTCTTAATTCAGCACAAGTGCCTGTCTCTGAATTAAATAAATTTACAATTAAGAGCTCATTCTCCAGCTGCTTCTTA
Organism: Pitta sordida; assembly: GCA_013390025.1. Lineage (NCBI taxonomy): Eukaryota > Metazoa > Chordata > Aves > Passeriformes > Pittidae > Pitta > Pitta sordida. Next base: position 1,141,929 of record WEKX01014020.1, on the reverse strand, counting down.
GTGGATCTTGCCTGTGTGGAGCTGTCTTGTTAGTGAAGCTGCTCGAGCTGGGTTCAAAGGGGATGTTGCAGTGTTGCTCCTGTATTTTGTGCATGTGAGTGTGTGTTCAGACATCTGTGAGCATCCAGCAAGGAAGAATGTGTGCCACTTTCTATTTTTGGTGTTGAAACTAGAAGCATAAATTTTCTTAAGAAAATAGATTTCCTGAAAGAGAAGTTATAAAAGAAATGTGGAAACTGTGCCATATGTCATTCTGTATTATTCATACCCATGCACGGGCCTGAAATTGAGAGAGATTGACCAGTTTGGGTTGCAGCATGATTTCTGTCAAACAAGATAGATCTCATAGAGCTCATTGAGGGAGATGAATACTGCACTTGGCAAGATGTTCTCCATAGGAGATGGTGGGAAAAAAAAAGAAATTGATCCCAGGAGCATTGACAAAGTAAACAGTCCCAGTTTGAACAGACACATCATCCATTTTGTGTGAAGCCGAGAACCAGACCTTTGAGAGTAGTCATCCTACAGAAAAAGAGGAGCTGATAAATGGCTGTTCTTAAAGGAAACTTGACATTTTCCTCTGAAATAGGAAAACAGCTTAACGAAAGCTGAAATCTACAAATAATAAAACTTCTTGGTGTTTCATTTAAGTTACTGTGGGTGGGTCATAACAAGGGAGTGTAAAAGGAAATTCGCAGAAGTGCTGAGAGTTGCAGCAATGTGGAAGCATGTCTGGTCATACCTAAGCAGTGGTAACAATAGCTTTGGGTTCTGGTATTTCCCTGTTTAACTCTGGAAAAATGGCTTTGCTTTTGAAATATTTTAAAATCTGTTTTTACTTATACTCTTACTTAGGGAATATTTCATTTTCTGCCTTTTTCTTTCTCCTTACTGTCTACCTTCTGGATATCAGGTGAGAAGACTCTTATCTTCATCTCCTCCTCCTGCGTGTCTGGACTAAGTTCTGGACAGGAAACTGGGTACAGATGATGTCTTAGTGTGCAAAAGCAAGCAGACAGTGTAGGCAGGAAAGCAAGAGGACTTGGAGCAAGCAACAGAATGCCATTTGAATATTTCCAGAGCATGAGGGTGATGGAGTTTCAGATGTGATGCATCAGCCTGTCTCTCCAAAGAGGTGGATGTGGACTTGTTCTAATACCCTTTTTGTTCCTCAGCTGTGTATACAAAGAGAATACTCTGAGCAAACACTGAGCTCTGTTCACCGTGAAGTTGCAGTGGGGCTTTGAAATCGCTGAAATTGCCATCTGCACTCAGCAGTGTAAGGACTCTGGCTTAATAACTCTCTTGGTAATGTTGTTGGCCTTCCTGCTGGCTGAGTGCCACTGTCTTGGCTCCACTGAGGTCTCCAGCAATGTCAGTGAAGTTAAAGATTTTTAAGCTGTGGTTATTATTGGAATAATTGTTGGTTTTACTTATGCAAATCTCTAGCCTCCATTTCAGTTATGGACTAGTAGACTAAGAAGAGGTAAAAGTCAGTCATGCACTCTCTCTGGGCACACTTCTAAAATGCCTGTTTCTAACAGTGTGAACACAAAGCTGTCCTGAGGATTTGCCATGTGCTTGGTCTTGCTGAAATCAGCCATTTGGGATGCTGGTATTCCTGTGGGAACATGTTGGAAGGGATCAAACTGCAGAGGACTGAACTGCCAAGTGCATGCAGGTTAATTACTGGGTGTTGGGGATCTGTGGTGACTGTGGACTCCAGCTCTGTGAGCTGGTGAGTCCTGGGTGCAGTTCACAATGAAAACTGAGGGATTGGGGTGTATGAAATCCCCTTTTGCTGACAGTGGCCTTAGCACCACCCTGCCTGGTCCATGATGAAGGACATCCTTTAAGGTTAATGGGAATGTGTTTGCTGGTGTGGAGAACCAGCTTCTCCTTGTGCAGAACATGAAGTTTGGAAAGCTGGCTTAAGCAGAACAGAAAGTGGGCATTTTGTAGAGAGCAACAGCAACTGATCTGGAGCTACACATGCAAAACAAGCAAGCTCTGTGCAAGAGAAAGGGGGTGGTGTAAGTAGCAGGGACAGTCAGTGTAACACTGGTGGACTAGCTGGGAGACCAGAAGCAGTCCTCAGATCTGAAGAGGACCCTGTGTACTACAGATGACAAGGACTACACTCAAAGAAATACAAGTAGGGAAATGCCAAAAATCACTGGGGGGAATAGGGTTTCTTTAAACCCCTCTAAACTGCAGGATCCAGGAGCACTTCTCAGTGCTGAAGGTGACAGCTCCAGCCGTGCTGTGGCTTAAGTGGGTAAGACACAGTAATGCACCAACTCCTTTCATTTTGTATCCTGGTTTTCTCAGGAGGGATACCTGCTTGGGCTTGCAGAAGGCATCTAATGCATGCCCTGACAGGGATGCAGATTTGAATGTTTGGAGCTGTAGCCATGGGTCACACTGCAAATGCAGCTACCCTGGAATCTAGATCCAATCTGAGCATTTGTACTTCTATTCCTTTCACACACAAGTGTGAAGAGCAGGGCTGCTTTGAGCAGGAAGTGGAAGAAGGTACAGAACAGCTGTGAGGGATGTGTAAAGGTCCCCTGGATCATGACCACAGCACGGGGACTGTCCAGCTTGGCAGACCTTTGCTGTGGATGCAAGACAGCTGAATCAAATCATCTCAGCCAGCTGGAACCAAGTATCTGGCAGAGAGAAAATGGTTTCCAAAGTCAAAATGTCTCCTAGATACTGACAGTAAGACTTCCTCGTGTCAGCTGCTCATTCAGGAAGGAGTTGAATATTAGATAAAATTCAGCCCAGGCTGCTGCCTTCACACACTATCAAGTACTGGCAGAGGCACTGTGTTAATTCTTTTGAAGAGGAAATATGTGAAATATTAATTTAATGGATTGATAAAAACTTTTAAAATGTTGAGATGGAAGGACATGCTATGGACACTTAGGTTAGTTTAAAATACTCTTTTGTTTGGGTTTATCTCTGGGGCTTCTCTATAATTTTAAACACTGACCTTCTCTATATTTTTAAGCATTACGGTGTCACAAAGTTATTAAATAGAGCTCCTGTATGTGTTTTCATGTTGCCATGGCTATATCTCAGTTGCAGCACTGTATTGGGGTATGTATTTTTAAAGAAAAGGATGAATTGAGTCTTAAGTAGTCCACTTGTGAATTTTTTTAAGTGTAGATCAAGCATCTTAAGTCCTTTTGGTGTTTAGTCTGGCTTTGCTTCATCCAGAGTTACCTTTGGAGCTCTTTAAGCCTCTAGCCAGTTTTGGTCATCGTTTATTAGGTAGGTAACTTGGTTCACATCGCAAACATATCAGGAACATGGGAAACTATCTGTGCATGTGGAATGGTAGCTGATTTTCTTTTCACTCTTTGACAAATGAGAAGTTTGGCCCTGTAAAGACACAGACCCTAGAGCTCACCTGGCAATGCATTACCCCAGGGGTGCCACTGTCTTAGCTGGTGCAGGAGGCAGCAAGGGCTTTTCTCTCTTCTTGTGCAGTAAGAAGTGCATCCTTGGCTGTGGGTTATCATAGTGATTGAAAGAAATGCCTCCCTCCCTGCTGGGCGCATTCTAACTCAAGGTAAACATGTTTGTTTCATAAATGGATTAAGTTGAAATAAAAAGAGACCAATTTGAGAAGAGGTGCTTTTGAATCAATCTTTCATCAGACAAAAGCGTATGAAAGGGCCTGGTGGCCTGGATGAGGATTCTGTGGGTAATTCGTGCAGAGGTTGGTGGTATCAGACCTAGTTAGGAGTTTATTCAGATCCTAAATAGAGTAACTGATGCTTACACCATGGATGCACCTGGTTGGGGCAGAGCTGAAGGAGCTGTGCTGTCCCTTACCTGCCCTCTGTCCTGGATGTGTTTGTGATCAGGGGGCTGCAATTACAGATGACAGGTTTTGTCCTCTCCTGTGGCCATGTGAGACCGGAGCAGAGCAGGAGCCCTGTGCATGAGTCAGCACTAGGAACAAGGGGTTTGAAGCCTTGTCCTTGTTTGTGTTGCACACGTGAGAGCCGCAGTCCTCGGCCAAGTTCACGCTGTGCCTGTAGAAATGCAAAGCAAAATGTCAGTGTCAGTCCCAGGGTGCTTGTGGTCCTTGGCAGAACCCAACAGATGGGGAGGGTTGGACAGATGGGAGAGCGCAGGGAAGGGTGACGTGCCATCGGTCAGCGCTCAGTGTGGCAGGCAGCCTTCCCAGGGCACCAGCTGCTCCCCGCTCCTGTCTCCCATGGGGTGCCCTGCGGAGTTGTCCAGCACGCCCCAACCCGGAGTGTCCACCTGTGCCTCGAGCTGAGTGTTGGCTGAGGGATTGTTTTAAACAATGTTGTAATGTGAGGAGAATAGAAATAGCTGCTAACTGTGGGATCTCAAGCTCAGTGCCATAAGGTGCTGTGTAGGCGTTTCCTTGGTGGTCATCTGGGTGTGGATTTCTGGGGAGGTGGGATGTGGATGAGGCTGTGAGCTGTGATGGTGGCTCTGTGCTGTCCCCTCAGCCTGTGTTTGTGGGATATACTTGCAGACATGCAGAGCACAGTGTTGTTGTCTCTTTGCCTCAAAGGTGCCTGCAAGTGGCCTGATGTGTGGTTGGAGGGTGATGTTGAGCTCCAGCCGTGTGCGCAGGAGTTGTTGAGGGCAGGGTATAAGTGACCCCTGCCAGCCACAGGAAAGAGATATCTTTCTCTTATTTTGCTGTCAGCTGACTTCCAAATAGAAGAGTCTGTCCCTGGAAAGCTTTCTATCCAAGAGATGCTGTTTCCTTACTGCTTCTATTTCATGTGTATTTAATTCTAATGCAACATTTATTAATTCAAAAGCACTCTGTTCTCCAGGCTAAAAAAATTATCTTTACTCTGTCAGATTCCTACATCAGGACAAGTTGTGAAATGTTGTAACTACTTTGCTTCAACATTTCTGTTTGACAGAATGTGTGTCTGCTTTGTGTTGGGAAGAATTAAGTTTGATTGGAGTAGCTGTTTTGAGGAATAATTTATCTGTGCAATTATTTTCTTGAATTGCTATCTGCTCATATTTGAGTTCCCTCAGTTAGATTGCAAATGTGGACATTTGAATTTAGGGTATGGTCTGCAAGTTGCTGATGTGTTTTATTGGGGTAGTGGCTCAAGACTTCCCAGCCCTGTTGTCTCCTCCTCTTCCCCACAGACATCTGTCATGAAACACCATTAGCATATTTGAATAAGGATTTCTATTCCTCCAAGGAAGTGTTCAATGCATTGTGAATATCCATCTATCCACATGATGTTCCCTTGAGGGTTGGTTTTATTTTCAGGGAGAATGCTATATTGTATGGCAACATGTGTCATGATAGAGATTCTGCAACATGATGATCCATCAGTTGTGCCATTGCTTAAATCATCTGCTGATGACACACACAAATGAGGCATTCTCTGCTTTTGCTGTCAAACCATGCTTGCCTTGAAATCTGCATTTAAATTGTGTTTTCGGCTTGGCTTTTGCAAAACACCACACGTGTAATGGCTGGTACAGCCTGGCTTCCCATAGGAGCACGGCAAAGCTCTGCAGCCTTACCTTTTAGCCTAATCCAGACACAGTTAAATCACTGAGATGGATACTGTTCCAGCTTTGTGCCATCAGGGTGTTATATCACCTTTGTGCAATACACAAAGAACTCTTACAGCCTTGCAGAAGCCAGTCTGAAGTGTTTCAGTGCTCAACCATTTTCAGAGTACAATGTGTACAGAGGTAAATGTCATATTTTTCTCAAAACTGTTTTATGATTGAGATGAATTTGTGCTTTTGTCCGTGTCCTTATTCTTACAAATCTCAGAATCCCTTCTACTTTTAGGAGTCATCTGTATCTGTTTCCTAAGTAACTATTCTTAACTAGAAGGGCAGTTTACCCTAAAATTTAGCTGAAATCTGCACGGAAATTAGGCGAATTGCTATTGTATTGTTCCCGGGAAGCAGGGGAAGCAGTTGGTCACTGCTGTCTTCAGAACAAATCTTCACATCACAAAACTGTTCCTCTCTGTGCCAACAATCCCAAGCCAGGAAGTTATTGTAATGACAACCATCAGTGCCTGGCACCCTTCCCCCTCCTTTTGCATTTTGGACCAAAGAAACCTGATAGGAGATTGGGGTTTGTTGGTTTTTTTGCTTAAAGCAGTTTTCCAAACACTGTGTGGCCTTGTTGCTGGACTTGGGATCGTGCAGGAGGAGCAGTGTCTTGGCTCTGGCCCCTAGCAGGGAGGAGTAACTGTCCCCTACACTTTGGGTGAGGTATTTCTGTAAACACAGTACTTTGCAAGAGTGTCATCACTCCTGACTCACTCAGGGTATGATCCCTACCTCTTTCCAGATCATTCTCTGCACACCTACCTGGCTACTCATTCCCTTTGTGGCATTTGTGTATTTGATTTTTTCTTTTTCAGATCTCTGCAATTACGTGTTCCCTCAGTGAATGTCTTTGACTTGGAGTGTCGAGCTATTTGATCCCGTTGGTATTGATCTGAATTCTGTATCTGTTGTTTAGCAAGACCAATGCTGCTGGGATGTTTGTAGGATAAATAGATATGATGAGGTGCCTTATCCTCTGGGCCTCAGGAATGTTGCACTGTTTGTGAATGATTTTGGCAGCTGGAAGAGATCCTGTGTAACTGAGGATACACAGGTGAAGTGCAGCATCCTTGGAAACTTTTGCTTCCAGTGCATCTGGGGTGGCCTGGTTTTTCAGGCACCTTCTCATGGCCTCATTCTGCAATATTCCTCTCAAGGGATGGGAAGGTGTCATTCACAGTGAGTAGAATGAAGATAGATGTGGTTAATGGCACTTCACAGTGGTGACATATCAGATTTAACAGGTTACAGCCTCCCTCCTTTAGGAACAAACTGTTGTGTCCCTCTGTGGAGCTGACCTTGGATGGAACATCTCAGCTGTTAGAGGGTGTCAGACCTGCAGAATGACCCACTTTGGTGAGGAAGCAGCAGCATCACCAAGAGACAGGAGTGTGGGCAGAGGCTGCCCCTTGCTCAGCTCCCTGGGCACTAGGGATGAGGCTGACATTTCTCAGTGGTGACAGTTTCCCAGTGGTGTGGGACTTTTGCCAGCTGCCCACCAGCAGTCTGCATATTTACACTCAGCAGGGAATGTATCCTGCCACGTGGATGGAAAACATGTAAATTGTGTTGCAGCCAAGATGTCTAAGAAGATTAAGATTTTTTTTTGTTGGAAATCCAGCTCCTCATTTAGCACTTCTCAGCATCCTGAGAGGATTGGGTGGGTGGGTGTTTTTTTTTTAATTTATTTTTACTATTTACCTTTCCTTTCTTATATGTACTTGATGCATGACATCACAGCACTAGCGAAAAGTTGGGAGAACTTGATTCAAAATTTTAAGATTGCTGCTATATATACATATTTGTGTTTTAATCAGATTGTCAGGGAAAGAAAGAGAAGGTTTTTCCTTTCTGATGCCTTTTGGACTTGCAGCTGCTGTATTTGATTAATTTCTGGGTGACAAGATCATGACAAGTCAGACACTTTGCTTGTCTCTTCTGTTCAGGTTGTGCTGCCCCTGGCTCAGGCCCTGCCATGAGACCTCACCAGTGGCCCATGGGATTAGAGCAACTGCTCTGCAGAGCCCTTACACCTTTATAGTACATAGTTCAAATTAAATTTACAGTCAAGGTAGACAGTGCCCCAGACGAACTTCTGAGCCTTGTGAGTACTCTGCTTTCCCCCAGTTTCCCTCAGTGATTGGGAATTGCTGTTGCAACCCAGTGTTACACTTTAATGGTGAATTTGGTGTGTTTGTCAAAAACCCAAACACTGTGTCGGGGTTGATCCCCCCACATTTGCCCCTGTGGATCACACAGTCCACAGTTGCATTCCTTCTGGATTTGGGATTTTTGCTTCTGTGGAAGTAAAGAGGAAAGATTCCGTTGCCTTGTGTGACTTGAGATAAAACCAAGCTTCTACAAGAGTCAGTACTTGTTTTAAATATTAAATGTGCAAAGTTGGGCTTATTCATAAATGCCTGTGAGTTTTAGTCTCTGGCATTTGTTGGAAGTGAATGGAGAAGAGGAGCAGACTCCCCTGGGGATTCTGTAATTCAAGGAAGTTGATGAGGGAGCATTGAAAGCTCTGGTGTGGAAAGCAGGGCAAGCCGTGCCGAAAGTGGGTGTGCAGGCCAGAGCTCAGCCTGGCAGGCAGCGCGTGCTAAATCAGGGTGATTTATGGAGCAGTTTCTCTTAAAAGCTTCCTCGTGCGCTTTAGGAAGCGGAGCTGCCAGATTGGTCAAACTCCAATGCCCAGGCAGTTTGAATTGGCTGCCGGGCACAGTAACAACCGTGGCAAAAGTCGAACAGCCGCTTGAGAGAGGCTTTGCAGGCTCCCACTCCAGTGCCGCTGCTCAGGAAACAGACAGTGTCAAAATGTTACGTGGTATGAGGACATTGCCATGGCAACGTTAGCATCCCATGACACCCGTTCTGGTACTGCAGTGTCAGCACATGCTGCCGTTGATGTACTTTCTTCCTCCATCTGGGGCCTGTAGGAACACTGTGGTTCTGGTTGTATGGATTTCTTCAGTAACTCCTCATAGTTATGGGGCTGAAGGTGGAAGACATGCTCTTTCTGGGCATTTGGGTATCCTAAAGGAAGTATCCAATATTCTGTCTTTTAGCATAGCAACTCTAACGTAATTCAGCTTGAAAGCACCTGATTTTGCTTTCTGCTGCACTGGGAAAGCAGCTTTTCCTCTCAGATGGTCGTGCAATAGTTGTGTCATACCTTATGTCAGAGGTACCTGCACTCTAATCATGCAGCTCTGTCTGGTGGGTCCAAGACCGCTCAATTTGGGAAGATGTTCCTGTCTTGTTTTAAGTCTGATCCTTTCAGCCCAGAGCAAGTGTGTTGCTGATGTCCACCTGCAGCCCAGTGATGTTCTGCTCCCTCCTCCCTTGCCTTTATAGGAGCCATCAGCTGCTCTGGGCACTGCTGACGGTGGGGCTGGTTTTGGACAGCAGCCCGATGCCTTTGAGTAGAGTTTCCTCCGTGGCTCCCTCCTGGTTTTGTCCTGTCCCCATCAATGGTTTGGGCCTGCCTAAAAATATTTTGATTTCTGCTGCTACCTCTGCAGTACCCATGTCACAACAGGATTTTCAGTATTCCTCATGTGGTTTTTTTTCCTGTTTCCTCTTATATTTCTGTATCTCCACCAGGTGTAATGTGCCAAAATTAGTATCACAGGGTTTTTTTCACTATGCAAGCATCACATTTATTGGCTCTTTTCCCTTGACACAGAGAAAGCTTTTCTTAAGATATGCTGGAGCCTCGGCAAGAGTAACAAAGGTGGAGATGTTGCCTATATGGCAGCCCAATGACCTTCCACCAATACATGTTTTTCACCAATTCTTGGTATTTTATAAGAACAGGAGAGAGATCCTGGGTTGTGCATGTGTAGGCTCTGAAAATTGCATGGGCAAAGAGATTTTAACCTTTAACTAAGGATTTGCCTCCCCAGTGTGCACAAGCTGTGGCTGTTGCAGTTGGGGTATGTGGGTGCATGACCAGGTTATTTGTCACACAGAGGTGGATCATGTATGATAAACCCCAGAGATTGTGATATTCATATCTGGTCTAAAGTATTTCACAGGAGGGGTCTAAGAGGGTAAATGTGAGGCTTGATAAAATATAGATTGAGGCCAGGGGAAGGAGCAGGACTTGATTTGTGTATTGTATCTGTTCATCAGAGCCCACTTCTGTGGCCCCTGAAAATACATCAGGGCTGTATTTTGCAACTGTAATTCTCAAATCTCCCACTTTGCCCAGGGCTCTGCTCTGAATCATGCCAGAGTTCAGAGTTATCTTTCTATAAACTAGTTTTTCATCTGTTTCCACTGATTTCCTGGCTTCTGCCTAGTAACAGGAGTAGGTCTGTTCCTGTGACCTGGCTGCTCTGTCTCTGCAGAAACACTTTTACTGCTCCTGCACAGGAGACGTTGCTATGTCCTACACTCAGTTTTTCCCAAGACCCAGTCCAAGTCAAGTGCCTCTAAACCTGGCACTGTGTCGGCCCTATTTCAATGTTTTTCTATTTCTGTCTCAGCACTGCCTGGCTTACCTACTCAAGCACTCCATGAAATATTGTATGGTTGCTTGAGGCAAAATCTGTCTTGCTGCTCTAGGAATAATACCAGGCAAATTATCCACAGACCATTTTAGTTGGTGAATGTGACTGTTTTCACAGCCTGTTCACTGCAGCTGTCTGCTGCAGAGAGGCAGCAAGCTTCTAGGACAGACTGACTGTAAAAATCAGGAAGTCTTATTTCAGGACAGTTTTGATTAATTTCCCAAAATCTAGAAGGCAGTTTATTTTCCAAAATGCCTGGAGCCCTAAGACTGGTTTTCCAAAGATCACAGGATACTACCTGCATGAAAAATATTGGCAGGACTGTTTAATCCTGAAACAGGACATGGGTGATCTGAAAAATTTTCACTGAGCAAAATATTCATTAATAACTTCCCAGCTTTCTGTCAGTTTTGTTAAGAAGTGGACCAATATGTGTTCTGTGAGTGTCAGTAATGCAGATTAAAGCAGTGTTTGGCCTCTGATACTCAGTAAATGGCTTGGAAACTGGATTTACCTTCTTTAATGCTGAAGCACTGTCAGGAAAAATTCTCAGCATTTTATTTCATTTTGCAAGGAGGGAAAGAAAAGCATAACATCTCGATGTAATTACATCTTACAAGATTTAGACACTGTAAAAGATTTAGTGGCCCTCTTTTGGGCTCTTAAAGTCATCAGATTTGAGAGGAAATTGCAGTCAAAAGTGAACACTTTAAGGCGTGCTGATCCAAGTGGTCTAATAGTAAATGTGGTTTTTCCTCTTAATATTCCTGTGCTTATTTTTTCAGACCTGCCGGTGTTGAGTCCACTAAGGCTGCAGTGCAGGAAGGGGGAAAGAGTTGTAAAACTAGGACAGACTTGGAGTATATTTAACAATGCTCCATTTCGATGTGACAACAGCTATCGAACACCTACAAGTTTGCAACTGTGATTCACTCGGAAGTTGATATAACTGATGTCACGTTGTATTAATAGCTACAGAATTGTTACTGCTTTTAGCAGTGAGATTCATTAACAGCCTCTACAAACACTCTTGACAATCAGTTGAAAACCTGAAAATATTAGGTGTATATAAAAATGGATTATGCCATGAAGGAACCTCCCTGTGCTGCCAAATGTGTTTACAGCAAGTTCTTGCGGGTGTTATGCATAATGATTCCTCTTCATCACTTTTAGTAGGTCTTACTGATAGCAAAAGGTGTTTGAGGACTGATCCGCACTCTAAATTAATTAGTATCTAGCGGGCTTACATGCTGCAGGTGTATTTGGAGATTATGGTGTCCATGGCATTTTTCTTGGCAGGTGAAAGCTGCACAACCTTTCTGCATAGGGCTGATGATGTTTTGTGAGGTGTTTAGCCCTTCACTTGTTTTAGTTAGCCGTATCTGAGGGGATGGGCACAGAAGAGAAAGAGATGTTTATTGCTTACTACCATCTTTGAAGATGTTGAATTAGTAGCTAATGATGGTGACATATAACTGGTCTTCTCCACGCTCTGTTAACTGTCCTGACCAGTGGATGAGTCAGTTGCTGCATTACATACGTGTGGTTTTAAGAGTTGCATCCCTGGCATGATAGGTCAGGACATGATTTGTAGAAGTGAAATGGAAACTGAGATTCAGGAGAGGAAGTGTTCAGTATGGCTTTGGCTCCTTGTCAGGCTGGTTGCTGGCAGTGATTCTGTGGATATGTACATTTGGGCTGAGATTTCCAGTGCTCTGAGTACCAACCACCATGGCCAGCCATCTACTTCCTTCAGTTCCTTTTTTCCTTATGTACATCACAGTGCCTCTTCTCTTCCTTTTGGCCATGAATAATTCCACTGTCTCTTAAGTTTTCAGGTGATGTCTACTCATTCATCTGTCACTGGTTTTTGGCATTCATTGTTTGGATGTGACCTTGATTTTGCTGTCCTGTGACTCTCAGGCTGGCCTCGTGTGCTGACTTCTAAATGGTTGGCTCAGGACACAGCAATATTGCAGATAACAGTCCTTTGATAACTGTCCTGTCCACCAAGGAAGGAAAATTCTTTGTTTCTAAAAGATGGGAACCCTAGGTGTTTCTTTTTTTATTCTTTTTTACAAGGTTAGAATCCTTGTTTTTTGAACACATCATTAACTGGTCATTCACCTTTCTTCCCTGGAGTTACAAGCAGCTGTCCAGATAATTAAGTGGAGCTGATCATCTTCCAGCAACACTGTTTATATTTTAAATGTTGCAATAGTAAACGATTCATTGGCCATATACACAGCAAGCGATCAAACCACGTCTGGCTCAACATGTCTGTTGAAGCAGCCTACGAGAGTTGAGTGTAATTAGCAAGACACATAGAATGGGATTGAAAAACGATGTGAAAATAAGCACAAGGATTTGAAAAGTATTAGGAGAGTAAATGACAAACCAGTAGTTAAATGGTGCATGATTAATGACTGTAGAAGGAAAAGGTTGACTAAATATTGTGACTCTGTAATGGCTGCCCCAAAGTAATAGAAATCAGTTTGTTCCAAAGGCTCCAAAACTGGATTAATATCTACACATATGCTGACTCTGGGTTTTGAGCTGATTCTTAGACTTGGCTTAGGTCAAGGTGAGGATCCCCTGACATACTTTCCTGGTTGACCTGAGATTCATTTTCAGTCTTTAATAATAATGATCAGCATCAAAGTGTCAAGTAGCTTGCTGAAATGCTGAGAATTTCCCCCTGAATTGTGGTACAGGTGGACTGGACTGGCAGCATGTCAGCAAAGCTGTTCTGAGAAAAAATCAGTGGCTCCTGCCTTACAGAGTGTAGTTTTGTCTTGGAGCACTAAATTGTTTTTTTGAGTTCCGTAATTCATCTCCCTCTGACTGTTTTATTGCCATTTGATTTATTAATGAGTGGACTCGGACACTGTCCTAATGCTTTATCACAGCAAAGTGAAATCAAGAGTTGCAGTAAGCACAGGCTGTGAAGGCTCACACAGTTTGTGTGACAAATACACCGTTTCCCTGGAGCTGATCCCAAGGGACAGCGTGGTTACATTGGATGTGCAAGAGCTGGAGCTCCTGAACTCTAACCTTGTTCTGTCCATCAGTATCCTTTCCTAATACTTATCCTCTCTCTTGTTGTAGAAGAACTTCAGATTGTGCTTTCTTTTTTTCCAGAAGTGGATTGTGATGGTTAATTAGATACTGTTTGTAGAGGAGTGCACAAAACCTGCCCAGGGTCACTGTCCTCCCTGGTACACATTATTAGAGCTGGAGGAAGACTGACAGAAAGTATTGATGACTTGGTAAAAATAAACCCTTCAAACTTTCTTGGGTTTTATTCATTACTGCTTTTTATGTCTGCATCCTGCAAACATTTCAGAGGGTGGATTTGTTTGCCAAAAGATCAAAACAAAATGTTGACAACTACTGGTGCCAATTTGTAGCCTCCCGTGTGGGCGACATCAGAGGGATTTGTGCAGTGCTCTGGAAAGTCTTTTGAGGCTTTAACTCCCTTTGGATCTTGAACTGTTGTTTGAGCAAAGTATCCAAGGAACCAGGTGGGACAGCACATCGAGTATCAAACATGAGAGAATCGAGGATCTCTCTGGGGCTTGTGAAACTATTGTGTATAGAAGCTTGTGTATATGTACTTCGTGAAGTTGATGATTTGTTAAGTGAAGTTTGTTGCCTAATTGAGTAAAGCTGAGTCTTACGGGGTGTAAGTGGGTGCTGTTGAGAGCACTGTGGCTGGTTGGTGGGGAGGGCTTGCTGCCCTCTGTTTTCTAGTTCACCTCACAGCGATGGTTTACACTTCTTACACTTCGCTGTGGAAAAGAAAATGTCACACTTCAAATTCATTAAGCAGCTGTAACTGTTGAAAGGGAAATCTGTTCTGTATGACAGTAAAGCACAGGGGGAAAAGCCGCATATCCATAGCAGAAAATACAGGAAAGACAAATATTGTGTAATTCAGAAGGGCGAAGCCATGCTTCATAAAGTGAAATTTCTGAAGAAAATGGATACAACAGAAGGACAATTCAATCAGGAATATGGTTTACAGGATACAAGGAGGATGTACTAGTTATTCGTGGATCCAGAGGACTGAAATGTAGTAATGACTTCAAAATCAAGTATGGCTTTACAATTTCTCTGATTGAGATGTGTAGTCAGTGCAGAAGCAAACCATAATGTGTTTCTCCAAATTAGGCCAAGGACAAAGCACAGACCTCCAAACATCTGCACATGTTACGACCTAGAAATTGCTTCAGCAGGGAGACTAAACCAGGTTTTTGGTGGAGGCTGTGAAGTGCTTTCTGTGCATGTATCAGCCTGGCAAATGGATTTGCTTTGATTATCACAAGTCCCTTTTGTGTTCATTTCAAGCCATTAAACTCCTTCAAATGAATATTTGGGTAAATGGAAAGGTTTTCTGCTGACTGAGTCACCCAGCAGTCTTACAAACTGCCATGGAGCAAAAGGCTCATCCTGTCAAAGGCAGGCACTGGTGCTTTGAAGGCCTGTCATGCCAACCTGCTTCCTCAGGAACAGACTGACTGCTGGGTAAGTGCACTGACCAGTGTTTTTTGGTGATCTGGTGATGCTGAACAAATACCAACTGCTTTTTTAAAAAACTTGGGACAATTCATGAGCAAAGGAAGGTCACGAACTGTCAGCAGAGGCCATCTACTTGCTCTGTGCTGGTGTCTCAGCAGTCTTACAGAAGTAACTGAGATGTGAGTAAGTTTCCTGGCTACCTGCTGCATAAAGTCTGGGTGAAGTAGGTTAAAAAAAAGGGAAATGAAAGAATTGGTGTGTAGCTAGGTGTCTGGTAAAAAGGAGGAATGCTGACAGGCTGAGAGGTGGCAAAGAGGTTTCTGGTACTGAAATATGTCATAACCCCTCAGTAACGGAGGCGGAGGAAAAGCTGTGGCACATGGCACTGTATATACCTGCCAGGACAATTTTGATGTTCTTTTGGTGGAGCTGTTTCTATGTAGTTGCCTGTCTGAGATCACTGAATGTGGGGTTTTTGCTGCTCAGTAGTTCTCATGTGGGCATTGCAGCATCATCCCTGATGGCCCAGACATGTGGCGTTAGATGTGAGCATGTTGAGTGAGAGCAGCAGGTGCTCTGCAGGGGAACAGGACCTGCACTGAGGGTCTGGGCACACAGGGAGGCAACACAGGGCATCCAGTTTGCACAAAGCACTGAGGAGGAAAACTTGGACAGCAGCATAAGAAGTGAATGGGCAACTACTGCAGCCTGAGGACTGTGATCTTGCTTCTCTGTTGTGGCAAAATGGAAGGAATAAGAGGGTTTTGTGTCTGACAAGGGGTTTGGAGAAAGTCAAGGAGATGGCAGGAGTCTGACACCTGTGGGGGAGGTGAGTGCTGGGATGAGGCATCAGCTTGACCTGATCACCAGCACTCTGGGCTTACCCCATCCAGTGTAAAGCACAGCTGAACGGGGCATGGTGAAGCCTGAAAGCCAGAGCCTGCTTTCTTCCTAGAGAGTCCCATTTCAGCCAGCCATGAGTTTGCCATCTTTGATGGGTGCTCACATCATAACCCAGCAAGTAGTTGCTGCACAGTTTTTTTAGGATGCTGCCTTTTTTTTCCCCCTCTATATTGTCTAGTTGGTTTTTAATGATCCTTGTTATTGTCCCGCAGTGTGGAGATACCCACCCTGGGCAGGAAGTAGTGCCACTGACCCTCCTAAACTCATGGGGGTGTCCACTAAATTCTTGGCTCTGGGTTGCCACAGAGCTGTGGTGGGACAGACCCTAATTTTAGTACATTGTGCTGGTTTAATGACAGTAATAGAAAGTCAATTTATAGGCAAGAGCAAATTGCCTTTTTATATGGGGAGGAGGATAATTCCTCCTGTGTGTTACATTATTAAATTTGTAATCTTCATTTCTAATGCTTTTCAAAAGTGAATATTAACAGAACCTGAAATGCGGATCTTAAATTCATGAGCTGCATTTTTTTACCCAAACTCCTCAAGTTCTATAATTTGTCTTCAAAGGCAAACTTCAGCAAGGTTGTTCTTTTCTTTTTATTTTTTTTCTTAATTAATGAAAATCCCTTACTTGCTACCTACCTCTGGATACTCACATTTTAACTAGCAAAAATGGGATATCTATTTCTGTTCTTGCTGAGTGGTGAGTTCTGAGTTGAGGCTTATTCCCTAGTGATAAGAGACTCTGGAGAGAAAAAAATGACACATTTTCGTATGTCGTTTGCTAGCAAGGAGGCTGTTGTGATGCTCTTTTTTGTTGCCAAGGAAACAAAGCCTGAACTCCTGTCTCTGCAGGAGGAGGAGGAAAGGATGTTATTTAGCTCCTGAGCTTGATTTGTAATTTTGACTTGTGAGAAGAGACTGTGAATGGGTTGGGACTGAGGGTTTTGTGCTTTAATTCACTTTTCAATTTTGTGTCCTAACTCCTTTTCCGTGCTGCAATGCCCCTCCCTCACGCTGGTGAGGTGGGATGGGTGGCTGTGCCCATGCTGGTCACTGGCACAGCTGCTGCACAGCAGAGTGAAATGGAGCCCTTGTAGTGCAGTAGGGGATGGAAGGGGATGGACTTCTCTGACCTTGCCAGTACCATCTTGAGAAGTCCCAAGGTTTCCTTATGTCGGGCCAGTTGTTAAGTATGAGAACAAACATGAGTTACCTGCTGGTGTAAGAGGGCAGCAAGTGACGCAGACACAGGTGCTTTGTAAGCACATTGTCCTCTCCTGACCTTGTCATTGCCTGCACATTTCATAAAGAGATTCCCATCAAACATGTATTTTTTTGTAGTTATGTTAAAACTGGTTTTCACTCCTAAATACACACATGCTCTTTAGTGTGTGTTTGATCTTCCTGAACTGGCAGTTGCCTGCAAGACTGGTGCTAGCTGTATCACAATTTCTTCATCTGTTCTCTTCTCTGCACTATAATAGAGATTGGCAGGGTGCTTTCTACAAAATATTTTAGGAATATTTGGCACGAATTGTGCAATTTTTGTGAACTTTCTACCAAATTCATGTCACGGGGCAGCCATGCTGCAAATAGCCATCCCTGCTCACGATGCCGTCCTGGTGTGTGGCTGTTGTACACTGTGAGTGATTCACACAAATTCCATTCAATTTGATATTGAACATTGTGGTGTCTCTTCTTCACAAAGGACTGATTCTTCCTGCTTCTAATGGTTGATAATTGAGGACTGGATATTGGTATTGTTCCTAAAATATATTAATCCGCTGCATTGATGGCTTTATCTAATCCTCAGTAATCTGCAGCCAGGCATGATGTTTTGGTTGGTTTCCCGCATTGTGCCTCATCTTTCAGCAGAGATGAACATGTTATGTCTGTTTTTCAGCTCTGGCCGAAGGGCTTTATTTCCTCTGTTGGAAGCTCAATATTCTGCATAGACAAACAAACTGAATTTCCCAATGGACTTCAAATAATCTGGGATGTTTTTATATCGGAGCACTGCTTTGTGCACACAGAAAACAGATGTAGGAGGCAGTTCTGTGTCTGCCAGGTTCATCTGTGGGAGAGTGACACTCGGATGAGATTTTGCATGTGTCTCTTCAAGGTTTGAGCTGCAAAAATTTCACTTGAATGTTTTTTCTTAGGTGTCTGCTAGTTAAATTTCAGTGCTTCTGGTATTGGTATTGAATAGTGTTTTCCATGTGTAGTGGCTTGACTTGTCCCCAGCAGAAGATGCTTTTAATGTCTGATTGGTAGAACTGTTTGCAATGAGACAAACACATTTCTTGGTCACTATAAGTGACTTTACATTGTAAGGAGCTGTTGCTCCTGTCCTGCTTCTGGGCACCAAAGCCTGACCATGGTCACAAAGGGCAGGGTGGTCTCTTTTTTCGTCAGTCAAATGAGACCAGGCACTTGATCCAGAACCTTGGTACTGGAGATATCTGTATGAGAGAATCAGTAGATCCGTTTGCTAAACATGGGTTAAAAGAGCTGTTGAGCCTTCCCCAAGCTTTGGGGAAATGCAGATCACCCCTTCAGCATTTCTGGTGTGCTACAAGCTGAGATTTTTGTACTGTTCTTTGTATCACTTGGGAATAAAATGGTTCCCTTTAGTGCACTTGTGGTGGGATGTGGGAGTTACCTGGCACAATGGCCACTCCAGAGCTGTGGGCCTGTCAAAGGATGTCTCATGTGAGTCAAAGCAGTGTGTAGAATTACAGGGTAAAAACATGCTGGGTTGGTTCCTCTACTATTTGCTACAGATACTACCCAGAAGCACCTTTGGTGAAGCCTGACACAGGTAGTTGTAGCATCTGGTGAAATTGTCTGGGATTAGAAACTGAATGCCTGAAATTGTTTGACTTCTCTGGAAACCAGACCATTGGCTCTCCCTCTCTGCTTCCACAGTGGATCAAATAATTGCTTCCAAATGGACACAAGTGATTAAGCAGTGTGTGTAATTAAAGTCAGCTCCTTGTGAATTTGATCATTCATTTCCTTAAGGAAAATATGATGAAGTAATTACAACCCAAGCTAAACACAAATCAAATGCTATTCTATGCGTGATTCTGCACCATGGTTCTAGTTTATGAATGACTCCAGGGTTCTGTGGCTTCGTGCCTGTTAGGGAAATGTGGCTGGTTTTAATTGTGTTTGTAACGAGTGAACAAAAGGTTGCATGACTCATTCACTGTGCCCAGGACTTGCTCTCTGTGTTCACACACACGTGGCCTCAACAGAGCCACTCGTTCCTGAAAGAGCATTGGTGGGACAGAAGAAAAGGGGAAAATCTCATTGATACATGTGGCCTTGTCTGTCCCTACCCTCTGAATTTTGTCTGTACCAAAACATGCCTTAGCTGTGAATTTGAGGGAGGCAAATACCTTTTCAATACTTAAGCCTCCTGATCCTCTTACCATCATTCCTGTATAGCCTGTACTTTCTAGTTTCAGACAGATTTGGTAGAGAACCACAAGATGCCCAGACTCTTAAAAATGTGGGGAAAGATTGCTGTGGGTGAAGAGACATGAACTTAGTGCCTCTAGAAGAAAAGGTCTGATATATAATCCCAGCTGAAAATTACCCTTCTAAGTGAAAACAGACCACTGGAACTGAGCATGCAGGGGATGGAAAGGTGTGCCAGCTCCTCTGAGACGTTTTGGTGGCTTCAGGAGGCTTGTGACTTTAGTCCTGTCTTACACCAGGAGAGCATAACTTGCAAACAGTTGTTTTGCTGTTTGTTTTGCCCACTGCTTGCTTCCCAAGACTTCCGAGTGAAGAGTAGGACTCTGGACCCTCCCAGGAGGTACAGTATGAGCAGGTAGGTTCAGCAGGCTTGGAAAAGAGCACGACTGCCTGGTGCAAAACTTCTGGCTTTAGGGGAGTCTGGACAGGGCAGCTCTCTCATCTCATGCCATCCTCCTCTAGAATGGCACTTCCTAGTTGCTTTATTTTTGTGAGTTCACCTCATTTTTGTGATCCTTTTCTAAATTGAGATATTTTCATTCATATTTCAGAACCTGGACTTAAGCAACACTCAGAGTTATTAATAGTGTGAGATGGATGGCAGAATTATAACATTAAAGTGCTCTGGTTCAACTCACTTGTAATGAAGTAGAGATCCTCACCTGGCCTTCGCCATCTATGTTGCTTAGCTGGAGGATTTCCAGCCACAAGGACACAAGTTGGCTCAACCTCTGGTTCTCCTTGTGAATCAACCAGCCCATCCACCTTTCCACTTTAATGTTTTCCTGACACCAACATCTTCATAGCTGGCAAAGTTTGAGGAGTTTTGAACTGAGAACACGTAAAGCACTGCTGGTTGTTGGTACTATGTCTGGCATTTCCCCCCTGCTTTCTTAGGGAATAAATATTACAATGTAGTAGTTTAAATAAATAAATAAATTGCCTGTTGCTGTGCTGAGCCTGTCAGATACACTTTCCTTTATTTGATGTGTGTAATTGGACAGCAGGGCCTCCCAGGTGAGCAGATGTCAGAGGTGCGTTGTACTGTTGGTAACACTTAAACCACAAAATCTAAGAAGTGGAAAGATCTTCTTGCTGCTGTGCAATCAGAATGTGTGTTTATGCATCTCTGTGGTTTATTGCATTATAAATAATGCAATAAGATTATATGTTTGTCATCACCCCTTTGCCAAGCACAAAAGCAGCGGAAGATGAAGGGCCTGGGGTGTATCTGTCCCAGACATGCAGCATTCCAGGGACAGCTGGATATCAGCAGTTCCTGCTTGTCTGTCCCTGGAGCCCTGGGCTGCAGACAGGGCAGTGTTCAGGTTTCATTGCTGAGCTGCTGGAGAACTATTACAGCAGTGAATTTTCTGGCTGGATGTGGACATTTCATTTAATGAGGCTCTCCAGCAAAACCTGGCAGATTGGGGAAAGAGAAGGGGGCAGTGTGTTCCGTTTCCTTATAAAAATAAAAATGCAGAAGCAGCCATCAGATGAAGCTATTTGGATCCTGCTGCTGCAAACAAAATAGACATGGAAAGAATTCTGAAGAGCTAGATCTAGCTGCAAAGTAGTTCCCATGAAATATCCTGAAAGAAAGGAACATTTTTGTTAGTGTTATGGTACTGCAACTATTTTATAGTGAAAAGCTAAACAATTTTTTATGGTAGTCAAAAACTCTGTTTGAAAGTCATTGACAGTGGAATATATGTGTTTACCTTTTGGCTGTTTGCTTTGCCTCTTTTGTTGATGAAGGAAAAAAATCTCAAAGTGATTTTCCTGGCTACATGTTTATTGCAGAACATTTTCTTTAGACATATTCAAATGAAAATTTTGGCCATTAATTTTTTTTTATGTAGATGAATTATCAAAAAGGTCAAAATTAAAAATAGTGTCATGGGAACTATTTGGTTTTAACCTCAAAAGGAACACAAAAAATATGTAACTTCTCTTATTTAAAATGCAAAAGTGGAGCTCATGAAGATGAGAAGCAAAATCAGTGTACAAAACCAGTGCCCCAGCCAAGGTATAAGAGGTGATAACATCTACTGAGATGGAAACCTGCTTAAATACAGCTGGATTTGAACCAAACTGCAGTTTCAGACCAGTTTTGAAGGAGGCAACTCTGGTTTAAGTGGTTGAGGAGTTGGGATCTGGACTGGGTTGTGAGAGAAAGAAGGGAAGGCAGCCTTGGAGGCTGCTTCATAAAAATAACCCTGTGAATGAATTTTGGTCCTCCTCTAATGGTGAGGGGAGTTGGTTTGATGTCCCCACATCTGGGCACGGGTGTCACCATTGCCAGTGTGGGTGAGGATGGGCCAAGCTCTTGGATGACAGAGATTTTTCATGCCAGCACACCCTTGTGGCCCAGGAGCAGTGGGATGTGCTGGGACTGTGCTACAGGGGGATTTCCTCCAAATGGTGTCCTGGCCCTGCTCTGCGTTCTCTGGGGTGGGTAGCTGTAACAGCACTGCAAACAGTTGCTAATTTTACTCTTTTCTGGCTGTCACAAAGAGTTGATTGGACTTTCCTAACCCTGTGAACATACTTAAGCTGAACAGATTAAGAATTGACATGTTGGAATACTTTTTTCCTACCCCATAGAAGATTCTGTGCTTAATTTGGGAAGAAAGGGTGTGATTTTATTGGTGTCTGAAACTAGGACAAGGGGAATGAAGTAAACAGCCTGATTAGTGCCCCTGCTTATCCCCAGCCATTTTCTGTCATTCTGGTGGATTACTCAGGCTGTGATGATAGCCTGGCATGTTCTGGAGCACAGTACAAACTGCTTCTCTTTAGGTGCTCATAATTCACACTCCATTAGGATGCTGATGTAGGGAATGCTTGGCACCATGTCAGAGCTTGCTGGGCATGATGAGAGAGAGTTCATCCCGTTAAACTGCATTCTGAAGTGACAATCCGGTATTTATATTTTTTTGTCCCCTCAGCAGTAGCAACCCCTTGAGAGAGCAGCATGGCTTGCTCTGAACAGAGATGCCCCTGTAAAAGTGCCTGTGTTGCCCACCCCGACAGCCATTCCTCTCAGCGTGTGCCAGGCTGTGGCAGGTGTTGGATATTCATGCAAGACTGTGGGAAGACTTTTCCCTTTTTTTCCCTGTGAAGCCGAACAATGGAATTCTTTTATTCATCTCGGAATTGATTCATGGTGCACAAATCTTAGTGCATGTCATAGCGAGTCAGCATCTGACTAAACAGAAAAAAAACCTCAAATGTTTTATCTTTATACCCTTTAGGAGCAACAGCGCAGTGACAAAATTTGAAGTGGAGAAGTTGGCTTTTTGCTCAGAGAATCTGATAATAAGTAGAAGGTGAAATGGTCAGTACTTCAGCAGAGTGCTGAGCTGAGACTTCCAGTCTCCGAAAAGCAGTGGGAATGCAGTCTATTTGCTGAGCTTGGACTGATCTTTCCTAGAAAATACAAAATATTGTGTTTTCCAAGCTTTGCAATAGGAACAAATGAAAAATAAGCATCCAACTCTTTTCCCTTGATTTTTACCCTTGCACCTCAAGGTGAAGCTTGGGATAAAAGCTAACCGGGCTGTTTTGCCAGACCCTTGGTGTGTCTTGAGTGGCTTGTGTTGGTGCCACGTGTCCATGTGCTTTGGATTCCCACTGTGTTCTGTGCTTGGAAGCAGTTGGGTAATTTAGGAGCAAAGCTGATTGAGCTGAAATTCAGTCAATTCCTAATCTCAGGGTTAAATCAATATCAATTAATTCTAAAGTATGGGAGCGTTTGTAGCACATGCACCATGCTGATTTCTTTTTGTGTTGGTAGGATCCAGCAAACTGCCCAAAGATGGAAGTGAAAATTGAAAAGAAAGTGGGAAGAAGAAAGTACTTGGGTGGGGAAAAGGGAAGTGATGAGAGAGGAGATAGAGTATGCCCATTTCATAGTAATCCTTATACTATCTCAGAAATGTCATCAGTAAACATCTATGGTAGAGTAATCCTGTGTAGGAGTAATAAGTAATTATATCATCATGACCTTGTGATGAGCATTTGCAGAAATTGTGTAGATTTTTCAAGGCTTGTTGGTCTCTGTAGCAGAGAGGTAGGGCTTTGAAAAGTCATGCATTGGTGTGACATAGAAAAGGACATGAGAAGTGGTGACTTCCCTTGGGGGAAAGAAGGGAAGAATGCCACTCTTATTTTCCTCACCCCCATGATTTAAAGCAAATACAATTCTGCTGCAGGAGTTGAATCATCCTTGAGATGAGCTGCCTCTCCATGTGGTTGACAACTGAAAATTCAGTTAAGGAAAGGAACTCTCCAGAGGATGCTCTGTTCTGTACAGGGCACCTGCACAGTCACCTTGCTCCTCTTGGTTCATTACTGGGTTGTTTGGAGGGAACTTTTGGTAAGTTGGTCTGACATCACCCACAGATAGAATTAGGGGAAACATGATAATGAGATCTAATTAATAATGAACAAAAGGATGGAATATAATTAATACCAGTCAAGAAGAATTTAGGGAAAATGGTCTTGTGAGAATATTTTTTTCTCCAAGTTTTATAAGAAACAGGTATCTGAGTAAATGTGCTAGGTATGTAGGGGTTTTGTCCTAGAACAACATGACCCTAAAAGATGTGATTGTGATAAATAGATTAAAAACTAACTTCACATTTCAAAAAGCAGTTGTCAAGGAAGAGCCTCAGAGGCAGGAGGCTCTTTTGAAGGCCTGATGCTGTTAAGTGTGTTCATTTGATTTGGATCAAGCATGAGTTTAAACTTCACTAAATTCACAGGCGATGTACCCATTAGAAGGAAAGTAAATAATACTGAGGGTGAGAGAGCTGTGTAGGGCTGTCTGCACTTTTGCTCACTTAATTTTCAAATACAATCCATTTTCCTATGTATTTTTAGTATAATGTTCTACAAGGTGATATCAGCAGGACAGGCACAGGTGTGGTGTGACCAGGAGCTTTCTGTGGTTTTGGGAGACACAAGCAGGAGCAGCGAAGATGAGAGTTCACGCTGATCTTTGCCTCTGTGCATGTTTCTGCACTAAAATGCCGAATCCAGTTCTGCCTGCAGGTTCTTAAAAAAGATTCAAGGCCAGGTGAAAAAATAAATGCCCAGACCATGAGGGACATAAAGAACTCAATCTGTTTAACTTGTCAGGATAAGATTGAGAGAGAACTCAACTGCACTGCAGAAAAGTCTTTATGGCAAGAACAGCAGCCCTGATGGTGGAGAAGGGCACTAAAAAAACTGATGGGTGAAAGCTGAAACCAGACAAACTTAAGTCATGTCTCTAAATGTCAGGTAGTAAAATAAACTGTGCAGGTAAATGGCAGATTGTTCATCTCTTGATATCTTCAAATCCAGCGTGGATAGTGCTGTAGAAGATATTCGTTAGCCAAACATAAATTGTTTGGCTGAACAGAGCAAAATCTAAGCACCTGTCAACACTGAGAACTTGGCAAAGTGACTGCAGGGCCCTTCTGGTTCTTGGCATCTGCGAGGTGCTGTGTCTCTTTGTCCTGGGTATTTGACCAAAAAGCTTCTCCTTCCCAAGGTCATCCCGAAGTAAAGTCCTCTCTTCTGTGATGTGTAACACTGCAGGTTTGATTGACTGCCTAACCTTTGTTGTTTACTGCTTAATTGGAAAAGGTGCGGGGAATAAATCTGGTGACACTGCAGAAAACGTCAATACTACTCTTACTTGTTCAGATACTGCTAACTAATTAAGACAAATGATTTTGCCAGGCAACACCCACGTAGATGCATCTCATTTACCTTCTGATTTGCAAAAGTGTCAAGGCACAAAGATTTCAGGTAAGGGAGGAGGCACAGCCCCTCTGTGATTTTCCACAGTGACAAGAGAAGAGTGCTGGTAGGTGACTGTTGCTTGTGACACGTTTGTGGCCTGCAGGTGAGCAGTGCAGCATTGTCCCTATTTATGTCCTTACTGCACTGACCCTTTCTAGATAGGCTACTCCTGGCTGAGGGGTGTAAAAAAAAAAAGGTATTTTTCTTACATGCTGACTAGGCTTAAGTTTGACAAAAGGGTTTATATGGGTAATGCCATCTCTAGCTGATTGCATCTCTGGTGCTTCTGTTGATCTCTTGTGCTGTTTCAGTCTTGCCTCTGGTGGCAGTGGTTTGGGAGCTTGCCTTTTTGGCAAAACAAATTTCTGTCTGGCAAAAAGAGACTGGAGGGGAAAGAAGGCTGGAGAAACTTCTCCAGAATAATGGGAGGTGATTTCTGGAAGTGTGGAAAAAGAGGGAGGAACAAGGGTTCTTGTCATTTGTTCCTGTTGTTTTGTTTTCCAAAGTTGCTCCATTACACTTTTTTTTCCCCTCAGTAAGAATATCTCTGTGTCATAGCTCTAAAAGCAGTCAGATATATGTACTAGAAAACCACCCACTTGTAGACAGCCAGCAGTGCAAAGCTGTGCATGTGGTGCTGCAGCTGACCTTGCTCTGTGCCAGCTGAATTGTCTCTGGTGCTGCCTTTCCTTGGTTATGGCCCCTTCTGCTTTATCTGGAGATGGCTGATAGAAAGCAGCAAGCACCTTGAGTTGTTCCAAAACCTTTGCTCTGTCCCAAACCTCTCTCCTGTCACCAGCTGTCAATGAACAGTCTTTTAAGTATGAATGTCTTCAGGCACGTCTCGTTAGACTGGGGAAATAAGAGATTTTTTTTAAAAACAGATGTTGCATGGCTGGGAAACGGAGCATTTTTAATTTGTCCTTTGCTGTTCTACTCTGGCTGCCAGCAAGGCTCTTGTAAGGATTAACCTAAAAGGGCAGGAGAGTGAGTGTTCTGAGTGCACCCGTGAAGGAGGGAAGGGCACTGGTGCATGTGGATGACTAAAGATTGTTTGTGGAGGAGAATGCAAGACAAATTAAATGGACCATCAAGTCTGCCTGCAAGGCTGTGAGATGCTCTCTGGAAGGAGCCTACAAACCCCTTCAGAGGCTCCAGGGAGCTGTGCAGGGCTTTGGAAGGTGCACGAGAGGGAGCTGCTCTGCACTGGCTGGGGGAATAGGCGCAGCCATTTCACAAGGCTTTGCTTTTGTTGATGCCCATACTGTTATTCTTGCCTGAAGGTTTGGATTTTGAAAGCACATGAAAAATGTGTTTTATGTTTGTGTAACTTCCTGATTTATACAATGTGCTTTGTACATTGCTCAAGGCACACAGACAATACCAAACTGTAGTTAATGTTAACCCAGAACATGCACGTTCGATCCCCCTTAGCCCATAGGGATGTATGTACACATGCTGCACCATATGTGGGGACAACAGCTGGCACAGAGCCCTGGGGCCAACACACTTACCCAGTTGGAAACCTCATGATAACAGAGGAAAAGGTGGTTTATAGTTGTCTATGTAGGAGAATTTTTGACTTTGAAAAAAAATGAGTAAGATACTAGAAATGACTCCTAACCTTCTACACAAAATCTATACTGAAATGCCAAGTGCCTGTTCACACCAAGATCTAAGGAAAAGTATTTTAGGTCAAGCAGCCTGCTGTATAAATAGCAGAATGTTCTGCATATTGTAGATAGGTTCTTAGAGAAACCCTCATCTTTCCCAAGTAGTTTGAGAAGTGATACACAAGAAGTTGTACCTGAAGATGAGGAAGAACTTCTTTACTGTGTGGTTGAACGTGCACTGGAACAGGTTGTCCAGAGAGGTTTTGGAGTCTGCCTCAGTGGAGATATTCAGGAACCATTTGGACACAATCCTGTGCCATGTGGTCTAAGATGGCCCTGTCAGATGACCCACTGTGGTCCTGTTCCAACCTTACCTATCCCTGTGATTCTGTGGAAAACTTGTTTTCTTTAATATTTGGGGATCCTGGATTCCCTAGACTCAGTAGCTGGGTTATTCCTTCTCCAGGGATGGTACTCAAAAATCTGGTGGGTTTTTAAGAACACTGTGGGTCAGAGGTTTGTTACTTGAATCCGGGTTAATGGCTTGGCATCTTTACAGGTTTTAGATGATTTTACTTGGTTTGGAAAACTTGTGGCAGATGTGTTTCAGGATGAGTGCTCTTATGTGGGATGAAATCTGGAGCTTCCTAACACCAGCTACAGCAATTAATAGTAATGGTATTCATTACATAGTCATTACATAACACAGTTTGTTCTGAGAAACAGGCTGCTAGAGATGGAGGATGAAAATAGCAGCTGTTAATTTCAGAGGGCTGAGCCTCTGAGGGCTGCACCCAGGAGGAACCAGAACCTACTTAATTCCCTTTGTGCTGCAGCCAAGGGCATCTACTGAGGGGAGCAGTCCTCTCCAGGGTTTTCCACTGCTGCTGTCTTTCTAGTGCCACCAGGGAACGTTTTGCCTGTGCTCAACTATTCCTCTATGGCCCATCTGGGAGGGCTCCTGCCTTCACAGCACCTCTGGTGCTACCTGGTCTTTTCCTCCGCTCTGATCCCTGGATGCCCACCAGGCCTGCCACTCTTAGGTTGTGCAGAGCCACGAGTGTGCACTCCAGAGGCATCAACATGGGATTTGGGAAAGGCATGGCCCGGCTGTGCCCATGGCTACTGCTGCTGTGTTCCCAGACTGGGTAGCTCCAGGTGCAGCCAGCTGGTGTGCCTGCCTGCTCCATGGGATAAGTAATTGGTACAAACGGTTGGAGTAGGTAGGGTGGTGTGTATGCTTTGTGTATCTGCTGAGCCCTGGCTTGGTGGATCACTGAGTCTGTTCCAGAGCTGACTGGGAGCTGCTGATGAAGCAGGACTGAGAAAAGAAACATTGCAAGACAGCAAAGTACTGCCTGGCTGCCAGGGGTCAGGCTGGTCTTCTAAAAGACCACCTCTGCTTCTCCTTGGCTCTGTCATTGTAAAAGGCTCAGGGAACAGAGGCTGACTGCTTTTTCTCCCATTGTGTTCCTAGATGGTGATGGTCGGAGACTGAAAGGAGCCATCCAGAGGAGCACAGAGACTGGGCTGGCTGTGGAAATGCCCAGCCGGACCGTCCGTCAAGCCAGCCACGAATCCATTGAGGACAGCATGAACAGCTACGGATCAGAGGGAAAGTAAGTCATCAGAGGGGAGCTAGGTAATCACGCGTGGGATGCACTGCCCTTACACCTATTAACTTTCCTCCAGCATGATGGATGGTGTGTTTTTTCTGACTTGCTTACGCTGCAGGTGTACTGCCCATTTAATTAGAGCAGATCTCTCTGCATAGCTGGCACATATTTTGGCTGTTTATATACTTTTTTTAGTATCCTCATTATTCTGAGCTGAAGCAGATACCCATTACTTTTAATTGCTTTGCCTTTGGAAGAATAATTCAGGGTAAGTAGCTGAGGCTCATTACTGGTCATAAATGATAAGACAGTAGTCTTTAATGTTGCACAGTAGTTCCCATTTACTCTGTTTCAAAATAGCCCTTTGGTTTGGGGCATGGGGAAGTGTCAAAGTGCTGAAAAGTGTGAGAGTAACAAATACATATTATACAAAATTCTGATATCAAAATACATATTAAGAAGCCTGTGTATACTTTGATAACAAACTTTATTTTGTTTCATTTGAGTTAGTGTCCTAAAATAATGTGTTTCAGAGAAGATTTTTGACCCCAAGAGAAGTTATGACATTGTTGTATTTAGGCTTCATACCAGAATGCAAAGCAGGGAATCTTTAAGCCAGAGCTCTGGGAGCTGACTTGTCTCCAATTCTGGTTTTTGTATTTCCATTACTTGAAGCCATATATGGAGGTTATAATAATTTTTTTAAGATGACCATTCATGGGAATCCTTGGAAGCAAGAAACCCTCATGGTATTTGAAAAAGAGGGCAATGTATACCATCAGATTCTGTGTGAGGCCAGAATACCTAAAATGTACACTGTTTTGAGCCAAGTTCCATGCTTGGCATTGCTCTGTATACTCTAGACCTGTGTAATAATCCAAGTGTACTGTACAGCTCAAATACTGGGGTAGTCCAAAGCCACTCTCAATTAATGTGATTTTGGTGTTAAATAAGTAACAGGCTGCAAATTGAGAGACTTTCTTTAGCTTTAGAAGTAGGCTAATCCTGGAAAGGCATCATAGATCTGTGCTGCAGGTTCAAAATAGTAATGAAGCACAGGCTGTGATAGCAATCTTGTCACTCCAAAGCTGTGATGTATGTACCTTATCTCTTCTGCGAGCTGCTGTCTCCAGGGAAATATTCCTTCTACACCACCACAGTCCTATGCTTGGAGTTCTGCCTCTGCTACTTGTTGCAGAGGATTAGTGATTAAGTTCAGTCCCTTGCCAATGTGGGGCAAGAATCTGCTTTCATGCAGAGCTGAATTCTTTCCTTTTTGTACTTACACAGCTTTGCCTCCTGGGAAGAGGTGTAATTCCCTTGAATGGTCTGTATCCTGTCTTTGCATATGCTGTCTGCTTTGATTGGCCTTTCCTGGAGAGAGAGTATTTCTGCCAACACAATATTGCCCCCATACAACTGCTCTTTCACCCTGAAGGCACGTGATGTGTAGCTATCAGCTCAACAGAAAGAAAAACCCTGTCTTGCAATCCAAATGTCTTTATTAGAACATGCCTAACAGTTGGTATTGCAACCTCAAATGTTGCCAGAACATCCTTCCCAGTGCCTCTGCCAGGGATAGAGTAGTTCCTTCTCTTCCTTCTCTGAAAAGTGTGATTATGTGGTTCCTGGATGCTTTGTTCTGAGGTGGGATAATTAATCTCTTCTGGAAAGCCAGTGGGAATTGCAGCTTATCTGTCTGAGCCATGAGTGATAAGCAAACAGGGTTGACAGTACAAAGAACTAAGAGGGCTCAATTCTCTTGAAACATGGTGGGAAGGGAGTTTCTCTGCTTTCTTTTCCTCCAGCAAAGAATGGAACTGTTTGGGGAATAGCTTTGAGGAACAGAAATGTGTTCTCCTCAAATCAGACTTCTCTTGACCTCCCTCATTTGCTATAGCTGTCCTCCCAGGGAGGCAAAATGAAAATTTGTGTATCTGTGTTAGCTGTGGCAAGTTTATTTTCTTTCTAATAAAAGTTAGGTTTGTGTCTAATGCAGATAGTCCCAGGTCAGAGGCAGTTCTTACTGTGACTGTCAAAACCCCAATTTTCAGCAAGGCAAGGCTGCCCTAGTTCTTCCCACCTGTGTATCCCTCTGGTGTGCTCACACCTGGAAGAGAATGGATTTAAAACCTCATCTTCTGAGAGGACTAATTTCTCAATTTCTTTGTGTTTTTTGTAATTCTTTTCAATTTAAGGACTAAAAGGACAAGGGTGGCACAGTGATCAAAGATTTGGTGGGACTTTGCTGCAGCAGGCCTAAATACCAGCCCTCAGCCATACAAACTGCTGTTAGAAAGTGATGCTGACTGACTGCTTTCATGTTTGGTGTAGCAAGGCTGTGGCAGCTCCTACATCTGCTCTGTGCCAGTGCAAGGTATCACATTCAAAGGATTTTCTGAAGCTCATGACTTTGAGCAATGCTGATTTCATGTGAACACCAGAATGCATGAAATCTACTTGGTTTTTTTATGGAGAGACCCATTATGCAGGAGTATATCTCTCGGGTATGCCAGGCACTCCTTCAACAAAATACTCCCTTTACCTGAGGGTCAGCTGGTCTAAGAGATGCATCTCCTGGAATTTAGCTCATACAGCTTGCCAGTAAGTGCTGACAGTGTCAACATAGTGCTTCTTGCCAGATAAAGTCTTCCAGCCTTAGTGTCCAGGTTTTATATTACACAGTGGTTGTGCACTAGTATGGGAGACGAATATAATAGTCAATGTTGGTTTTCGTAGAAGGGAAAATAGGTATTTATTCTAAACAAGACTCTTCAGTCATTCACATGTCAGGGTTTCACTCTCATACTCTCGCTGCCCCGTGCAGGCACCAAGCCTTGTGCATCCAGGTGCTGCAGGCAGGATGGATTGTGTGCTGCAAGAAGGACCAGGAACACCATCTGTCAGGCTCTTGCTGTGTCTGCTGAGTTGTTCTTCACAACAGACTGGCTCTTGGGCTGTTTTTTTCTTACACTTTCTAGGAGTTACCTGCTATTTTGGAGCGATCTTTCACCTCAGGGTCTTGCTGTTTTTGATCTCAAGCAGCGCTGACACCTTTTTATTCCCTCGTTGGGGGGATCTTTATGGCTACAGTGTGCCCTCAGGTTGTGGCAGCAATGTGCTCTCTAACCTTGTTGTCCTTCTCCTGTCTTTGGAGTATAAGCTTGCTGCTGACAGGTTGGTTGTGCTTTCACACATGCACAGATGTTTCCATTCACAGTTCATCCAGACCAATCTTAGCACTGGTTACAAATATCTACAGCTGTGAATATTCTATGTGTGTACCTAAATTTGCTTGAGAGAACAGTTACCCACTGTAGCAAGTGCCTATAGGGTAGTTTCAGGACACCAAGATTCCTGCAAGGATACAATTCTGAATACAGGAATAGCTCACAAACAACCCCCTGAGATTCAGCAGAGATCTCAGCTCCATTCTGGCTCTTGCATGATCTACATCTTATTTTGGCTGGGTTTTGCTGCAACTGCACGACACCATGTACAGCATTCAGAAAGCAAGAGATTCTGGACTTACGTGCAACTTGTTCTTGCCAACTACTTTTCTTTCTGCAAATGGAGCAGAAAGACAAAAATGGACCTGGAACAAAAGCCTGCTAGCTGCCATAGTGCCCGGTGAGCTGTACTCCTAGTGTGTTTGTTCTTGCTGGCTACTGCTGAGATGATTAAGTTTGAGAGAGCTCAGGTGATTTTTACCTTAGAAAAGCACAGCAGGTGGTGACTAGCGCAGACTCAAAGGATTGTTCTTGTATTATCTGAGGTGAGTGTGCCTGTCCAGCATGGCAGCATCTTCTTGTCAGCCATATCTCCCTTCTCTACAGTGAGGACAGTACCAACCTGAAGGCCCTGTTGCGATGAGGCAGAGGGAGGACACAGCCTGGCATGTGTGCTGCTGGCACAGGAATATCGAGCCCCTTGGCCTCTCTGTCTCATGCTGTTTCTGCAGTGTAGCGCTGGTACAATTTCTCCCAGTGTGCACACAGAGCTGGTGTGAACTCACACTTGGACTTGGGGTGGGAGAGCTGCCTGCCCTTCTCTGCTTCACTGTGGAGCAACAAATACCAGGGAGCTGAAGGAAATAATGGCCTGGCTTGTGACCACGTGAAAATTCATTCCCCAAAAATTACCCATTGTGACTTAACACTTAACAAAAGGCTTGATTCCTAAATTCACTGAATATCTCATTTTTGGTATCCAAAGCTGAGGGACTTCTAGACTCTTTTGTATCAGATTATCTTCAGGACTCTTTTTATTGAGGTCCTTCTAAGAAATGTAATGAAATGTATTGTTAAATACAGTTCAGGCTGTAAGGAATCGATGCCTTTTGAGACGGTAACCAGGAAAGGCATTGAGGTTGTTCAGTAACGTGCCAAGAAATTCATCAACCTGTTCAACAACGGCACATCCTTTTGTGCTGGTAAAGCTTGACCAGCATAGCTTGGAAAGGATGTGACCTTGAGAGCTATAGTTACAGCACAACATGCAGTGAATCTCATCTTCAGCAAACTCCTGGGACAGACAAAATTGCTCTCTGAAGACAGGTAGCTATCTTTTATTCAGTGAGTCTGAGATGACTAGTGATTGCTAAAAATGGAGCTCGCCTGGCAAGGTGGGGAAGGGAATGGGGGAGGTCTTTGTACAGAATTCACTGCATCGTTTTTATAGCACTGTTTCAGTGGCAGAACTCATACAGCAGAAGGAATCGGATATGGAGTACAATGTGTTATAGCACATAAGACAGCACGTCACAGTGCTAAAAATGTTACAGAAAGTGGAGTGGCCAGGAGAGAAGTGGAGCTTGTTGAGAAGCAGAGACAGATTTTCCCTGGCAGAGGAGAGGTGTGCAGTCGGTGGGGTTAGGGAGGGTTTGGGTCCTTCAGGGATAGATGCTCCTGGAAAACCTTGCTCCTGCAGTATTCACATTGACTTTGACAGGGTGGGGAGCTGTGTGCCCAATCCCCTGACAATGTAGTTGGATGCATATTCCATTAACTCCTCATGTGCCCCATAAATATTTTAAAGGTAGGGGCAATGGACATTAACAAGCTCTGCCTTCCTGCTTAGCTGATAGACATCTACTTGGCTTCTGCATGGAAGATGCAGTTTAAAAGACGTTAGCATGCAATATGGATGAGTGTGATTGTTACACAGAACATTACTGCTCTCTGAAATGGGAGTTCTGGTGGGTTTTTTTAATGCTCATATAAAATAACTGTCAAATATGTTATCAGTCTCAGAGGAGGCTTCCCCCTCCCAATTTCTTCTGGCTGAAGGTGTGTGTTGCTGTCCCTTGTTTTTAAAGACAAAGCTGGAGAGTTTTGCTCTGTGTTAGGTGTAGAGAAATAGTGAATCTGTTAGTTCAGCTGTGCAAGTGAAACCATTCAGGTGCATGGCTGTGTTTAGGCAGCTTGCTTATTAATTGCAACTTTGTGTCCTAAGAGAACAAGAAAATCTGTTGGAAAATATTTATGAGAACAGAGCAACATATAATAACTTCTGAACCCTAGGCTCAGACACATCTCATGTACATGTATTAGACACAGTGGAGTGCCTCTTCAAGAATGAATGTGTCGCTTCTGGAGACTTGAGATGATGGCAAATAGGTGTTTGTGTGGATAGTGTGAATGAATCCATGAAAAGAGCAAGACAAAATGTTACCTCCTAAAAATAGCTGTTGTCTGGGTGTGCCAGGGGGTGGCTGTGTTGAAGCTGTCTGCCTTCACCACCACCCCAGCTGGCTGAACCCACAGCAGTGGGAGTCAGGGTGTGCAACCTGTGTAACAGGGAGGCAGGAATGGGGATTTGGTCCAAGGGGGAGGACACAAAAGTCTCTTCTCCTCTTGGCAGAGCTGCTGAACAAAAGGGTGTTAGATCCAGACCGTGAAAGGAGCAGATGAATCTGCTCTGCATCTCCTCTGCACAGACAGAGCAGCCAGTGCGTGGCCATTACAAGTTGGTACAATTGAGACCAGTCTCAAAGTCTTGCAAGATAATATTTAAAAGTATGGTATGAGGAGGAAAAGGGAATATGTGGTCTAGTTTTCAAACTGATAACTCACAAAGTGTTCAGAGGAAAAAGATTCAGAAGGAAAAAGTAAGGGAAAGCATGGGAATAAACAGGGAGGGTTAAGAACAGGTTAGAAAAGCAGGCTACAGGGAAGGTGTAAATAAGGCTGCTTTGGCCTTGGGACCTGGGTGGACTGGCTGACCTGTGTCTTCTTACTATATTTCCTGTAAGTTTTACAAGGTTTTGACAAGTTGATTCTGCAGATCCCTGCAACAGCATAATGGGATACCTGGCATACAGAGTCCCAGAAGCAATTTAAAAATAGATTTAGAAAAGAGGTCAGACAAACTCTGCACGGACAGGAAAAGAAATTAATGATACATTTTCCCTAAATGTGTCTGTGCCATTACACACTCTGCATGCTAATGGTGCAGCCACCAGCAGGCAGGGATGTGGAAGGGGCTGAGCAGAGCCGCAAATGCGGGTGAGAGTGATCAGCACAGCTGCTCTGCATTTTCTTTATAGTATTTTGCATTGGAATCAGTGTTGTCCATTTAGGCAATTCAAATTCTGATCAGTTTACAAGCAAACTCGAGAAAGCTGGTTCTCCATCCAGTTATATCTAAAAGGAACAGCCGCTGTGCTGTGAAGGAAGGGACAGCATAATGCTTTGAATAAGGAGAGGAAGAACAAGGATCTTTGCAAGAGGTGGGTCAGAAAATGCTGCTACCTTGAAAGAGCAGAGAAGGAAGCAGCTGGGAAAGAGCCTTGAAGCCACTCTTAAATTACACTACCAAGGACAGATTTCATGTGCCCTGAGCTACAGCCTGCAGTGCAGAAGCACAGTCTTCAGAGACTGCTGTGCAGATTTCCTAAATAATCAGGATTAGGGATGTTTTGTTTAAAAGAAGGTGGTCTAGGCAATCTGAGC
This sequence comes from Pitta sordida, assembly GCA_013390025.1. Lineage (NCBI taxonomy): Eukaryota > Metazoa > Chordata > Aves > Passeriformes > Pittidae > Pitta > Pitta sordida. The sequence goes on along the minus strand of WEKX01014020.1, from coordinate 1,106,917 downwards.
CCCGGGCTGGAGCACATGGCTCCTAAGATCAAGTAAACGCACAGTTTTATTCTGCATGTAAACGGATTGGTGGTTGGTACCAGCTCCGCTTGGGAGCGGCCGGGAGCCGCTGCCAGCACTGACTGCAGGGTCTTGTCTCCCTCTCGTGGGTGTCAGCACTGCTGCAGAGAGCGCCGATGTCCCTCATGTCACTGCTGTGCCAAGATGTGTCCCCGCTGCCGTGCCTGCAGCGTGGCATGGCTGTCGCTGGCCGGCTGCTGTGCCAGGGGTGGCTTGGGCTTAGAAATTGCTATTTTATCCGTATGGCTTGAAATGGGGTTTGCAGCCTGTGCTGGCCTTTGGGGAGCTGCTGCCTGGGTTAACAGTGTTAATGTTGGTGCAGGTTTCTGCTGTGTCAGTGGGCTCAGATCCCAGGATCAATAGTATCCATTGCCATCTTTTTCCTGTCCCTGCTTCTGCCTCCTTACCTACATCCGAGGGACACAGTCTGAACATCCTCCTCCAACATGTCCTTCATCTGTCCTTGACACTCTGGAGGAATTGCTGACCTCCCTCTGCCTTCTGGTCAATAACAGTCGCATTCAACTTGCGACCGATTCCACAGCAAACCCATAATCTTTACCTTCATTAAAATCATTCTTGTTCTGCTATGGCAAAGCAGAGCCTGTGAATCATGATTAGTGAAAGCCAAGGGCCAGAGAATAGATAATTAATTTCTCTTTGCTGTTCAAAGGCTGTGCTGCCCTCACTCAAGGGAGGATTTGTGCCCTGTAGACAAAAGGTTGAGAAGTGTCACCTGTTAATCTTTGATCTGTGGGGCTCTTTGCAGGATGAGAGGGTCCTGCCACAGCCCGTCCCCAGGGCCCTGCTGGCTGTGGCAGCTCTTATTTGCAACTTGGCTATAAAATGCTCCCTCTTTATTCCTTTGTCTGTTTTTAGCATTTCTCTAGATTGTAATAAAAAGAGGCATCTCATATTGGTGATAAGCAGGTTGTAGTGATTTCTCTCCTTAAGGGGGAGGCATGTTTGATGAAGGGAAGGATTTCCCAGGATTGCTCCAGTGCACGTGAAACACATCTGCTGGCTGTCACCCCTGCAGGAGCAGGTCTCCCTGCCAGCACATCCAGTGTGTGGTAGTTCAGCTGGAGAGCCTGTTGCTGAATTAAGGGCAGGTCAGAACAGCTCAGTTTCTTCACAGGTCAGATAGGAAAAGTCTGCTGAGCCTGCAGCATGTGGCAGAGTGGCAGGGGAGGGCTGCATTTAAAGAGATGACAAGTCACAGTGGTCCCTGGAGCCCTTTTCCTCCCTGCTTTAGCTGCAGGAAAAACAAATGAGTGTATGTGGAAGGTGTCTGTCCATGTACATGTCCCACTCACCTCAGCATCCTGGCTTCTCTCCATGCACTTGACAGAGCTCAGTGAGCTGCATTTGAGCATCCTAACTTTAGTTGATGCAGTGAAACTGTTCCTGCTGTGGTTTTAATTCACATTCATACTGTATTTTTGCAGATTTGTTTTTTTTAATTTTCCCCTCCCCTCTCCTCTCAGGGGGAGAAGCCATGGTTTTCTTGGAGGTAGCTTATGAGTTTTCCAGACAGAAATTGTTTCCATTCCAGGGTTATTGGCAATACTCAGATATATGTCCAGGAATTGGTCAAAGCCAAGGAGTGTGATTTAGAGCTGCTGCTTCTAATGTCTAATAAAGCAGCAATCCAAAAGGTCACCCTCTGTGCAATGTAGCAGCCAGTCCCACCAGCTAATGGCATAATCTATTAAGGAATTAATTCAATACATTTTCCCTTTGCAGTCAAGTACAGCAGGGAACATTAACTGTCTAACCTAATACTGAGTTTCATATAGTGCTAGTAAACCTATTAACTAGGCTGTTATCCTGACTGACAGAGTCTTAACCTTGGCCTGTGTTTCTGTGTGGGCTTTGTCACTCCTCTTGGGATCTGCCTCGGAGTTACAAAGCAGCAGCAGCTTGGCTGTCCTGGTTGTGAGGGTCTGTGCTTGTGGCCCAGCCCTGGTATCCCTGCCAGCAGTGTCCTGCCCTCTCATTGTAGTGTGCACTGAGGAGTGTTCAACATTTCCAGGTCTTTCAGAGCCCTCTGACTTCTTAATCTCTGTGGAGGTAATAGCATCCTTTACTTTGCTGTAAACACTTCCAGTTTTTGTTGGTTCACTTCTAGCCCAACAGTTCTTGTTTCCTGTGGTTTTTAGCACTGTCCTTCATGCTCTCCTGCTGTTTCTCTCTGCATCATTGATGCAGACTGCAGCATAGGCTGCTCCATTGGCAAGTGCTTTTACTTTATGCTGGGCAGAGGTTTTGCTAGCAGTGTTCATAGCATCATGGAATGGCAAATATAATGTATTTCCATCCCCACTGTCATGGGCAGGGACACCTTCCACCAGACCCAGAGGAGGGCTGAGCTGGTGTGTGAGAGCACATGTGGTTTTCTCTCCATGCATATATAAAGTGCAGACAAATATTACTTGGCATCNCCCATGTAAGAAGTGGCTTTGTGACAGATCTAGTGAATTATTTTGAAGATCCAGAGGGGTTTCTCTTCTCTGCTGTCCTGCAGCATGTGGAGTGTCTGTGGGTGGTCTCCTCTGAGCTTTGTGTCCCCACTGCAGTACATGGCTGGACTTCAGCCCAGAGAGAAATTGCTCTGAGGTCTGGCTCTGGGTGTACTGTACACTCTTGTAGCCCTCAGCTTCACTCAATCCTAAGCTTCCCCTCCTCTGTCCTGGTCCTCAGCATCTTGTTAATTAGCCCAAGCATCTGTTCTGAGCACAGCAGTGAACATCTCCCTGAACGGTTGTGAGTTGTCTTGCCAGCTTGTTATTTACGTGCTTGCTCAGGTCACACACTCCTCAGGGCAGGAGTGAGACCAAAGTTTGGCCCATTTATCTTCAGTGAGTTCAGGAAAATAAAACATTTACCTTCTGGCTGATGGTCCATTCATCTCCTGCTTATGAATCTTATGTCTTTCTCTGTCAGGTCTCTTTTTTTTTCTTGAACTATTTTGAGTTCTCTAAGCACTACTTTTCATCCTTTTTTGACTCTGTGTGCAGCTCAAAACAGCTGAGCCAGCAGGCTCACAGAGTCTCACTGGTCCTTGTGTGCACCAGGACTCAGCTCTTCCCTCCTTGTATGGGCAAATCATATGCCTGATAAAGCCTGGCTGGCTCCAGGCTCCCTCTTCCCCTGCTTCCTCTATCCTCCATCCCTGCAGATTAACCGCCCTGGAGATGTCTCTGTGTCTGCACATCCTGAGAACCTGGCTACAAATCCAGCACCACTGCCCTCGTCCTGTGCTCAGGGTCCTGCTCCCTGGAGAGGGCTGCCCTGGCAGGGCTGGCAGATGCCAGGTGGGTGGAGGGGCAAGAGTTCTGCACCCACAGGGAGCAGAGTGTGGCCCTGTGCCCCCTCTGCTTCTGGGGTGCATGTTGGCACTGGGGATGCCCCTTGTGCTGCTGAGGAGTTGGTGATGCTGAACACTGAGAAAAGTCTTAAGCCTTCTGTGCAATTAATGCCAACAATAAATCCCTCTGTTTCTCTTGTATCTCAGAATATCCCCGTGAGTGTTTGTGCAAACAGTGGATAGGGTGTAAATAACCACTGAACTGGGGGAAATCCCCCTGTGGAGAGCCCCTCTCAAGCCTGTCTCCCAAAATGCCAAGACACCGTCCTTCCTTCCTCATCCCTTTTCACAAGGATGACATTTGTAAAGAGCTCAAGGACAGGGTTGCCAAGCTGATGGCTCAGCAGCTCCCTGCATAGCAGCAATAACCAGGTTTTTCAAAGAGCTGGGTCAGCAGAGAGGGCAGGTGCAGTGCTCCATGGAGAAGCTGGGCTTTTTAATGCAGTGCCCCTGTCTCAGGGAACTGAGTCACCCTGTGAACCTGTCAGGAGGACACGTGGTGGTGACACATCCTCTTCAGCCCATGCATGGTAAGATGCTGAGCTGTGTGTGCTGCCTCCCTAATTCCTTGTCAGAATAAAATATTCCCGTGGGGCTGAGACCAGGTCTGCACATAGCTGATGAGAGCTGAAATCCGTTAGGATTAACCTGAAATCAACACTATGCTGGCTGAAATGCGTTTTAAAAGAATTCCTTTTTTCCCCCCTCTTTTTTTAAAACGTCTTTTAAAATGTAACTGGCCTGTAGGGGGGCATCAATGAGTCTTTGTGGCTGACTCAGCTGTGTGAGAGCCTGTGGTCCCCAGCCCACCCCGCAGGCAGGGCTCCTCTCTGCTGTCACTTGTACCCCATGTGCAGCCTCCTCACCCTGAGGAATGAATTTGGGGAAGCAGGGAGCTGTGGGTAATTACCCCCCTTCCCCCCCCAAAGGACATTTAGAAAAGTGGAGGAGGCTTTTAATTGTGCCTGGCTTTGGCAGGCAGCAGCTTCCCCGGGGGCAGAGTGGGTACCCTGGCACAAAGTCCCTGACGTGTTTCAGCAGCTGTGTCATGGGTTGGCAGATGCCTGCAGGACAAATGTAGGTGTCTAATGCTGGCCTCGAGCCTCCTCCTTAGCGTTTCCAGGAAGTTTTTCTACAACCTCTAAAACAGCTGTGTAAATTAGGGTACAACTAGGGAAATCTTGGTTTGTATCAGCGTGTCACAGGGTTTGATGCTGCTGTGTTGCTTCACGTGTTCGAGTGCTGTGACCAGCACCTGTAGCCATGCCATGGACCAGCCTTGGTACCTGGTGACTAGATTTGGAGGCTCTGTACCCCCAGCAGGTCCTCTTTGTGACTGCAGTGGTAGAAACAAGCCTGAAAACCATGGAGTGGACAGGATGGAGGATTCTGGTGTTGAGCAGTAGGAAATAAGACCCTCTGGTAAAAAAGCAGAGTATTGCTCTGTGTGTGATAAATAAATGGGGGATTCACGCCCCTCATTTTACTTTTAACTACTGCTCTAGATGTATCACTTCCTGCCCAAAAAGGATGATTGGGAAGGGCTGGCTACCAAAGGAGATCCTTATAAGCTTACTCTAGGAATTTACTATGTGGAAGAGATGATGGGCTGTATATGAGCCTGAGATGACAGAGATTTTACTTACAGGTGGTTCTAGTTAAACAAATATTAACCAGCTGGTGACTTCAGGCATTATTGATTTTTTTAGTGCAAGGACATAGATTTTGAATGGATTTCATGTAATTAAACTCTGTAAAAATCAGTGAGTTTTGTAAGGGAAAAAGGCTTCTAGAGATGTCATTAATTTAAAAAATATATTAAATCTGGTTCTTTAGTTACTGGGCTGCTTTAAAATGCAAACTAACCACTTGCTAAAATCATCTTCTTTTGCAGCTTGAATTTCAGTGGAGTCCATCTGGCATCTGCTGGGCAGTTCAGTGACTTCCTGGGCAGCATGGGCCCTGCACAGTTTGTTGGGCGTCAGACCTTGGCCACCACCTCCATGGGTAAGGAACACAGAGATGTTGTGTGGCTTTAATTCGAGCACAGGCTGCTCCTAGAAGCCACTAATAATGTGTCCAGTATCTGCTGATATTCTACTGTCCTGCTCCACTGCTCTGTTAAGTCAAGCGAGCTTGGGCAAAAGGTTTTGCTGATTGCCGCAAATGTGGCATTAGTAGGAGAGAGCAGCAGTTTTGTGCTTCCCTCTCTCAGCTCTGAAAGGCACGGACTAAATAAAGTACAGCTGAAGTCCTGAAACTGCATCTTGTGCCTTTTCTTTCTCTCTGAGGCCCACCAGGTTGTATAAGGATTTCGTTCTGGTCCACTATATTTGCATTTTCCAAAGCAACTTGCAATCCCAGGTATTTCCATTTGGAAGAGATGAGAGGCTTGCTGCCACAAAGACTAGGAGATTGAGCCCCCAAAGCCCTGTTAGAGGGCTGACAGTCAAGTTTGCTTTTGAAAATGTGGGTTGGAGTCACTGTGGAGCTGCTCTGGAGTAACACAGGAGGAGATCAGGAACATCATGCAGTTTGTTACAGCTTGTAGCAGGCAAGAGATGAAGATTGATTTTTTGTTTGTTTGTTTTTTGGTTTTGTTTGTTTGTTTTAGTAGTCCATGGATGTGTTGTTTTGAAAGTCTTCTCTTTATTTTGACATTTTGGTTTAGGGGATGTGGAAATTGGCTTGCAAGAGCGAAATGGGCAGCTAGAAGTGGATATCATTCAGGCTCGAGGACTGACACCAAAACCCGGCTCCAAAACACTGCCAGGTATTATGCTTTGATCTCCTAAAGTAATTCCCTGAGCTCCAGCCTCTTGTGATGCTTGTGAATAGGAGAAATTTCAATTTCACTTGGCTTTGGCAGGACTGAACAGTTTGTGTGCAGTATTGAAAATAAGACTGTCTGAGCAAATCTCCTCTGTGGTCTAAATGCCTTCTTTAGAAATACCTGAGACACAGGACTTTATCTTTTCTAAAGCAAGCACGAACATTTTTTTCATATTTGACAATGCTTATTTTTTACAGCTGCTTACATCAAAGCTTACCTGCTAGAGAATGGTGTGTGCATTGCGAAAAAGAAGACAAAAGTGGCTCGTAAATCATTAGACCCTTTGTACAATCAGGTGTTGCTGTTTGCTGAGAGCCCCCAGGGCAAAGTATTACAGGTAAGATGAGCAAGTCTATAGTCTGCCCATCTCTCTCTTCTACCTCTTAGGGAAGATAAGTTTGGCAAGGGATCTGGATAATTAATATAGATGGGGAAAATGCCAGTGTGGAAAGGAAACCCTTTTTTTTCATCCCCAAACTGATTATTATTTTACCCCTGCCAGGTACCATGAGTGCCTAGCAGGAAGAGATTGATTTTTATTTGTAATTCTTTTTTTCCCCAACCAGTTAGGAGATGGGTGGTACCTATAGGTGCTAAATGATCTTGCAACATGGATTGTCTTGTATTTGTACATATTCAGAACACTCTGCTTTGCCATCACCCAATCATGTCTTACCTTTTTCCACCTCTTTTCTGTTACTTCCATACATTTTCTGCCATATTAATATTTTCAGCTCTATCCCTTTGTGTTCCGGAGGAGTGATTTACATTGTTGATTCATATCAAAATAATTTCCATGTAATAAAGTCTGGCTAAAATCCATTTCTAATAATTAATGTAATTAATCCATGAGTTTCTATCGTTTACCTCCCCTGGCATATGAATTGCTGATAACATGCCAGATAACATGCTGGACCCTTCTCATTAGTTACCTTGCCCTCATTTATCTAGATGAGAAGCATTTTCTCTTGATGCAACAAGACTGGCACGGTTTTTACTGAAATGGAGTGGGGCCTGGCTTGGTCTGCACTCGCCTTGCATGGGTTTCCTTACCTGCTGCCTTGCTGCCAGGAAAGGCACTTATCCCAGGAGAATCAAATGAGGAACTTTGCTGTGCTGATGGCCCTGTCACCAAACCAATTCAGTGCAGTGGCTTGCTCCATCTCCTGCTGACCTAGAGTGTTAATCTTTGTCTTTTAATTAACATTTGTCATCTCCCTCATTTATAGAAAATTGTAATGTTGTGGTTAATTGAAGGCTAGGGAAAGAAGCTGTCAGGATTAGCCAGAGATCACTAGTCATTGTCATAACCCATCCTACTCCTCCTCTCCTCTTCAGAACATGGACTCACTCTGGAGTCAGTCATCACCTTTGTCTTGAGCCACACAGGGCTACTTGGCCACGTGCAGACCTCCAGCATGCCTAAGCCCATGACCCTCACTGCATCTGTTGTTCCACCCACTGGTCTCCATCATGTCGTAAGTGTGATTCAGCTTTCCCTGCTCTCCTGCCAGCTCTTTCATTAGCCCTTCCTCTGTGTCTGCAAGCCGTTCTTGGCATCTGTTCTGCTTCCCCTTATTCCGCTCCACATGTCCCCTGCGTCACCGATCCCACTTGCCAGTGCTCAGCTCCTGTCCCTCCTCCAGGTGAGTGGCTGTGCCTTGTCTCCATCTGCCCCATGTCACAAGCTCCAAGTTAAAACTTTCTATTTTCCTCAAACTGTTGGCTTTTGACTCAAGCTGTTGCCTACCTTTTTTGTTGGTTTATTTTTCCAGACCAGGAGTTTTTCCTGCCCTTTCCCCCCTAGGGTGTATCCAAGGCCTGTCATGTGCTAGGACCATGTTTTACCTGCAGGTGTTGGACTGCAGCTCCAGGGATACTTTGTGCAGGTGCTGTCCCTGTCCAGAAGGTAGATGGTGTCTCATCCACATGCAACTCTTACAACATTAGGATTTGTAAACATATGTCTCAAAGAGAAATAGTTATCAGCTAGAGCTTCATGTTACCTGTTGGTAGAGTAGATCTTTCCAGTCTTCTGGGGCTGTAGTAAAGCTCTGGAAAATTGGATAACTAGAGAGAGGGAGCTGTCAGATTTGTGCTTCCCAATCCAGCATGTAAGTTGAAGGATTAACTGTGCTCCCTCTTCTTGTCCCTCAGGTGATAGTATGGGGAAACTATGGACGCATGGAGCGCAAGCACTTCATGGGAGTCGCCAGGGTCCTCCTGGAAGAACTGGATTTGTCAACTTTAGCGATCGGCTGGTACAAGCTCTTCCCAACTTCCTCAATGGTAGATCCCACTACAGGCCCGCTCCTGCGTCAGTCCTCACAGCTTTCCCTGGAGAGCACAGTGGGACCCTGCTGTGACAGGTCTTAGTGAGTAAGGAAGGGGGAACTGCTTTTGTTTTTTAAACATGCTGTCAAGGTTTTGTTTGCTGGAACTCTGACCTCAAGCGCAATGCATGTTCAGTCAGTTCTTGTGGAGCTGGAAGAGGAGGATAAACCAGTGACCTTAGACAGAAGATGAGGGGGAGGGCACTGTGCCCTCTCCATCCAAGGAGGAGGTGCCGTGGGGCATGAGTCCTAGTTGTCAAATTAGACATACACCTCTTGTTTCACTTCTCTCGCTGTCATTCTTGGATCCTTGTTTCAGATCAGTATTAACCCTGGAAAGTTGCAGCCTTTGAAAGAATTTGCTGGAGGGAGTAAGGAAGGAGTTTTTGTTAACTGTGCATATTAAAAATTTCTAGTATGGATTCTTTCACGAGAAAGTACCTGAAAAATTCAGAGGTCAATGTCTGACCTCAAAAGAGCAGGAGCAGAAAGCTTAAGAGGAAGCATTAGGTTTTCTATAAGGTCTTATCTTTTTGAAAGGAAGAAAGAAAGGAATCTGCAACTCTCTTTAGAATCAGTTCCCTGTCACTGAGTCATGTTAGGTGTAACACTATCATTGCTGTGTTTTCAAACTGTGCCAAATTACCAGCAAGTGTCTTTACTGCATTACGTGTCTAACACTGCTGATGAAGCAAACTTGATGGGAGAACAAGTAGCGCCTACTTAGACCAGACAGTTTAAACAGAGTTTGAGTTTAGCAGGGTAATTAACTGCAATTTTGCTCAGAAAAAAACCAGAACCACACCACCAAAACCCCATAGGAGTGGGAGCTGGACACGGGAGTTGCAGCTTGAGATGGTTCGTATTGTCAGACACAAAGTTCTGCAATTTACTGACCCCCTTATTTGTTGCTGTGCATCCTTCAGTCATGATGTCTTCTATCTCCTGCTTTTCCTCCATCTCCTTGGTACTGGTACATATCTGCTGGAGATGCTTCCCTTCCTGTTGTGCTGTGGTCTGACCTGTAACAGGACAGTTTTATTGTGCTGTGAGAGAGGAGATTGGGGTTTCTGGGGGCGCAGAAGGAGGAAACCTCAGTTTGTCATCTAAGAAGGTGGTGCTGGAGAGCACATAACCTTCGTGGTGGAGAAACGGGAGCTTTAACCAGTCTCAGTAGCACACAGGCATTGTCAAGTGTCCTGCAAGAGGAGATGTGGTCCCCAGAATATGGAGAGGTAGTGGGTGAGGAATCTGACAGCACTGGTCACAGTGTGTACGTTCTGTTCATTGAAGTGCAGCACTTAACTGTAAACAACTCTTGTAGATCCAGCCACTAAAGCACATTCTCTGAGCTGCTGAGCTGTGGCAGCTGTTGCCAGCAGAGCCATGTGCTGGAGGAAGTGTGCTAGATCCTTCAGGAAATTCAATTATCCAAAATCACAGAGAATCTCCAAAGATTTTCTGTTGATATCTCTGTTTTGACTAGGTTGTATCTTAGTTCCTAAATGAGGATTTGATGACTGCTGTCCCAGAATAAATAAGCTTTTGGAGATGTTTTAGTTTGTGATTTCGAAGTGAAGGTCCCATGTCACGTGTAAGAATGAGCAGGTTCTTGAGCTGTTGTAGAAAAATGCTGAGCATTTATTTCTGCATGTGGACCTCAGCTTTCTTAGAATAAAAGCATGAGTGTTGATTGGATGGTAAAAGCAGTTGGTTTTGGTCCTAGCTTGTCTATGGCATTTTAAAATATTTTGAGGTAAATCACAGGATAGATGCAAAAATAATAGGCCTTACAATAATCTGTAAAAATTTATATTATATAAAGGAGAGGGAAGGAGGACAAGGGACGTAGAGTGACTAATTTTTTGAGTCTTCAGTGGGAAAAGCCTCAACATTTCAGATAAATATCTTAATTTCCTTGATCAAATATGTCTCTGGCCTCTCACTAATTATATTTTCTAATTGTATTAGACAATTTCTATATATTAGCTAAAGAAAGTTTGTTGCATGCTGGTCAAACTATGTTGTGGCACTCTCTCATTTTTATTTTTTTAAAAGAAAGCACATTTACTGTAATTCAAGTCAGCATCTTTTCCTCTTGGTATGTAGTGAGTACTAGGCAATATTGTACAATATGTGTATGAACTAGAATAGATAAGGTAGATTTAGTGGTTCGTAGCACTGGATCTTTTAATAACTATGACTCTAAAAGGACTGTGGGGAGCTCCAGGTACTTGCCAGACCTGGCAGCTGAGCAACAGGGCTTCTGTCTTCAGTTATGCTGAAACTTTTGTCTGGGTACTTAGTTTGGACACTGTCTACCTGTAAGAGCTAAGTTAATCCTGGATTTCTGGTGTCCAGAAAGATGAATGCAGCATTTTTGCAGTCTTTATTAATGGGGAGTAGGAGACTATACATGCCAAAAATATTCCCCCTGAAAGCTGTTTAATGACTGTCTGTCAAAGCTCTGTTCCTGTTTGCCTGGCAGATGCGACATGTCTCTGTATCCTGCCCCTCCAAAAGCTCTGCAGGCTCAGTGATGATCAGTTCAGTTACCATAGGACTCCTTAACACTGAGGACTCTTCCGTCTGGTTTTAGTCATACTGAAAGGTCACTGTCAGAGGAAAATATAGAAGTTACAGTTCTGGTTGTGTTATTTTTGTTAATGTCTCTGATTCTGTAGTTGGGAGGCAGTTTAACAATCTGCTTCGTCCCATTTTCTTCTGCATTTTTTACGTGGTTGATTGTGGTCCAGTGGTTCTTGCTTTTGTTTTACTCACTTCCAAGTCCCGTTTCTCCCCAGTAAGTGAACGTTGCAATCCCTGGCTGCCATGCACAGCACAGTCACATGAACTGGGCGAGTGCAGGTGGCCTTCCTTCATAAAGGAGACTCACAGGAGTCCTTCTGGGAGTGCCCACAGGCCACAGAGTGAGGCCAGGAGAATTGCACAATACCCTACAGCCCAAATTCTCACTTTGCTCTTACCCATGGCTTCTGTGCTGGCCATGGTGTGTTGTACTCAAAGAAGAACCAGTGATTTAAGACTCCCAATATAGCATCCAAGTCTCAGACTTGGAATAGCTTATTTTTATAGAGCCCAATCCTTTTTTCCCCAAAAAGATTTACCTGGCCAGTTTCTGTCTGAGGTGATGGGATTTGATAGTGGGGAATTACCAGTGTGGTTATGTACAAAGAAGCCATTTGCCAGAGTGATGAGCAACTGAAAACTGAGCTTTGGTCCCCTTTGCAAATCCTGATGAGTCTTTTCCTGTACCTGAGTCTTGCAGTTACTGGTGGAGAGCAAGGAGAGAGAAAGAGCAGGAGACTTAAAAGGGAAAAAGGCATCATAGTATTTTTGGTCTGTAAACAATTATGAGGGGTAAAACTGAGAAGAGAGAAATACTTGTCCACCTCAGGGTTGTGGATGAACTACTACATTGTCATGGTAGAGGGAGAATTGCTGGCCAAAAAAACCCCACAGAGACCCAATCCATAAATGTTACCTGCATTACTATTCCCTTGGGAAACTAAGAAATCCTGATGCTGAGAGCAGAATGATCTCTCCCCAGTGGGAGTCCCCTGCACTCAGAGAAAGCAGCCTTGCTTTGTCCCCTTTGTGTTCTGAGTAAAAAGCAGCCATGGCCATGGTCACTCCTGGTTGGTTCAGGCAAAAAAAAAAAAAAAGGTGATATTTTCCCAGTCTCCTGGTGTTTCTTTCCATTTGTCCCAACCCAGCTGGGATGCTGCAGAGCCAGCAGAAGGTCCTCATTCTGCAGTTCAATCCATGGGGTCTCATCCTGCAGCTGGAGCTGCCTGGGCACTTGTGCACGGGCATGGTGAGGGCCAGGTGCATCCCCACTGCTCGGCCATGGTTTGTTTCAGAAGGATGTTGCAGAATTATTGGCTTTGAATGAAAATCTATATTTATTGTTCCTAGCTACCAGATCTTTTATCAATGTACTGTTCTAAATTTGCAGGTCTTCTGGAGTATGAATATCACAAGTTCCTGTAAAGGAGCTGTTTTTAAAATGTTGAGGCAGTTAACAGAATCTCCACCTAAGCATGTTCAGTAATGTTTAGACAGCAAGACAACTTTTTTATGAAATTCATTTTAAGTTTGTTACATGCCGTTGATAATACTTTAAAACGGGAAAAATATTTTTCTTTAAAGACAAAATATGTATGTTTTTTAACAGGTAACATAATTTAGTGTTTTCAGAAATGTTTGATGTTCTTGGTATGAAGTTTACTTTTTTTTATTTCTATGTTCCTTGTTATACTTTATCAACTTTTTTCCAAAAGAAAAGAGGCATATGTAAATAAACACCAGAAAAGAGTCCTATAAGAAACTCTGTTCAAACTGGCCATAAAATTATTAGTACGTAAATATTTGTTATCGTTCATTAACTCTCAGCTACTTTGTTGAAAGAATTGATGTTGTATTTTCAAGATAAGAACTACTTAGCTAGTTTTGTCATAATCCTGTACTCTGTATAAAAACTTTTTATAAAGAAAGTCTAATAGGCTACCAAGCAATAATATATTCCATTTGGTGTGCACAGATTGTGACTTGCAGGCTGTAGTACATATTGTTGACACAGTTTATAATTGTCTTCAATCTCAACGACATCACTTTTGAAAAAGAACCATATTAACTTTGATTGTAAAATACAAAGACTGGGCTGTTGCCTTGTGAGATATATTCATCCTATAGACTCCGTGAGTGTCTGTGCCCATCACCATGGTTCACTCTTAGGTGAAGAATGAAACAGCTGTAGGTGACTTCATACTACAGAGGTAAAAAATAGTTTCAGTATAAACTTTATGACTGTTTCAATCTCCTGGGTTTTCTTAGGCTATCTAGTATTTGTAACTTGACGAGAATGGTTCCCACTGCCACTGTAGCCCTGACAAAGCAAAAAAGCCTTTGCACTCTGGGGCCACATGAGTTCTGCCTGACAGCTGCCTATTTTCCTCGAGATACCAGGGGCAAGCTAAAAGGAGCATTTTTTTCAGAACAGCGGGTTGGGCTGCTCTTCTTTAAAGGCTTTGTGGGTTATTTTGTCCATTTCATAGGTGGTATTTGTCCATTTTGTTAGAAAATTCCACCCAAGGCAGAGAGATTGCACCTTTGCAGAGGGTCGGGGAGTCTAAGGTGTAAAACACAGGCACAGGCTGTTCTGTGCAGTTCTCTAGAGGTTTGCTTGTGCTGGGCTCATCTAAAGATTTTTCCAAAGTGGCAGGATGTGGATACTAGATTTTAAGTCAGCTCCATCATTGATGCAGTGCATAGAATAAAACAGCTTCCAAATGGTCTCCCAGCTCATTGCCTGTGGATTCCTCACAGTGTTTCCCATAGGACAAGTCTCCATGTTGTTCTCAAGACTGCCAGGCCACTGGCTGTGCAGGCAGCAGGTCCCAGTGGTGCTGGGAGCTTGGGAGGAATGATGGAACAATTCCTGTTTTTTCTGAAATGCTTTGAGGAGAAAGAGAAGTGCAAATGCAAAGTGCCATCTGTGGAGGACTCCAGGTCATATTGCAACCTGGAGGGAGCACCTAAAATGAAATTGCAGCTACTGAATTTGACCCAAACTTTTAGAAAATAGGATGATCAATGAAAGCCTTTTTGTGTTTAACCCAGTGCACACCAGCCAAGGTGTGTGTCTGCAAACATGGTAATGCCCCAGGGAGTTTGCAAGTGATTAGGTGTTCTCACAATGTGGCTGGTGAGTCTCCACTGCCAGACTTCTCTGCTCAGTGGCCACATCCCAGTCATCAAGCAGCCGCACATCCATCCCCAGCTGCTCACCCACGACAGCAGCATCACACTTGTCGCCTGGGGAACCTCGAGCTCCTCTCAGTGTAGATACCCTCTGCCCTCCCTTCCCTGCGGTAGCTGTTCTTATCCTGGTGGAGGAGAGGAACCTGGGGAGAGCTTCTTGTAGCATTTGGCTCTTTGCACTTTAGAGGCTGAAACTGAAGGACACTGCACCAGCCCTTCCCAGAGCACCAGCAAACAGAGGCAATGACCCGACAACTTTGCCTTTGTGAAGTAGCTGCAATGGAAACCAAAGCTGTGGTGTTAAACCCTGCTCAGCCAGGTCAGTAGACGGCCTTGGCATTTATGCTGGGCACATCACGTGGGCTCCAGACCCCCGTGTGTGGGTAGTAAAGGGCGCTGTCTGGAAGAGAGGCCATGAGGGCCCAGCCACAAGCTCCAGTCACTGAGTGGGACACGGACAGAAGCAACCTGAGGAAAAGAGCCAGTCAAACCTGCTGAAGCCATCCCACAGGCTTTCCAGGAGATGTTTTTTGTAGTTGATTGGGCACCATACACTGGGATAGCTGCTCCCACTAAAAGCCAGCCTGGAGCTCTAAATCCTGCAGCAGTTTTTATTTTGGGGTGATTGCTTCTTACCCAGTGCTGCTCACTTAGCTTTGGTAATTCCATCTCCTCTATCTGGAGCTGGTTTTGGCTTTTGGAGCCAGGGAAAGTGTGGTTTGGAGGGTAAATCCAAGACATGATCCCCCAGCCTCACCACGCTGGGCTTGCCTTCCTCCTCCTCCCTGCAGGGTCTTCCCTGCACCAGGTGGAAAGGGCATCCTGGGACTGCAGTGCCTCCCCCAAGACCCCCTCACGCAGCACTGCCATGGCCTGCCACCCACCAGGGATGCCATCATCCTGCTGTTTTGTGGCAGTCCCAAATTCAAACCACAGGGGGTCCTTCCTTTCCCATCCTTGGAAGGAGCTAAGGGTCTTCTTCAGGGGCTCCACAGCCCAGGCAGGTGGGATGTGCCATACCAACATCAGAGAACAAGTTGCCTCTGTGCTGGCCAGGGAGAAGGGGAGCTCCCAGTGAGATTTCTTCCAGGTTCCCTTCACTTTCCCCAGCACCCTCTGCTCCCTCCATGGGTTCCCCCTTCCCTCTCAATATGAGGCCTTATTCCAACCCGAGGGGACTGAGGCTGCCCACAGCATCTCCTTGCACTGACACTTCCATCCCACGCTGCCTGCCCGGAGCCCTGGGGCAGTGTGGCAGAGCTGGCCTCTGCTCAAGGATGGGGCCACCCCCATCCACATTCTCACCTCCCCACAACACCTTGCTAGTGCCCTGCCTTGTTCCCCACTGCTAGGGCCTGCGTTCATGGTTTAAACCTTTTTACTTCATTAATTGCTCCATGAAAACCAATAGCTTTGCAGGGGCACTCCTCTTGCCTTTCCATAGGAGTTGGGGCAGCTGATCTGCTCTTTTTGGCCTCTGTAACCCTCTCTGAAACCTTTTTGTAGGTTTTTAACATCGCCTGGTGAGATGTAATCTCTGTGGAGCTGGAGGGAACACTGGAGGCAATGGAGCTGGGCAGCTGTGAGGTGCGTGGGCTGCCTTGGGTGGAAGGTGGGACCCTGTCCCGGCAGCGCCGGTGGGATGCCGGCTGCTTGTCTGTAGTCAGGAGATGATTCTGCTATACTTTTTTCCTGTCTGTAGGTTTTATTCAGACAATATGTAATGATTGAGTGATTTACAATTCAGTGTTAAGCTAATGAAAATGTTGATAATGGTGATAATAAAACCTTTTTTTTTTCCTATGCTGTGTTGGAGGTTTTTTGTGGAGTGTCTCTGCCTTCTCTGTTGCCACCACTCTTGTCTGCAGTCTGATTTCAGCTGGCCCATCTCTTCTGCTTGTTGCCTGTAAGGAATGAGAGCAGCTCAGCCTGGTGTGTCCCAGTGCTTCTTGGGCTCCTTCCCACTGCTCTCTGTGCAAGGGCCCTCACTCCAGCTTCCTCAGTCAAGCCCAGCTTCAACCCTGTGTTTCCCTGTGCCAGTACAAGATGTAGTTTGGCTGTGGGCCTCTCAGGCACAGATCTAAGCTTGCTCACCACCCCAGTCCAAAGCTTTCTGCTCCTTTCTCCTGTTTTTTTCTCAAGAACCTTTGTGGTCAGCACTGGCCTTTCAAGGGAGAATTTGAAACCCTGGAGGTGAAGACTGTGGGCAGAAAAAACTACCCCTGCCCCAGACTGTTAGGAATACGGAGGCAGTGTGGGTACAGCAGAGCCTAGGGGCCCCGACAGTAAGGAAACCCTTGGGTGTTACTGGTGCTGCGTGACCTTGAGCTGTGAGGCCTCTCATGAGCCTTGGGCTGTGATGGCCTTGGGGGGGTGGTGCAAATAGGACATGGCAAAAAAGGGGCTGAGCTGGTGGGATCAGCATGAAGTGACACCACTGAGGAGCTCAGAAGCCAATTAAAGTCTTATTTTTAAGCCTGCTTTACAAACAGCTTGCTTTCTCCCCACTTCTCCTCTTCTCTTTAAACCAAGGCTCACCTAGCTGGCCCAGGCCTAGGACCACTGGTGCAAAGTGAGACAGCTGCTGGGCTGAACTGGTACTTTGGTAGGGGGAAGCTCCTGAGAAGTACTGAGGTGAAGGTGTCACAAACCAGCCCCTGGTGCCAGCCCTGCATGATCCCCCCCTGCTTTCATGCCCAAGCTGTGCAGCTTTGTCCCACGCCCCTGTGGCAGGGAGCCAGCCCTGGGGTTTGGGGCTTGGATACATCCCTCTGCTCCTCCTTATGACAAATAACCAACCACCACCAGCTGGATTCACCTTTTATTAAGTCACCCAGAATAAAAGTGGGAGAGAGCAAAGTCTGCCCTGAGGCCTTTCCAACACTGGCACTCTGCATACCTTCCCCAACAGGAGAGAAGGTACTCAGAAGATATTTTAGATACACAAAAGAGTGTAAATGTCCCTTTATTGGGAAAAAAAGTGAAATGGAGCTCCTACTGCTGTCAGAGCCCAGTCCTGGTTTCCTGCAGACGAAACAGGATGGACAAAGGCCACCAGCTGGAAAGAGACTCTCAAGTGTGGCTCTACAAAGGCCATCAGCTGGAAAGAAATTCCAAGGTGTGGCTGTGCTGGTACCACATCCCACATGGGGATGCACACGAAGATGGGATCAGCCCCCTCAGATAACCCCAGCAGCAAGAAAGACAAACCCATGGGCTCATGAGGACTGGGAGAAGGTGAGGAGCCAGAACATTTGCTGGGCTTCCAGCTAGAGGAAAGGTGGGGAAGGAAAGGGTGATTTTAGCTAAAAAAACCCTTGGGGCCAAGCCCTTTGCAGGAGGCTTTGTGTGGTTCAAGGAGGCTCTTCCTGGGGCTCTTTATTAGCACAGCCAGGGCTTAGCGGAGGAGGGCTGGGCTGGAGGAGTTCATCTTTCCCTGCAGGTGGGACACAGCATCCCACCAGCCAGCTCAGCCAGGAGGACCTACCGGTGGCAGTAAGGTGTAAGAGGTAAGGTGGGCTGCTGGGCAAGTGGGTGAGTGCGTGGGCCTCCAGCTTCTAAAAGCACTGAGCCAACGACAAACCTGAGCTCAGACCCAGAGGGCTGGTTACAGGAGATGCAGCTCCACAAAGCTGTCCCCATGTGCTGAGCTGCAGGACCATCTCCCTGCCCACCCATGAGCGACAAACCTACTGTGTGGCACTGACTTACCTGCACCCGGTGTCAGGGGACAGCTTAAAGGTCCCCAGCCCTGCAGGGCTGGCTCATATGGGCTTTGCTTTTGATACTCTCAGCAAGTGCAACCCAGCCCAGAGGGCAAGAAACGTGTGCTGGCAGCAGCCATAGCCCAGGTTTGGGAGGGCAGCAGTGCACCCCTTGGGGAGCAGGGAGGTGGAAAAGCAAACCTGCAGGTCAATGGGTTTCATATCAGGGGGAGCTCATGCCAGACCCAAATGCTTGGACCTACTTGGGAGGAAAAAGCAAAGAAAAACTAACAATGTCATTCAGGGCCTGCAAAAATGGAATAATTATTTCTCAACAGAGTTTAAAGGCTCCTGCTGGACCCTGCATGGGGCTGTCTGCCAGCTGAAAGGGGAGAGGAACAGAAGAAATGAGAGAGTAGGAAGAACCTGACATCTCTGTTCTTAATTTATCATCATAGTAAGACTCGAGGGCGCTGAGTACAGCTCAGCACACGCTCCTAGATGGATTTCCTCCGCAGCCGGGGGTGTTGCCGGCAGCGAGGGCTGTTGGATGATAAAGTGCTCCCCGGGGAAGAGCCGGTCTGACCCCGTGTGCTCAGGGACACCTCGTCGATTTTGTAGGAAATGGAGTTGTAATACACAGGGTTGATGTGGCAGCTCAGGGTCTCGGGGTGGGAGGGCACCGGGCTGCCGCACACCTGGGGTCTGTAGCACAGGCACGTGCAGAAGGAGGGCACCGCGGCCGCAGAGTTGGCCGACTGGCGCCGCTGCCTCTCCGCGTCCTCCTGGATCAGCGGGATCAGGTTCATCTGGCTCGTCCTGTCCTCCACAGGGAGAAAAATGGCATTGCTGCTCCGGCTGTCCTCTTTTGGCTTGAGGTGGATGTTGTTCTGGGCTCTCCGGAGAGAGGCTCGCTCTTCGGCGTCCCGCCGCTCGTCCTCTGAGTTCATCGTCAGGAACCGCAGCACCACCAGGTTGAGGAAGGCGCCGATGACGGTCAGGCCCACCAGGATGTACATGAAGCTGAAAGCTACGTATGGGGGCTTCTTCTGCAAAGCCTCGTTCTTCTGCAGAGCCACAAAGTCTCCAAAGCCAATAGTGGTCAGGGTTATGAAGCAGTAGTAATAGGCATGGAAGAAAGTCCAGCCTTCAAAATAAGAGAAGGCTGCAGCACCAATGCACAGGGTACCCATGCAGGACAGAAAACCCACCAGGACCATGTTCTCCATGGAGACATGGGTTGTCCTCATGCCCAGACACTTCTTGATCTTCTTGAGCAGTAGCCTCACAACCGTGTTCATGCGCTCCCCCAGGCTCTGGAACATGACCAGTGTCAGGGGGATGCCCAGGATGGCGTAGAACATGCAGAAAACTTTGCCAGCATCTGTGCCTGGGGCAGCATGCCCATAGCCTGTGAAGGAAAGAGTAAAGGCAGTGTCAAGCCCTCACTGAGATTTCCAGCAAGGCTCCCCTGCAACCAAGAGGAGCAGTAGGAGAAAGGGGGGGAAAATAGGAAACGAGTCAGTAACAGATCGGCAGGCAATGCTAACAGGGCTGTGTGATACCACATCCTTTTGGATGACGGCACATCAGTGTCGTGTAGGCAGAACCTCATTTGGCCTCTAAAGAACACTCCTGATAGCAATTGAGCTTGTCATGAAGGTGAAGGGTAGCCCTAGAGCTAGGCTGGGGTCTGCAAGCCTCCTGCAGATCAAACAATTCAGAGGCCATGGTGCCATGCCAGCACTGGGTGTGCAGGGTAACCTCAACCCCAAGAGGGATGATGGGAGATTCTGCAGGATGCTGAGACCAACAGTGCCAGGTCACCCTGTGGGAAGGTACACACCCAGCCATGAGTGTCCCTCACTGCCCTTGCAGGGGCATTGACAGCTCCTCTGGCACCTGCTCCTCCTGAGCCCTCCAGTGTCACGTGCACCTTTGACTCTCAGCTATATGAACCTTTGCTGCATGGCCTGCTAGACAGGAGCTATAGGGTCGGTCCCCATGGGAGCACCTAAGTCTGGGAGGACTTTTGCAGATCCACATCAGATTTACTCCAGATTCACTGAGACTCAGACCTAAAGCAGGGGCAGACTGTTGGGGAGGGGTTGTGCTGCTTTAGATGCAGGTGAGGGAGTATTTATGTCACTGCAGCCCTTTCAACCCTTGTCCCTGGAACAAGGAGCTCAAGGAGGACAAGTTTCTCCTTGAACACTTTCTGAGATTTAATTTCCCCACACTGCTCCAAGTTTCAGAGCTGTGACTCAAGGACACACACAATTATACTGTGAGGCATAATGAAGTATTTGCTGCAGTCTTCTGGACTCTGTCGATTCTGTGCCCACCTCAATTACAGCAGCTTAACAGAAATCAGTGGCCCCCGACCTCAGAGGATGAGTAACGAACTCAGAGCAAGGGAGTCACACAGCAAAAGGGAGTAAAGGCATCCAAAGGCATCTAAGCCTTTCTTCTGAGTTTCTTTTAAAAGAAACTACCAGGGCTGGAAACTTCTCTTCTGAAGGTGCCTGAGGAATAGCACTGGTTCCTTCCCCTGCTGCTGCTGGGCCTTTCACAAACAGCTCTTTGTATTTTCACTTTTTACAGGAATTTGTATGACTTTTGCATGGAGAACATGGGGGGAAACACCCTCTTGTTACTTCTCAGTCTTGCTGTAAACTGTGACTTGGCTTCACATCTGTCCTTGCTGCCAGTGGACTCTTGTGGAAGCTGAGAGCACAACGTGATGGGATGGCCAGAGGAGGATAACCACGTTATCCCAGACTCTGGAACACATCTGCTCCAGGAAACTGCTGCATGTGATAGGGTTGAGAGACTGAGGACACTGTGCTGTGCTCTGAACTGTGAACAGACAGGAAGGGACCAGCTTCTAATTGCTCTGTCTATTCACAAACCCACACAATCAGAAATTATGAACTTAATGCCTGCATGGCACATTTCACAGAATACAGAGCAGACAGAAGACTGCAGTGGCAAAACCCCCAGCCAGATCCAAGCTTAATAACCAAGTGCAATTACCATGTCCTGGGCTACAAGATAATGCAATGACAACAATGAGGAGGTAAATATAATGATCCAGAAGAGCAGTAAGTGGAAAAACAGTTGTTATACCCTGAGAGACTGTTGAAAGAGCATTTGATTGATGCTTTCAAAATGACAACAGGAATTAGAAAGAGTAAACACAGCTACATTAATGTTAAAACTAAGATCTGGAGCATATAAAGAGATCTGACATGCCAGTGTTTTAGAAATAGGGCACCTGGGCTGAAATTATTTATCACACGGGGCATGTGATAAGCATTGCCATTGTTTGTCACAGCTGACAGGAAAATCATGTAAATGAAGCTACAACCTGTCAGGCAGTGATGGAAATTTTCACTGAAGCCATTCATCCTTCCCTCCTGCTGGGGCCTGACCTGAACTGGGCCCTGAGCCTGTCGCTGTTTGCTGGCCGTGTGTGTTCCCAGCTGCATAAAGGCCACACCACATCCCATGGGAGCACACGGGGACCCCAGGCAGGGCCTGCAGGGTACCTGCTCCTATGCCACCTCTTGTTCTCTGGTACCATGGTGCAGTTAATCCCACCAGCCCTTGTCCAGAGCAATGATACTTTCAGCTACGAGAGGTATTTCAACCCAGGCCCATGGGTAAGGCTGAGTCCTGTCCTGCAGATGAGGAGGTGGCTGCTGCATGTGGCAGGGCAGGATTTGGCCTCAGAATTCTTGCTTCCAAAACACATCTGCTGACTGAAATGCCAGCATGAGAGCTGGCACAAGATCCCGTGCCTGTCTATCCCCATGAGATGCTCAGGGCGCATGGATTAATCAAAATGGATTAATTACACAGTGCTAAACTCCCATGTAGCAAATCTCAGCTAGAATTAAGGGACCCTCAATCAATTTAGTTTCATTCTCTTGCAAAATTGAAGGCAGTGGGCTCTAGTATGGGTGAGTGTGTCTCCGTGGGAGTTTAATGTGATTCAGTCACTCCCCTCCAAGCTGACACCCTGAACCACTCTGCAGGTTCCCGTGCAGGCAGAGTGAGGGGCAGTGGCTGATGGCACTCTTGGCTCCCTGACCCAGTCCCACACAGCCAAACATCCAGAGTTCTGAGCTGGCACAGAAGCCAAGAGTTCTTTCCCACTCTTCACCTGGCTCGCTGGCTAAAGCCCTGTGCAGGGACACACGTGGCCCTCACCTCTGCCCTCCCACACTGCTGCCAGCTTCGGCAGCTGCCTGTCCCGAAGGTTCCTGCAGAAGCTCCGTGAGCTGCTGCCTCCCTGGGACAACATCGTGTCTCATGGCCCCAGCCACAGCAGCACCGCTGCCCCCCACAACTGTATCGCCCCAGCCTGCCCACGGGTTGCCTCCCCCAGGGCTGGGCACGGGGGATCCCACAGGGTCAGCTCGGGGGTGAGCTGAAGAAATGTCCCAGCCTTGCAAGGACAAGACCTGCCTTCGCCATGCAGGCACCTCCCAGGCTGTCCTGCAGCTCCTGGGGATGCCGGAGGTGCGCGGCTGGAGGAGAATGGGGCGCAGAGAAGTTGCGATGGAGGGACATGGGATGCAGGGCGGTTGGGATGGAGGGAGATGGGATGGAGGGAGATGGGAGGTAGGGATCGAGGGGCACGGAGTGACAGGAGGGGGGGATGGAGGGACATGGGCTTGCAGGGAGGTGGAGATGGAAGGATGCCGCGGGCGCCGGCCGGGCTGCCGTCACTCACCGATGGTGGTGATGACCGTGATGGCGAAGTAGAAGGAGCCGGCGAACTTCCACTGGCGGCCGGCGCGGTGCGGCTCGGCCTGCAGCACCAGCCGCTCCAGCTCCCGGTAGTCGTCGGCGGAGAAGCGGTACTTCCTCCGCAGCTCCCCGCGCTTCTGCTCCAGCAGCCGCTTGCGGCCGCTCTCCGCCTCCGACTCCAGCGCATCGAAGACGGCGGCGCCCACCAGCAGGTAGGAGAAGATGCAGAGGATGAGCGCGGCCGTGCGCAGGTTCTGCCGCTTCATGGTGAGGGGNACAGGGTCCTGTGAGCACCGGGCACCGGCTCCAACGAGCACCCGGCACTGGCTCCTTCCTGCTCCAGGCGCCGGCTCTGTGGGTGCCAGCTGCTCCCGGCTCACATTCACACCAGGATGGCTCCTGGGTGTCCCTAGCCCTCCCTGCCTGGCACCCTGGGCAGAGCTGGCAGCCCCTGGCTGGAGATGAGACCTAGCAAGGCCACAGTTCATCCCGTGCTGGTGACACTGGTAACAGCCCCATTCCCAAAAGTTGTCCCTGGCTAACTGCGCCCAGGCTGGAGGAGTTTCTCATGCCAGCACTCCCGGTGTCTTCCTCCTGAAAGGAGCCCCTTTGGGGCTGTGTGGTTGTCCTGAACTACCCTGAAGTGCCATCCCTGCGCAGGCAGCCCTCGCTCCCACTGCTCTGCCCAGTTCTAGGCAGGTTCTGCTTCACACCAACGGCAGGGAGGGAACACTGTTACCTGTGTTATCTGTGCTACCCGTGTTATCTGTCTGTTACCCATGTTATCTATCTGTGTTATCAGTGTGTGTTATTTATTTCTGTTATCTATCTGTGCTATCTCTCTGTTTTATCTGCGTCATCTCTACTTTTCCCAGGTGGTCACCAGAGCAGATAGTCTGGCCTGTTTTAAGAGGGCAGAAAGGAAAAAAAAACAGGTTCAGGGTTTCTGCTGCTTTCTTTGGCATGTTGACGCGAGGCTGCAGGCACAGTGGATGTGGGGCCTGCTGGCCCTGTGCTGGTGTGGGGGACAGTGACTGCAGCCTCCTCACACTGATGGACTGTGGACAGACCAGGTCAGCTCTGAGCAGCGAGGAAATTAGCTGTCATAGGAAGCAGAGCCCACAAATTGAAGACCCCGTTTCTTATTCCTGGTTTCTGTAGCTTTTATGTAACTCTTATACTTCACTTTTAAAAATAGAAAGATACTTCTGAGTTCCATGTTGCAGGAGATAGCATCTCCTTCAAGAAATAAACTCTTTTTTTGGCTGGGAATAAAACAAACAAGTAAAAAAACCAACAAGGCTTACATCACTCTCCATCCATCTCGCCTCTCTCTCTGGGGAAGACAAGGTGCTTCAAGCTTTAATTGCAACAATGGAGGTTTGAACTGGGCGTAAGAAAAACTTTCTAACCATGAACACAGTGAAACACTGGAACAAACTGCTGGGGGAGATTGTGGCACCTCATCACTGGAGGAGTTTAAAAATAAGACAAGCAGATGTCTGGGTGCCTTCTGAAAATGCTCTGGGTACAGCAGAGGCTCTCCTGAAGCAGGAGATGTCTCATTGCCCTCCTAGAGCCGCTTCCAACCCGGTCCTCAGCATTTCCATGGCCAGCATGAGGGACACAGTGGCCTTTCTTACTGTAATTGTGAACTCTTTTTCACCCTGGCTGCTTGCCACTTCCCTCCTCCTTGCCGAGTCTCTGTGCCAGCACCATTAGAGAAAGTTGTTATTGGAGAAAAAATAAACTCCAGCATCCATCAACAGCAGCACAAGCTGTCGGCTTGCTGCTCAACATCACAGCACTTGCAGCCTCCTAAATCATGTGGCAGAGCCTCCACTGGAGGAATGTGTCTGGTTTGTGTTCCCTGTGGTGTGTTTGCAGACCTGCTAACGGGGCTTGGGATGCTGTCAAACCTCCAGGCCCAGAGATGTGTAGGGTCTGCCTGCTCCAGAAGATACACTTCACCTGCTGCTGGTAATTTTTTCCACTGGTCAGCGATGGCATCCCACGTTGGAGACGAGACCCAGTGCTGCTAATTGAGATCCTGTTGCTTCCATTGCAGAGGAAGGAGATCTAACAGTGATTGCATCACTGGATGCATGCCACGTATCTTATAGGAGGAATCCTGTGGCCTCCAGTGCCTAGCCAGTCAAATTCTGGGTGCCCAGGTAGTATCTGGAGTCTTAAGCTGATGCTGTAGCCTGTTATTCAAAGCCAATTTCTTTATTCATATGTTGGGCCAACATGCCATTGTAGATTCCAGCATGGAAAACCCTGGGAGATGCTCTCTACCCATGGGTGACAATAGGCACAAAGCACTTGCCCAGTTTCCTTTAGCAGCAGCATCAATCTTAGCTGATCATAGACTAACTGAATCCCCCATGGTTTGTTTCCAAATCCGTATCTCCAATGAGAGCCAGTGGTGCTTGGACACAGATGGTACAGGACAGTCTTCCCAAAGTGTCACCTACATGGGAGGGGTTTGTGGGTGGGATGTCACGCTCCCTCTGGCTGGGGCCATTTATGGGCAGGGGGGGCCATCTCTGTCACTGCAGTATGAACAGCTCTCAGCTCTTCCTCAGGGTGGTTTCTGCCAGCCCTGTCCTCTCTGGGGCTTGTGGTGGGTTGACCTCACTGGTACCAAGGTCCTTACCTGATCTGAGAAGAAATCGTCCCTTTGCAGTGTCTTCCCTCAGCATGGCCTTTCCCTGCTGCACTGGGAGTCACAGAGATTGGGTGGTCACTGATTTCTCCTTTTGGAGTTTGCTTTGACCTCATGCAGGTCGCAGGCCCCTGTGAATAAATGCTGCTCAGCAGGAACAAGAGTAGTTGGATCCATCTTCTAGTGAGAAAGCCCCAGAAACAAACCAGGACTGTGCTCAGACTAGGGCTGGAGGCTTCATAATTCAGGCTGGATTCAACCTGCTCTGCCTCTCACTACTCACATGCTGCTTTTTCCTGCCTGCAGTGGGCACAGGGCATGAGTGACACCAAACTGTGTCAGATGGCTGCTGTGCAAGGCCATCCTGTCCTGGACCTCCTGAGGCACAGGAAAGTTTCACACTTTCCTACTGGGAAGTCCTCAGTTCAACCTTTGCCTTTTCCCTGACTTCACTGTGCTTGAGGAAGGTCAAGCTGGAGCCGCAGGTTCAGGGCGGGCAAGATAATGTACTTTTTCATTGATTTCCAGTGAGAAGTTGCATTATGAGATTAAATACCTCATTTTTATTGCATGGGGAAGTGGAGAGAAAGCAGGAGCTCTGAAAATAAAGCCAAAGTCAAAGCACTGTGTTTGTTGTGAGGTGCCCGTGACTGGACTTGCCTTTTTTTCAGCCCTTTGGAGGTGAACTTTGACAAGCTGTTTCCTCTGAGGTTGGTAAACAAAGTCAAACCTCATCTGTGCTTAAACCAGTGCATAATTAATGTGCCTAATTGGGCAACATCTACTAATTCCAGGCTGGCGGGGAGCTTATTAAAAAGCTTTTCTAGTTCTAATGGGTTGAAATAAGCAAAGCTGCTTAACAGTCTCAGGTGAAAGGCACCAACAAGGGACCAGCGCTGTGGGTCTGTCAGAGTAAGTCCCATCAGGCATCAGCCCCCTCCTGGGTTCTGGCTGCAAGGTGCTCCAGCTCTCTGGGGGTTTGGGTACAATCCTGGTGTGATCTTCTTCTTTTGGTTATTTTTAAACACCAAATTGATGGGTTTGTTTGCCTTAGTAAAAGTATCAGCTATTCTGGCTTTAATGCCATCTCATACTCAGATTATAGATAGCCTGGCAGTGCCACAGGGTATTTTTAATGCAATGGATGAGTTAATCTCTAAAAAAGTATTAGGTATCAAGGTATGAAAAACAACCAGTTGCGGCTGCCCACATAATGTCCTTACACCACAACAGACTCCAGGCATTGCAGGGCTGACCCCAGCCAGGCAGCACCGTGAGTGGGGCACAGGGAACAATCCCTCTGCATGAACGGCCATGGCAATGCCCTGTTCTGCAGACACAGAGTCCCTGGTCAGATCCAGGCTGGATATATCAGTGTTTGCTTCTGCTCCATGACTCCATAAATTATCCTGTAAAATATTCTCCTGCTCACCAGAGCTCCCTTGTCTGTGTCCAATCGCCATGCTCAGGGTTACTGCAGGCTCAGCGACCTTGTGGCTTTTCTCTCAGCTCTGAGAATTCCTGCTGCCTCCCTCCCAGGCTCTTAGTAGTTTGGATGGCTGCAGGCACTTTGCATTGTGCTCTGGAAGCTCAGCAAGGGAATTAATGAAGCGTTGGATATAAACTGGTTGCAAAGGCAGATCCCTCAGCACGGTCTCCATGGGTGTGCCTTGCAGGTTGCAAACCCCAGAGCAGGTGAACATAGCTCCACATATGACTGTCTTCAACCACCTTGCCCAGTACTAGCCATTCCTAAACCTCACCATACCACCTTCTGATCCCCTGCAGCTCATCAGAAAGCCTTTCCCAATTACCCTTCCTGATCAAAATGGGCCCTTTGAGGGGCAGCACAGCCCCATCCTCCTCACCCTCCTTCCCTGGCAGCCTGATCTGCCAGTGGTTGTACACAAAGCAGACTTGGGCTGGAAATGCTGACAGTGCTCTTGACAGTTTATGGTCACAGACTCTATTTTCAGCCTAATGAGTTTTTTATATGCTTGGAAAGCTGTCAGTTGAGCATCAGCCAGCCAAAAAGTACCTGCCATAAAGAGCCTGGACCACAACCAAACAGGAAAGGTGCTGGTCTGTTTTAGCAACTTCTTGATCTCAGTTGCTTTAGTAGGTTCATTTATTTGGTTTGGGGATCTTGGCTTTAATTATAAAATAATAAGACAAAATAATAGTGCCCCTACTTAAAAAATTGTGGAAAAATTGTCTTGAGAGGCTGTTAAATCAGAGCTGGCAGCGCGCTTGTATTGGGGCTTGGGGTGAGAGGCTCTGTGGCGCTGCTACTGTTGCTGGGATGGGCTGGTCTCTGCCAGGAGACCCTGAATCCCAGTGATGAAGGACAGAGGCTTTGGGAATGTGTCTGGAGACGGCTCCTGCTTCTAGGAAAGGTGAATCTGGAGATGAGTTGCCACAGGCACCACTGCAGACTCACCATAAACACATGGGCAGGTGAGACCCTTGGCCCCAGGGAGGGCAGAGCCTGATGCTGAGTGTGCCTCTGCTCCCACTACGGATGGCAGCACCACGGTGCTATAAATGACTTGCCTGCATCACAGCCCGTGGGACTGCCGGGAAGGTCAGAGGCAGGGCAGACAAAGGGTCTGGGAATGAATTACAAATATGTGAGGTTCGTTCAGAGGCTTCCCTGGTGACAGCTTCACCCCATCCCATGGCATGGCAGCACTGCACTGCGGGCACTGCAAAGGTCCTGAACAGCTGTAGGGACACCTGTGGGGGAGCGATGGGCCCTGGCATGGATGTACCATGGCTGGTACCTCACAGCCCACTGGGCATCTGGTGAGCACCGCGGGTGCCTTCAGTGCCAAAAGTGTCTGCCTGCATGGTCGGTGCAACAACCAGCACCCTTCTTCCCCGGGTGCCACTGCAGGGCACTGCGGGCTGGGGGAGCAGGAGGCAGCACCATTCAGGAAGGAATGGGGGTGGGCTCTGCCCCCGGGGGGATTTGGGTGTCCGGCAGCCGGGACAGTGACCCGGTGGAGAGGGAGGTGTGGCTGTCCCCTCTGCCGCCCCAGGGCTCCACTTCCCCGGCAGACAGTTTACAGAAAATGGCTCCTTTCGATGCTAAAAATAACTCGGTAGGAATTGGCCCCAGCACTTTAACTGGGGAAAGATCCGTTTATTAGTAAAACTCAAGATGTCCTTTCCTGTCCTGCCTCTGTAGCTCAGGGAACCAGTGCTGAGAAGTTGACTGAGATTCCCAGAGAGGCACCGACTAATGCAGGGGTTGATTCCTCCAAGACGTGTATTTCTTCCCCCGCTAGTGATGCTCCAAGGATGGTCCCAGACTCCACTGGCCAGAACGGCTCTGACTTTGGGACCACAAGTGATTCCTCAACCGAGGGAGCTGTAAATGCCCTGTGAAATATTTCTGGCTGCCCATGCCTGAGAGCACAGCAGGTTCCCAGCGGGGAATGAACAGAACAAAATGAAAGAAATTTGTTTTCTCTTTCAGTACAAGCACCATCTTGGGGACATATTTCTTCCTCCACCTTAAAACTGCAGAATTTACTAAGACTTGTTTATATGCAGAGGGTTTCCTGTTGCTTCCTTTTCTCCGGGCTTTTCTCTGGAAGGACTAATTGGGAGATGAGACACATTCTCTCCGAATTGCAAATGCAAACATGTCCTTGTGTGTGCCTGGCCCAGCTGCTTGTCTCCTGGCCCTTTCTTTCCAGCCCTGCTCAGGGGCTGTGTGGTGTCCCTGGGGCACAGCACACGACAGCACAGGAATCACAGCTGCTCCAGGCATCAGGACGCCAGTTCTGCCATGAATCAGTTAGAGGGAATTAAATTAACAGTAGGCTTTTCTGGAGGCAGGCAAACCACCTGAGCTAAATGGAAAAATAAACTGGAGGCTTCTCTGCATTCAGAAATACTTAGCTGACTTTTAGGTCCCTTGTTTGAGTGTCTGTTGGGGTGGGAGCTGAGGTGCTGAGCAGTGACAGGATATGATGCTGATCCAGATATCCCCCAGGGCACACCACACAGGGTTAGGCAAAGACTCAGGGCATGGACACTTTGGGGTTTTAAGCTTGGGAATAGAATTCCAACGGTCCCCTTTACGGAGACAGATGAGAGCTGTGAGCGTCCCTCAGCCTGGGATTTGCAGGTGCTGATGTGACCGCAAATTCATTGCTAATCCTTATGCTGTGCTTTTGGAAGAGGATGTGTCCATTAGTCCCAGGCTGAGTCTGCTCGGGTTTATCCATAAAACACCCTCTGCTGCTCACCCATGCAGCACTGGAAAGGAAAGTAAACCCTCTTGCTTTCTGTGCTGCTGGGTTTGCTCCCACTGGGACTACCCAGAGCTGCTGGCAGTAAATTTTGGGATGAGGAATTATGAAACTGCCCTGGGGAAGCTGCAGCATCTCATGACGGGTATTGCAGACCCACTGGGGTCTTGGACAGCTCCAGGTTCACAGACTAGCTCTGTTCCAAGGGAAATCTGCATTTGCATCTCCTTTGGACTCTCAGCACAGCACTGTGTGGCCATCCCAGCACTGCACACTTGCCTCCAAACTCAAGTTAATAATTCATTCACTGAGAAAGTCTGGCTCTTGGAATCACCACCAGTGAACCTACCACTGAGCTCTCCTCTGTGCCAGCAGCTTCCCATTGCCATCAAACTTATTAATTGCTGGACTGGAGACAGCGGTACTACAGGGTGGGCTGGGCTGGTAAGAGCACACTGGGAACTGCGGTGTGTTGTACTCCCCCACCTCTACTGAGCAGCCCCTCCATGTCAGAGCAAAGGCACCCGGGACAGAGTTAACCTGTCTCCTGTCCTTGGATGTCCTCTGCACAGCATGGAAGCAGCCACTTTGAGGAGGAGCTGTGGTGCCTCTGAGAAGCTTGGCAGCTCTCTGATTCTCCTTAGGGTAAACTTCTTGCCCACAGGCCCAAAGAAGCAGAAGAATTTCATGCTGACTGGGCTTTGCCTTGGCACGAAAAGCTCTTCAGTGAGCCAGATCGGGCCTGAGTGTCTCCTATTCATGGCAGAGCAGAGGTGCTGGCAAAATTCAAATGCAACTCCTCCCAGGATGCTGAGGAGGTAGCGCAGCTCGTGATGCACAGGGCAGCTCCCGAGCTCCTCACTGCCCTGCTCCTGTGCGGGCTTGCTGCTGGGGGAGATTTGGAGGGATGGTGTGAAAACCGGCACAACTCTTTTAAGCCTGGGCTCAGCAGGTCCTCCAAGACAAATCCCTGCCCGCGGGGTGCAGCCGCAGTCGCTCTGTAGCGCACATACAAATGCGTGTTCCAGCCGGGAGCTGCGCAGCCACGAGCTGGCAGCGCACTCCTGAGCTCGCACGCTCCCCAGGTCCCACGCTGCACGGCATCACCTATTTATAACTGCATGCACTGCAGGAGTAGTATTAGACTGATGGTTTCACACAGTCACGCTAAGTGTTGTTCTATTTCTGGGATTTGCTCTTCTTCACAAGCTGTTCATCTCCTGGATGCCAAAGCACTCCGCATAGCACAGGCAAAGACTCGGATTTTTAATTATTATTAAAATGTTCACCAACAGCACCCAGTCTAAGGTATATTTACCAGTTTTTCCCTGGAGTAACTGTATCTACTATTCCTTCCTGGTCTAATCAATATCCTTGATAAATAAGATAACCTATCTGGTCTGTTGTCGCTGCAGCCAGAGGTACTTTAGCAATGAAATCGTTTTGCTGAAGAAATAAATGGCTCTCCCTGAATCTGAGGGTGCTGTGACCTTTCCTTACTGACCTGGGTGACTCATCCCTTTTTGTGTGCACACTGCAGCCTCCCACCATGCCATAAGAGGTGCTCCACAAAGCCCCGCTGCTGGAGTAATGAGGAACTGAAACCTGCGGGAGTGCGGGAGCCTCCTCCTGCTCACACTGCTTCTCTGGATAGACAGGTGGTCTTCACACCCTACCCGGGCCTGGGGACTCCCACATCATGGCGATTCCAGGACCCTGTGCACTGTCTCAGTCATGGAGTGATGCCCCCAGGACTCCCAGCCCTTGTCTGCAGCAGCTCCTGCCCTCCCTGCCTGTGGAAATCTCTGGCACAAAGGCACAAGCCCATGTTCTCAGCACAACGCAGCCAACCCACACTTGTTTAACAATCAGGGCTTCACTGGCCTTACCATCACCCCAGAATTGAGAGGGGCAGCTCAGTCAGAGCCAGATTTCTGTGCAAAGAGAAGTAAAGAATTAACCAGAGTTGAGCTCTATGCATTTCGCTGCTGCTGATAGCGGTATTTTCTTCGTGAAGTGTTTTGCATGCCAAGAGAAACAGTTTTGCCTTTTGAAGGAAAAAAGTGGTTGTACATCTGTGCATCTGTATGTGTGCCTGTTATTTCTGCCTGACTGGCTTCTCTGGGCTGTCAGCTCAAAAATTCTCTGTAACATAACAAATCTTGACTGTGTTTGCAACAAATCCTCAACCAAGAGGGGTTTATTTAATGAAGCAAGAAATGCTGCCAGATTTCCAGGCTTGATCCTGATCCCATTAATGTCAGCGGGAGAATTCCCACCATGTTTGATTTATTGGTTGAGTCTAATCTGGGTAAAGGAGTTAAAAATCTGTATTCAGTTTCTTTTTTGTACATAAGATCATTGCTCCGTGCTGCTGCCGGAAAAGCAAACAGTGCAAGTGGGATTCCTCTCAGCTGCTTTTAGGCAGCTTCAAGGTCTGGCAACAGATGCCAAGGAATGGAAAGAGGAATGTTCAGCTCATCATAAGACAGGAGCTCAAAAGAGGTGATGGTTCAGGATGTTAATTATGGCACAGCAACTCCAGTGGCACTGGCCCTCTCCTGCCAGCAGCAAATGCTTGTGTGTGGCCCTGCCAATAGCTGACAGAGCTGCTGGGAGAAGGGAAAGGGGCATTATGACAGCTCCCCATCTTCCCTGCCCCTTTACCCCCTCCCAAATGTGTGCTATGTCCTCCCCATCCCAAGCCACAAGTGGGGACCAAGACAGACCAGGAGCTGCCCATGCTGGTCACTCCAGAGACAATTTCACCCCTCTGGTCCAAGGGGATAAGGAGCCCTGGGGAGGTTTTGAGCGCCCAGCAGTGCCCACACATTGCACACATCATGCACCTACATGTCCCACAGAGAGCAACCGCTGCTCTCTGCAAGGGAAGGAGTCTCCTGGGCAGTGAGGGCAGGCAGGAGGAAGGAGGGATAGAGGAGGTAAGGCAGGAGGAAGGAGGGCTGGCTGAAGGAGGGCTGTGCTGTTGTCCCATCACCAGCTCATGTGCCAGTGGTTGACCCTTAATTACACACCCAGCTAATAAAGGGAAGGAACTCATTCCTTTCAACCTGGTTCACAAAGGAGAAAGAGCGTTATCTGAGAATGAAGGGGACTTGCTAAGCATGAGATTAGAAACCAAAAAAATAATTAATCCACCCCAAATATCTGAGACATCAGCCCAACACACAGTTCCTTCCTGGCTTTTGCTGATTTGACAAATGTAGGCACAGAAAAATGAGCAGATTTATGGTTGCAACTGTCCCTGAGGCTCAGAGATGCTTCTCAGGAAACAAATCTTTAAATCATCATTATCCATGATGTGAGGGGGCACTGGAGAAGACAGATCTGAGCACAGAGATGCAGAGGGTGAGAGCAGAGTTTGCTGGCACTTCCTACGCAGCGCTCCCTTGCCAGGATGTGATGATGCTTTATTTCAATCAATCATCCAAAAGTGGGTACAATGACAGGGTGCTGCAGCTCCCATGGGCTATGGGAGCCAAAGCTGGTTCTGTGGGGAGCTGTAGCATCTTGGACAGGATCATGGGTGAAGATGGAAGAGCTGGACAGCTTTCAGAGATGTGGGCATTTTTTCTGGAAAGGAGGAGAAGAGTTCAGAGCTCTGGAGAAGCCCAGATCTGGGGAGTGTATGCAAGGAGCAGGGACCAGATCTGATTCTAATGTCCCAATCTTACCTACTATAGAGAGAGAAGTCTCATTTGTAAATTTAAGCTTTGCCTTTGCATTTCCTCTGGATGAGGTGGGAGCTGGACATTTCAGGGCTCTGCTGGACCCCTGGCTGGTGCTGAGCAGATTCCAGGGACCTGCCTCAGTCCATGCCTGTCCCAGACTGCTCTCCACTGGCTGCCTGCAGTCTCCCAGCAGCTCCCAGGCTGCAGAGCACTGGGAAGCTCATCACCACTCCACCATCCCTGCTCCAGCCCACATGGCAGCTGTTTCCTGAGTAGCCATAAAGCTTTAAAAGAAGCCAGTCAACTCACAGCTGAAAGCAAGAGGTGTTTATTTGCACTTTCGATGCATTAGCTCTGCTGAAATGTGGGTCCATGTGAGAAACTGACAGAGATAAATATCAGGCAAGGCGCAAAACAGGTGGCAGTGTGAGGGAGCTGCTTCCAAGAAGGGGCCGGTATCCGTGGGTCAGCACTTTCCCAGAAGGGGCTGATATTAACTCACTTCCTTCAGCTAAGCTGAAAGAGCTTTTGTTGCAAATCACACTTGCACGTTTCTCTTGAGGAACTGAAACGTTTGAGCTGTTCAGGGTGGGTAACATCCAGAGCAAAACCCAAAATACTGCTTGGGTGCCTCTGCCCGCCCTGTAGCAGAGATCCTCCCAGCCCCCACTGATGACAGACTGACTGCCCTCACCATCAAATCCTGCCTTTAAAAGCCTTCAGACCAGCGCTTTTTTCCATATCTAATTTTCCCAATATATATCTAATCCTCTTGCAAGGCTGGATGCAAGATGCAAGCACCCACCTGAAGATTTGCAAACTCTCCTGGGATTTGCCTGCTGGAAGAAGCAGTTCAGGCTACTGCAGTCATTTGCCCTCCAAAATAAAACCCCAACCAACAGCCTACAAAAAACGTAAAATGTCCACTTGTTGGTGTTTACTATATACTCTTCCAAAAGACAGTGAGTAATGCTAAAAATCTTTTTACTTCTTCAGAGGAGCTGGGCAGTAGAGGATCCCATAGATCTCAAAACAGCTCAGTCATCCAGGAACGACTAATCCAGGAACTGGCACAGTTTAGTCATGTATGTATTTAAAACCTGATTTGTTAATTAATATTTCCATTTCCAAAACACTTCCCCTCTGCAAAATTTCAACCTCTCAGCTGTCCTGCAATGGAGATAGTGTCCTCTCCTTAGGTGAAAGAGGGAATCCTGGTTCATACCCACATCCAGTGGGGGGAGAGGGGATGTAGGGGGAGAGAAGGCATTGTTCCCCTACCATCCCTCACTCATTGAGGAGTTTGATGAGTGTTCAGGAGGTAGAGGGATGTTAACCAGCTCGGACTGCTGTATTGGAGGCTGGAAAGAAATACTTCAGAACTGGAGCAAACGTGATGTTCATCTCTTTCCATCTCCACGTCTATAGGCAAAATTGTTGAGTAGCTTTGCTCTTAAAAGCCAGTCACAGTTTGCTTTCCCATGCTGACAGTCCTGTCTATCCCTTGTGTGAGATGGGAGCCCATGATGCTGCAATCACCATCTCTGCAAAGCAGGTGTCAGTATGGGGGGACTGATCCCAGGAAGGTGCCAAGCACAAGCTGAAGCGGTACATCACTTGGGGGAGTGGTGGTATTGGGTACCTCAGTGCTCATCAGAAGCCTCCTCTTTACAAAGAATGATGTTCCTCCTCTTCTGTCTGGCAAGAGGTTTTCCTGCTGAAGGTGGGCCCCAGACAATGTCTGGCTCTTTTGTGGATGGTCCTTATTCGTGACATGTAGTCCTTGCTGGTAATCACATAGAGCAGGGGGTTGAGGGCACTGTTGAGGCTGGCCAGGCCCCGGGTCACCTGGTAGGAAACATAGATATTCTTTGAAGCCTGTGTGCAGTACTCTTGCAGCTGCCAGAAACGATTCAACAAGTTGAGGTTTCTGAAGACATGGTAGGGGAGGAAGCAGATGGAGAAGAGAACCATCACGAGAATCACCAGTCTAATGCTTCTTTTCTTGACCTCACGGTCCACGGTGTCGTTCCTGCAGAGCACAAACACCACGTGGCAGTAGCACCCGATGATAATGAGGAATGGGATGATGAACCCAGTTATGGTGACAGCCAAGGTGTATGGCAAGTAAACACCCAGGTTCTCGTTACCTGTCGTGTCATGGCACCGTGTCCTCGTGTCATCTGTCTTGCTGAAGGCAAGATCAGGAGCGACCTGTGCGATGACCCACGCCCAGACCACTGCGCTGAGCCATGCCGAAGAGGCTGTGCCCTGGCACCTGCCCCGTGCCTTCAGTGGGTGCACGATGCCCAGGTAGCGGTGGATGCTGATGCAGGTGAGGAAGCCGATGCTGGCGTAGAGGTTGAGGTGGAAGAGGCTGCGGGTGATCCGGCACCAGCCCTGCCCGAAGAGCCAGTCTCTGCCTCGCAGGTAGTAGACGACGAGGAAGGGCAGCGTGCTGACATACAGCAGGTCGGCCAGCCCCAGGTTGCCCACGAGCAGGCTGAGGGGACGCCGGGTGCCCTGCCGGAGCCCAGTGCAGAAGTGCCACAGCCCCAGCCCGTTCCCCACCAGTCCCAGTGGGATCACTGTCAGGTACACGGCGGGCAGGAAGCGCTGGGCGAAGGCGGCATCCACAGCGCAGGGAGCCCCGCTGCCATTGCCGGGCCACGTGGCGACAGCCCCCGCAGCCATGCGGCGCTGCCCTGCCCAGGGTGGTGGCAGCGCTCCGAGGTGGCAGTGCCCACAGCAGGGGCGGGACCGGCGGCGCCGAGCCCAGAGCCAGCCGTGGCCGCACCGTGTCCTGTGGCACGGGCTGCGGCTGCTCTCACCTCCCGCTCAACCCGGGCTGCGACTTCAGAGTGCCGGACTTTCCCCCAGAGCATGGGGAGGATGTGGCGAGGGCCGCCTCGGCAGAGCGCCTGGATGGCTGGTGGCTTCCGCCACTCCTTCGGCACCTCCCACCAGCCCACTTAAGATACTTCGCTCCGGGCGCCAGGGACACGGATGCCCCCTGGCTATTCTGGGTCCTGTGCGTGCCTGAAGGGAGCGGGAGGCAGGGAGTCAGGAGAGGAGCTTTGCCGGGCTCCGGGTCTGTGTTGTCAGATGAGGCGGGGGACTAAAGCTTTCAGCCTGTTCCTGTTCTGACCCACTCGGGGTGAGGAGAGACCTCCCAATTTCCCAAACCGGGGGCTGAAAGCCTGCACCCCGTGAGCTGCCCTCACTTCCACTCCTGACAGCCCTTCTCCTCGTTCCAGCGCTCAGAAATACCAGGAGCAGAGGTAAGGCAGAGACTGGCAGCATTCCATGGGGATCATGGTGCCCTTCCCGCACCGGCAGTACCGGCAGTGCCAGGCTGCCTGTCCCAGCATGGGCAGCAGTGAGCCCCACTCCCTGCTGAAGAGCTGCCCCTTCCCTACAGCTGGTCCTGCTGCCTCTTTCTGTATCCCTCCCCAAACATGAAATCCCTCTTTCCTTGCCTCCTTTGAGTGGTTTAGACCCATGTGGGGAGGACATGTAAGATGGGCTGTGACCTTCCTCTCCTGCCTTCCCTGTGGTGGGGAACATCATGTAGAAGACACCCAGATACTGTGAAGTTGGAGCAAGAGCTGCTAAAACCAGCGACTCCAAAGCAGTACCCAAGGAAAGGCAGCCCCAGCTGCATTGTTGAGCAGCTGCTGCTGCATAAACGGGGCCAGAAATAACTTTTATCTCCAGGCACAGGAGTCAACCAGGCAGCTATCGGCAAACAACAGGTTTACCGTGGTTAACCCATATTAAAACGACCTCGCGAAAACAACTTCAGTGGAGGGTTGGGCCCAGGAAGCGCCACGGTCACCTGCTTTCCATGAACTGAATCAAAGGGGATGGGAGGAGGCTGATATCTCAACTGCTGGTGGGGAGGAGGAGGGGTGAGTCCTGTCGAGCCATCCCAACTGCCTGTCCCTCCTTGGGAGCAGCTCAACTTTCACAGATTTCACAGATTATTGTGAGTTGGAAGGGACCCACAAGGATCATCGAGTCCAACTCTTAAACCACACCACTGTCTACCTGGCGGGAATCGAACCCCGGTCTCCCGCATGGCAGGCGGGGACACTCACCACTGTACTAAAGTGGATTTTACTCTAAGACCCCTGTGTAACTTCTCCACTGGACCATGCTCAGGCATGGCAGTATGGGGACAGGGTTGGGAACCCCGAGGCACAGATGGAGTAGTAGTGGCTGCTTTTTGGGAGTATCAGTGCTTTTGTTTACTTCAAAAAGTGCTTCCTGGAACAGTTAAGTGATGGGAAACGTTTTGTGTTATTTCCTGCCTTTGTAATAAAATCTCCCCACTATGAGGGTGATGAAGCAGGGAAGTGTAGAAGTTGTTTTCGTGAGTTGAGGTTATGACTGGGTTCATGGGGGTGCACCCCTCAGGGAAGTGGGTCTCCATCCTGCCCAGCTCCTGCCCCCCTCACCTCTGTGCACTTCAGCTGCTCCAGCTGCCTGGGCTCAGCATGGCACTTGCAGAGCAACTTTATGGAGGTGCAGGAGGGTAGTGAGAGGAGAGGAACAGACTGGGAGTGGTTCCCTTTGTCCTTGTGCATCAATTGAGGCAACTGAGGCAGAGACAGCAGCTGGCTGGGAGGGCTTCTGTGATCATGGGGAGGGTCATGAGCTGCCCTCAGCAGTGAAGGCAAGATTTTCCCTGTTCCGAGAATGAGGGCTTGGAGCTGGGTGTCAGTCTTGCTGCTGGTAGAGTGAAAACTCAGGGCTGAGACAACCTGAGTGATGGACTTCCAGGAAAATAAAAAAAAAAGAGGCCTTGATACACCCTTTTTTTTTTTTTTTAATTTAGCACTGCACTTCTGTGCTCAGATTCTGAAAACGTTTGGCTTTAATGAGGGGCTCATCCAGCCCTTTCCCAGCCACCTCCATGCATTTAAATAACATCAGTCATGAGAATGACTTAGAAAAGGAATTCTGATGCACATTGTTTCCTCATGTGGCAGCACAGTTTCCCTTGAGCTGCTGCATGTGCTTGCCCAGAACTGGGCCATGCTCTGCTGCTCACTGCTGGCTCAGCAGTGTGGATGGCAAATCCCATGTAGTGTCTGTGTGCGGATGTGGCCCTATGCCTTAAGGATAAGGGTGAATTTTCTTTCTGGTTTGGGGATTTTTACCTTTATAAAGATTACTAAAATCATCTGTAGGTCTCAGAGTATTTATCTACTGCCTGACACAGGCAAAGACAGGACCCTGCGTCAGAGACTAATAAACGTGAGCCTCAAATAACCATGTTTCCAGGGTAGCAGGGCTTTAGAGGGAACGGCAAATATTGTGAAACTGGCAATCAAATTTCAAGAGTTGACTTCTCCATATTCTTAGGGAAAATAACTCTGATTTATTTGGAATCATTAATTCATTATTTAGATGTTTTCTGCTTAGTGAATCACAGAGAAGTGACATTCTCAGGGGGAAAACAAAGA
Organism: Pitta sordida; assembly: GCA_013390025.1. Lineage (NCBI taxonomy): Eukaryota > Metazoa > Chordata > Aves > Passeriformes > Pittidae > Pitta > Pitta sordida. The sequence continues at coordinate 1,067,982 of WEKX01014020.1, read as the reverse complement.
AAATTATAGCAGAGGTGCATCGAGTCATTTGTCTGAGATGCAAATTACAGGTTGCTGCTTAAAAAGTGACCTTTTGATTTTTACCATCACCCAGAGGTGGCTGGGCAGGATCTGAGAGAGGAGTGGCAGCCCTGACAGCCCTCCCTGCCGGCAGCTCTACCAGCCTTGGTGGCCAAGTCTCCACATACTCAAACAAGAACTGACTTAAAAATGGAATTTTCAGTACACAGAACATGTTTTATCCATGTCAATTGCAGAACATGGTAGTTTTAAAGCCTACATGATCTTTGTGTTACTGGTTTTTTTTAGCACAGTCATCACAGGACTAAAAAAGTCAAGCAAAGCTGTTCATTCTGCAATTTTCTGCCTGCTGGAGGTTCACTGCCTGCCCTATATCAAACAGAATTAATAATTTGTATTCAGGCTGAGCACCAGATGATCACAGTAAATAATTCTCTTTGTAAGCAGTGTTTTACTGCAGAAGCAGTGAGGTTTCTTTTTATTCCCCCCCTCCCCCCGCTCCCAAGATGTGACTGAAAGGCATCCTTGACTGGCATCTTTGACTTTTATTTTCAGCCCTTGCAGGGCCCAGGGAAGTGGTGAGTGGCTGCCTTGTCCCCGCTGCCTTTCCTGCTGCTGGTGGGGAGGCTTTTCCCTGGGCTGGAGAGGGAAGCCCCCTCTGCCATTCAGCTCCCTGCACCCCCAAACCTGCCCTGGTATCCCATTGCCCTGGGCGGGGAGGACAGTCAGCTGGTGAGGATGGGGAAATCCCAGTCTGTGGGGACTGGAGGAGGTGTGGGGCTAGCAGGAGGAGGGATGATTGAGCATTGGTTTTTGGGAGGCTGAGAAGAATCACAGAATTAATTAGGTTGGAAAAGACATTTGGGATCATCAAGTCCAACCAACCTATGACCTAACACCGCCGTGTCAACTAAACCATGGCATTAAGTGCCATATTCAGTCTCTGAGGCTGCAGATCCAGCAGCAGTGCAGCCAGCGCCATGCCCTGCTCTCCTGGACATCCTGACACTGCATGAACAACTGGGCACTGCTATGGCCAAGGCTGGTCCCATTGGTAGAGCTGATGGAACTTACAGCTGGGTAAGTTCAGTGCTTTGATTGACGGGGGTTTTTTTCTTTTCTTGCTCTGAGCAGCCTGAACTGAGGTGCCTCTGAGCTGCTCCATCCTGTGCCAGGACTTTCCTGCTGCCACAGAGATGTCCATGAGCTTCAAGGCTAGGCACACCCTGCACAAACAAGCTTGACAAATGTGTGAGCACATCTTTATTTTTTAGTTCCAGAAATACACATCCAAAAAGTCCATATCTCACCTGGACACGTTACCTAAACCGCTGCTTTCCCCTCCCTGCAGTGGAACATGAGTTCCCTCTGCACACTTGTGCGAGGCCGTTAGAGGGCATTTGGGTTTCATTTTCCATCGCCCTGAAGGGTTATTGCTGTGAGAAGGCACAGTCAGAGCTGCCGAGCAGCCCTCCTGTGCCGGCTCCTGCACAGCTGGAGCGGCTCCAGCCCGTCGGGAGACGGCCCCGACTCATCTTTGCGAGTTGTTTTCTCTTTCTTCCCGCTTTTCCTTTGGCCTCGGCTCACAGGGAATGTTTTTTGGATGGCAGGCAGTATGTCTGGTGCTGCGGAATGGTGTCTCCGGCGTCTGAGCATCTCGCTCGCCGAAGCCCTGCCAAACCGCCAGCGCTTTGGAGAGGAGGCCAGGAGGAGCGGGAAGGCTCGTGTTTGTTCTGGAGAGATGCAGGGAAGGTGAATTAGAGCTGCCATTAGGAGGACCCTGTCTGTGCCCAGGAAGGCAGCTGCTGGCTCACGGGGTGGGTATCATGGGATGTCTGAGCTTCTGCAAGGAGGAGCAGCTCAGCCTGGCACGGTGGTGACTTGTGGGGTGCAGCCTGATGTACCTGCTCCGTCCCTGAGGGGTCAGGGCATGAGGGTTTCCTCAAGGGATTTGGGCTTCCAGGTGTTGAAGATGGTCTCTCTTGCACTCCCTGCAGAGCAGAGCTGTGTGATGTGGTGGAGGAGCAGCATCACCTCTCCAGAAGCCCCACTGATTCAGGAAAGGACCAATTCTGGGCTTCTTGGGTGTGTTCGTGCTTGGGGCAGGGTTTCCACATTCCCCATTTCATTCAGCCTAAGAAACTCAGGAATGCTGCCCAGTAACCCTGCTTGGGGCAGCGGGGTACACAGAGGAGCCAGGTGTTGGGTGATACAGGGAGCTTGTTCTCTATTTCCATCCTTCTTTACAGCCAAAGTCCATCAGTTCTTCTGTAGTTTCCCAATGGAAATGTCCTCCATCTTCACTGAAACCACAATGCCATCCATAGGTTTGTGCCAGACTCTTTGCTAGGATGAAGCGGTGGCTCTAGGATGAAACCAGGATGGGCACAGCTACAAGCGACCTCCTCTTCCCCTCTGGAAAGGCAGAGTGGAGAACAATGGGGAGATGGAGTGGGATGGTGGCATGTCCACTACATCAGCCAAACCTGTTGCCCAGAGACACCAGCTCCACCCAGCCCTCACTCACCTCTGGGAATGCTGCCGGCAGCGCAGGGCAGGGTCTGACCACGCAGAGCCGCCTCTGGGTCTCCAGCCGGCAGTAGCGGTTCTGGTTGGAGACACGGGTGGCAAAGCCCACGCCGCAGGTGGCCGAGCAGGCGCTCCACTCCGTGCCCCACTCCTGGCAGGGGTACGGCAGCACTGGGGACACTGCCCCAGGGGCTGAAAGAGATGAGAGGAAAAAGGGTGGTTGAAGCCGGGTGCTGTGCATATGTCTTACGGTGCTGCGGGCAGAGCTCTGTGTGGTAGAGTAACGAGGTGTCTCCTGTGATGTTTCACAGCTTGGGGTGAAGGGGGCATCCCAGAGACCTGTGTTGGCATCCCCTCCCTGGAGGTGCCCTGTGCCTTACCTGCTCTGACATCCTGGAGGAGGTGCTGGTCCTGGGCTTCACAGATCCACTCAGGACAGCACTTCCCTGGGATCTCCACACGCCGTGGGTAGGGGCAGTCTGGGGTGGGCAGCCGGACATCCTCCTGGCAGAGCGGGATGCAGGTGAAGCCCCCGTCCAGGCAACGGCACTGGAGTTTGCAGCTGGGCTGGAAAACTTCTCCATCTCGGTAGACCCGGCCATTTACCTCACAGCCCTCCTCGTCATCTTCAACTGCAAGTGACAGACAAGGAGCCCGTTAGGGACAGAGTGACAGAGATGTGGATGGCAGAGGGGACTGCTGGGGTAACAGTGGGGCTGGCAGGAAGGGACTGAATGGAGGGGCCACAAAAGTGACTGAAAAGTATATGGGGCAGACATAAGTGTGCAGCAGCATGTTCATCACTCAACCTCCTCCCCTTCACTACTCTGTTTTTCCAAAGGAACAGCTCACCAGCTGATGAGAAACCTCTGCCCTTTGGCTCTGACCCTGCCTTCAGGGCTTCTGAGATAGAAAAAGTTTCTCTGGGATTTCTCTGCAGGACCTGAGGCTCCAGCCCTCTCTGAGTGACTGCAGCATCCCTAGGACCCCCATGTCCCTCCTAAATCAAACCATCCTGAATCCTCAGTCAAAAATCCTCCAGAGCTGGCAGGAGCTGCAGCACAGCCCCATGGCCAAGCTGTATCTTCTCAGAAAAAGTGCTTTTCTTGTCTTAACCACTTCCCTGAAAACACTGTGGGATGCCTGGAGCTGGCCAGGGCCATGGCTGGAGCTGGGGTGTGTGCTGGGCTGGGGTGTGGGGGCATCCCTGGGGGGATTGAGCTCCCCTGTGCTCACAGTTGCAGGTGGCTCCTGTCCCCATGGATGCTGTGCTGTAGTCACAGACAAGGCCCTGGCTCTGGTCACAGACGTGGAGGAAGTCGCAGGGCTCTCCCAGGCGCCGGGCACAGATCTTGCAGCAGCCACAGCCATCCAGGACCAGGGGGGACCCACGAGGGCAGCGGGGCGGCACCCAGGGGCAGTAGCATGGTCTCCGGCACAGCTGGGCACACACCTGTGGAGGCAGAGCCATTGATGATTCCATACAGGTTGGTTTTGGCTGCTGTTTCACTGGGACAGCCAGGTACCCTTCTCTCAGTCACAGAGGCAGATTTTTGGTGGAGGGAGGCTCTGCAAATCCATGGGAATAAGGTAAAGCAGCTTGAAAAGCTACTGTCCTCTTTGAAGGGCACCTATGTAAAACCAGGGCAAATCAAGGATGCTCAGCACTGCAAGATTGGATTTTAAATGTACCACTGCTCTGAATATGCAGGAGGAGGATGGAGCTACAAGGTGAACATTCCCAGCAGTGGTGGTTATTTAATGAGGTCAGCAGCCCCAAGCAGCCCAGCAGGAGAGAGGGAAAGCAGCCCGCTCCACGCCTGCCCCTAAGATGGCAGCTTGTGTCCAGCTGGAGATTGTGCTTTCCAGGGACTGAATGCACGTGGTGAGAGCTCAGCACCTCACTCCAAATAGTCTTAACAGCTCTGATGCATGCCAAGAAACAGGGCATCACATCAGCAGTGGGGCTCTTAAGCCAGGCACACCTCACTGTGTTCCTCCCTGGTCCAGCTGCATCCTCTGCCTGTCCCTGGCTGCAGCATCATCACCTGGCCCGGCCCACTGGGCAAGAAGCCCAGGGGTAGGCACATTTTCATGGACTCAGAGCTATGTTTTCCCTCCTGGCTAGACTCAGTAATCACTTTAGAAAGGCTGTGCACTGCAGCCCTTTTTCTGCCAGGGATGTGCCCACAGGAGTTCAGCTGGGCAGGCAGATGTTTATACCGTCCGCTCATCCTGCCTGCACAAGCACTTGGCACAAACAGCTTTTACAGGCAGCACTTGTGCTTCTGTTGTGTCATATAGGGTCTGAAGCCAAGTGAGGTGGCTCTGCAGTTTGGAAGTTAATTCTTTGCCAGTAGTGGCANAACAGCTTTTACAGGCAGCACTTGTGCTCCTGTTGTGTCATATCTGACAGAGCTGTTGCATATAGGGCCTGAAGCCAAGTGAGCTTGTAGTGGCGTGACTGTGTGTGAGCCCCCCGGCAGCTCCGCACCATGCACACGCTGCTGGATGCAGGGACAGCACATGCAGCAAACATGCAACGAAAACATTCATCCCTTGCCCTGGTCCAGGTACTGGCGTTTCTGCGAACCCTGCCAAGAGAGTTCAGCCAGACCATGTATGTTGTAGATGCCATTTTTCTTTCTCTTTCAGTTTCTCCCAGTGGCATCAGGTCTGACACGGCCAGTCAGACAGAGAAGGTGGTGCTGGTGTGCTATCTGTTCCACATTTGCAGCACTTCAGATGTTTTTTATGGAGCTGTGGAAGAGTCAGTGCCAGCAACTGGAGATAAAATATATCCAAAATGGGCTGGGGGATTTGGGTCTTGCTCTAGTTCTGTCAATGAGCAGCATTATTAATGTGGCAGAAACCAGAGAGAGAGACTCGTGGCAGGGACTAAGGGACTGTCTATGGTGGCCAGGTTTGGGCTGGCAGCATGAGGGCCTTTGGTGATTCTCCAGGCACTCACAAGCATCTGGGGTAAGAATCATTTCCCCTGTCACAGTTTAACCAGGCAGCCAAGGGCATTTTTCATCTTTCAGGAGGTTGCTATTACAAATCAATATTTTAGAAAGGTTAGCCAGGCCATTAATCCACTTCCCTCTGCTCCTTGTAATTTACTTGTCTTTAGATGACAATATGACTCCTATCAGTGATCTGAACCTTCTGGGAAAGGAGTCAAATAGGCACAATGTTGCCACAACATCTCTGCTTGCAGAAGGTCTGCTAGGGGATTCAAGCAGTAATTAGGACTTGGAGCTGAGATGCCCCAAACTTTTCAACATTCCTGTTCTCGGCACAGGAAAATATTTTCACACAGAGTCCAAAACAAAAAAAAAAAAAAGTAAAATTACTGCAGCAACCCAAATCCCGTTGGAGGTATTGGCTTGGCCTGAGCGTCCTGAGAAGTGGGGAGAGCTGAGTAATGCCAGGACTGCTTGGCCCCTGCCTCGGGAGCCTGGGCGGGGATGGAGGAGCCTGCAGGAGCCGCTACCACCGAGCTGCTGCTCGCTGGCTCCTGGGGACCGTAAGTCGCACAGCCCGGAGAGCTGCAGGGACAGCGAGCAAACAGCACATTGCTGTCATTCCTGTGTGCCCCAGGGACTCCAACAGAGGAGCCTTTGGCCCATGAACGTTCAGACCCTGCTGCTTAATATCAAACGACTCTCCCGAGCACAGATCCCGTGAGACTGCAGCAGCACAGCCTGCACTGGCCACTGGGCTTGTGGTGACACCCCAGTCCTCCCTGCATCTCACTTTGCAAGAAACGGGTGCTCCACGAGTAAGGCTAAAGCTGCCCCAGCGCCCCATCTCCCTTACCTTGGAGAGGATGCAGAGGAGGGAGAGGAAGAGGAGCTGCTTCTCCAGCTGGAGCCTCATGCTGCTCTCCCCTCTGCCACTTCAGCACATCACCCCCCAGGCAGTTTGGAGGCAGCGGCGTGTTCGCAGGTTTTAAAGCCCAGAGTAGGTCCTGCTGGTGTTTATACTCTCCCTGCTCTGATGTCACTCACAGGCTCCAATATAAACATGAATAGGTTTGGACAAGCTTCAAGATTTTCTTTTTCTTTTTTTTTTCCTTTTTTTTTTTTTTTCCAGCCCACATTCCAGCTGCCATTTCCACTCTCCTCAAGGTGAGAATGTGCTGCCTACCAAGACAGTGAGTGAATGGAAGGGACGCTGTGCTGTCCCTGGGGAACAGAGGAGAGGGACTGGGGAACCAGGCTAGTGGGGTGATCGAGCTCCTTGCTGCTAGCCATGAGTGGAAGGGAAGATTCATGCCTCATCCTATTGATCCAGGTCTGCCCAGGCACAGCCAGTGTCTTCCTCCTGGGATTGGAAGGGCTTGGCTGCTGCCCTCAGACAGTGCCATGGCCAAGCAGGAACAGGGCACACATCCCTATGTTTTATGCTCAATGCAGTGCATGACAGGCTTTGGGGCAGGAGGGAGTTGCCCAAAAGAGCTGGAAAGGGATTTGCTGTGGTGGTGTTGCTGCCACATCATCCCTGTCCTGAGTGGGGCTGCAGCCACCCAGGAAAGCTGCTGGGACAGAGGGGCTGGATGCATATAGTGTTGTGTTGTTCTGGGTATGTGATGTAGAGAAGGCTGCAGTCTGACCCTACTGAATTCAAGCCTTGTAAACCCAATTTCATAATTAAATATTATAATCATCTTAAGCAATTGTGAGAATAAAAAATCCAAGTTTGGGGAAGAGAAGCAGGTGCTCAGCAGTTGCTTCCCAATGCTTTCTCAATCTGCCCTGTGCAAGTTTGCCTCCTGGCCTCTGTGTTTCAGGACATGAGGCTGGCTCTTAGAAAGAAAAACCTAACCATCTTAAGACCTTCACGAGGAAGAGCACCTTCTCCATATTCCCGTTCCCCAGATCTTATCACAATCTTTAAGAGGGGAATTTCTGAGCTCAGAGGAAAGGCCTGAGCATAAGGATGCAGGATGTCCTGCGTCTCTCCCTGACTCCTCTCCTGCACCCTTGCCTCTTGCCTGCAGGATGTGTTCTGGAGGCCAGGAGTGCTGCTCCTGCCCTGGCCCAGGACATGGATCCTAATGGCTGTGCACAGACTTTTCATATCATTCAGGCTGCTAGATATCAGCTACTATATATGTATGTATGTACTACTGGCGAGCACCCAGGAAGGGCTGTGTGACTTAAATGCAGAGCACTGAAATCATGCAGCTGGGAGTGATGCCCCATCCCTGCCTCCACCCTTTTTTCCCTTCATTTTGCCTTATGTGAAAGAGGTTCTCGGCCACCTGAGCAGAAATCCCAACCTCTCTGCCCTTGCCAGAGCCGGGAAGCCAGGGCATGGAGCAGGGAGGGCAGAGCCGGGCAGGGAGGAGTGCAGACAGAGCTCTGCCATTACCACCTCAATTCCCCGCTTTGGTTTTGCTTCATTAGCTGCAATCAGGCTGTTAACGAGGTCATGGCAGCTTGCGGGAATACCAGGCCACATTCCAAAGGCTGCTGTCAATTATCCCAGCGCTGGAGCCTCCGCTCTGCATGTTAGAGCCCCAGCTCCCTGCATTCACCGAAGCCATCACCCGACATCACCTACAAGTCTGGGGATCTGCACTGGCAGCAGAGGAGGCGTGAAGGTGGCACATCACTGTGAACTCACTAGCAGGAGTTCAGCCTCACTGACAGGTGCTCACAAGCCCAAAGGTTTGATACCAAAGCCTGGAAACACAGCCTTTGATATCAAACATCTGATGCTGCCACTTTCTGCTCCAGAGCGAGTGCCCTCTCACTGGCTGTGGCTCGGATAGACATCCCGGGAGTAGCTCGAGAGAGCACTGATTCATTCAGGGCACAGGGAGTTCAATTAACTATTCTAAGCTTGTGTTTATTAGGGACTCATGATTAATGGGCATAAGTTAATTACCCAGTTAGAAATCAGGTGACAGTGCTGGTAACAGAAGTCAAACTCTCGTTGTCTCCAGCGAGTGACTCTGGGAGCAGCCAACAGACACATGTGTGAGGTCTCGGAGGGCAGCAGGGCACCCCTAGGCTGAAGCTCGGGGCTGCAATTAAACCCCTGGCAATTAAGCCCCTGCCGCCTGATGTATCCTAGTTACAGGTTCGGCTCTTTGGGGTGGGGACCCCTTCTCCAACCTCTCCCTCAGCTCTGAACAGGAGGGAATGTTGCCTGCTCCCCACACCTGCTGTCACTGAGATTTGAGTGCAGTAAGGTGACATCACTGCAATGCTGTGACATCACCAGGAAGCTGTCAGAGCTCGAGGAGTGACAGCGAACATGAGTGAAGCCTGAGTCAAGTCAAAACTCCTGGGTCAAGCAGCCAGATGGGGCCAAATCCACCATCCCATGCCTGGCCAGTTGCCCACACATCCAATGGTACTGGCAATCCTCAGTGGTACCTTGCTGGGTTTTGGAGGTGCCCAAGTGGAGCTGGATGGAAGGGTATCCACAAAGTCTGTCATGATCTGCCTTTCCAAAGAGGCTTTTCCATGGGTGACATGGGCTTGAACTTCCCTTCTCCCATCCCTCAGTGTCCCATGTGCCCACCCAGGTTGCTTTGTTGGCACTGCAGGGGCTGCAGGCAGAGCCTGGCACAGGAACACAGCCCTTGTGCCGGTTTTGATTTGCAAAGCTGCACGAGAACAGCACATTAGCAGTTCATTTTATAAATACTTTCTTATAACCCTTCCTCTCTGGAGCACATACCCCATATGTGTTCTGTACCATACGTGTGATTTCAGAGCTAGTAATTAAGTCCATATGTTTTGCTCCACAGTTTCCATGGTAGTATGATCAGGTTTGGGGGGGGATTGTATTTTTCTTTTTTTGTGGTCAGCTGTGCAAGAAAATAGTTGATACAGGGATCTGAATACATCTCCTTTGAGTTAGCCGCTGGCAAGTTCTGCTGTTTCTATAGAAATGAAGGAACTGCCCCAGTGAATATACATTTTAGAAAGCTGAGTTTTTTCGTGTGTTTGCTGTTTAACATGCCATCATGGCAAAGACTTCATTTGCACACCCTGCTCAACTGAAATTGCATCCATCTGGGATGGATATAGACCATATTCTCCCTCCATCTCTCCTTTGCTTGAGACTCCCCTTCTTTACTCCACATTGTGTGTTGAGCACCCTCCCTAGAGCTGTCTGACGTCAGAATGGGGTCTGGATGTCCACCTGTTTTAGGGAGCACTGAGGCTGTCCTGGGTCCTGGCTGGGTCTGTTTCACTTCATATCAACAGTGAAATCATGGGTCTAGGGTGAGGGTCCATACCTTGATGGAGAGGACATTCCCTTTGCTTCTTGGCATTCCTGGTTCAAATCCCCACCACAGCAGAGCAGGGCTGTCCATGAAGGATGGACAGCACTATGGGAAAGCTGGACAGACATCCAGCTTGGAAAAGGCCAAGAGTCCTGAGCTGAAAAGGAGATGCCTCAGGTCTCCCTCAGCTGCTGGACACATTGGGGTGGCTGCTGGATTTTTTTCATGAGACTTCTGGAAACACCATGGCTTTGGGAAATTTTGAAATATCTCTGCTTTTGGCAGGATTGGAAGGTTGTTTCCTACCCAGAATGAATCTGGCTCCAGTTTCAAACAGCAAGAGCCGAGAGAGGTGGTGATGGCTATTTCCATCCCTGTCTCGCCATTTTTATTCCCTCTGGTTCTCACACCTTAACTGGGCAGCAGAGCCAGGCTGAGAGGACTGGCCACCCTGAGGGACAAGGGAAGGGCCAGGCAGTCTTTTACCTTGAGGTCATTGCCTCCCCCCCACCAGACCCAGGATGGAGAGACTGAAAGTATTTACCATCTGGTGGCTGTCCAAGTGACTTAAGAGAAAAGAATTCAGGGCTGCCGTCCAGTTTCTGATGGTCAGGCAACTGCATTAGAAACCTCGGCTTCATCTGGGACCAGCTGACCCTTCCAAACTCCCAGCCACGGTGGCATTACCCTTGCCAAAGGAGAAAGGGGAAGGGCACACCTGATCCTTCACCATTGCCCAGGCATTTTTAAAGAGGTTTCATTAGGAAGCAGCACTGATAAATGAGACTTGGGGCTGGTTCTGGTCTCAAAGTCTGATGTTGCCAAGAGGAAGGAGCTGAGCAATTCCATCAGCAACAAATGGATTATCACAACCAAGAAAAAGGCTTGACTTGGCCAAAAGTACAGTGAGAGCTCATCCTTCAGGCTGAGGGTCTTCTCAGTAGCACAGCCCAGCCTTGTATCAGCTGTTGTGAAAGGACAAAGCTTTTACTTAACAGGCATATCAAACTCATCAAACCCTGGGCAGTACTTCTGTGTGATTTTTTTTTTCCTGCAGTCCAGACAAGAGTAATTAATAACTGTCCCCCTAAGTTAAACATTCAGATAACTCAAAGAATAAGACTTTTGTAAAACAAAGCCTGGAAATTTCAGCCAGATGAGGTTTTCCATTATTATTTGGAAAACAGTGTCAGAAATCATCACATGTCAAACATTATGATCTCCTGGGAGTTTATTTTTGGTATCAAGCATCATTGAACATAAACTTCTTTTTAAAAAATCTCCCTAGAAGTTTTATCTTTCAGACAAGATATAATACCCAGATCCTGACCTTGTGTGGTTACTGACAGGCCCTTCATATTTTCCATGGACCTGCATGGCTAACTCATGTTTCCTGATCAAATTGCTCATTCTTTTTGACTATCTCTGTTTTTCTTGTGGTTTCAGGCTAAAATAGACCATGTTTTTCCTTCTTGTCTTGCTCAAGGGTGTTGTGTGCTCTCAAGCACCTGCCACATCCTTTGCAGCATGAGGCTGCAAATTGAGGCACACACTGGGGTACAGCCAGTGATGTTCTCAGGTAATTTTGCTAACTCTGGTTTAGAGGGGAAGATGTTCAGTGATGTTTCCTTCCAACCTTGTTTTCTTTGATTCTCATAAGACCTTTGAGGATACAAGTGCTGCATCCCTGAGGCAGCTGGTGGTGTGCCTGGGATCACAGGTTTGGGTGACATGGGTCATGTCTGGTCCTAAATGTCAAAGCCCTTCACACTCCCAGAGTTGCTCTTGGCTCACCGTTAGCAGGAGCAGCTCAGGGTGCTGGTGGATCCAGGATGCTGGGGTTGTGTGGAGGGAAGGGATAGTAATGAATAGTGTTGGGGAGAGGACAGTGTTTTGGGGCAAAGGTAGTGATCCACAGCTGGGACATCTCCAGTGGGTGCTGTGCTAAGCCCTGGTTGTTGCTGGGACCTTCTCAAAGGCAGTGCCACAGGCAATTCTTAGCATCCTTGTTGGTTGGAAAGAGCCTGGCTCATGGCTGTCAGTGTAGATGTTGTGCACTTTAGGAAGATGAAGAGCTGCCAGTTCACCTGTTCACACCCATCACTTAAAAAATAAGTCTGGTTGCCCCCCAAAAACAGCTGGCAAGGGGACCTGCTGCTTCTCCCCAGGACACATGCCAAAGGCTCTGCAGGTGAGTCTGGCTTCCTACCTCCACCCCAGGGAATAAAGCAAGGGCTTGGGCTTGCACTCCATCTCCCGAGCAAGACTGGAAAGGCTGATGCTAGTGATGCCTCCATGTCCAGAGAGGTCCCAGACCCTCAGCCCTTCCCTGTGCCTTCTCCTGATACCAGAGACATCTGGAGGCCTTCCTCGAGAATGAACTTCACATAAACCACCTCCCCTTGTCCACATCCCCAGCCAAATCAATAAAAACACGCTTGAAACCTTGAGTGTGTGTGTGGGATCCAGTTGAGAAAAACAAACCTCTCAGTCTCACTATGGTTATGAAAGCAACGATGTCGCCTGGAAAGTATGTACCAGGGAGCAGAGAGCTGCCTGTGTCGAGGGGTGAGTAGAGGAGATGGGCACCAGCTCAAATATGACTCAAAATCAGGGGAAATTATTTCTGATTAATGTAATTACTTCGGCTCCAGCCCTGATCAATATGAGGAGCTAAAATGCTCATAAACTGTCCGAGAATGCGAACTATGCAGAATGATTTGTAAAAGGTGTTTGGCTGGGCATGCTCTCCCCCAGCTGTCAGACTGCCCAGGGACAGGGTGACCTGGTGCCGTGGGAGGTCGGAGAGCAGTGACTTGCTAGTTGCAAACTGGTGACCCCTAGATGAGAATCCCCCCTGAAGGAACAGGGAAAGGTCTGCCTCATGCAGGTCCTGAGCCTAATTAAAAGCAACCAGCCTGTTTGGCTGGGCTTCCTCTGTGCTCTGACCACAAAGCAAGAGCTAAGACTGGCCCTTTACAGGCTTTTGCTGGCCTCCTCAGTGTGGGGAGGTTTTGGTGGGCTGGCACCTAGCACAGCCCAGGCAGGGGCTCTGCGGGGGCACTGAGGGTTTTTGGAGAACTGCAGGACCACAGGCACACAGCTGGAGAGGACAGTGTCCTCAGATCTTGTACTGTCTGAGCCTGAGCTGTGCCAAGTGCAGTGTCAATCTGCATGGGAGAGGTGCATGGCTGTGACTTGGGGAACCACACCCACAAAAGCAGATGAGGAAGAGGAAGGCTGAGTGATCCCTGAAGATCAAGGCCAGGTTGGATGGGGCTTTGAGAAACTTTCTGGTGGAAGGTGTTCCTGCCTGTGGCAGGGAATTTGAAACTACATGATCTTTAAAGGACCCTTCCAACCCAAATCACCCTGTGATTCTAAGATCCCTTGACACATGTCCCCATAAAGCTGGTGCCTGTGGCCGTATGAAGATGGTAACATTCCATCCTTAGAAAGCAAACAGAGCCTGGGGAGAAGATGTCTTGGGGCACAGGGCTCTCCCCTGAACTGGTGAGAAAAGGGAAGGAGAAGGGATATGACAGTCTTAGTTTTGTCCTGCTGTTCCTTGGGAGAACCCCACTGTGAAGGTCTCCCACCACCTAGGCTTCTTCTCAGGACAGCAGCCCCAGAAACCATAACAGCAGAAGAGGCAGAAATAGGAAAAGAGGATGAACAGAGGCCCTGGGCCGGGAGCTACCAGGGGGCAGGAGGAGATGAAGTGGCGAGAGCTTCACCTTCCCACCTGAGCTGCCACTGGCTGTCAAACAAGCTGATGTCTCCAGCATTAGTGGTGACAGTTCCATCTTTATCTGGCAGTGGGACTGCAAGGTAGAGCCACCACCTGATGCTGTTATTGCTGCACCACTCCCACAACACACTTGATTAGCAATAGCAGGAAAACTCACTAGTTCTTATTGAATGGGACTCTTTTTCAGCCTCTGTGAGGTCCCTGCACCTACAGCCCTCCCATCTGTGGGAAGGGAGACTGTTCTGGAAGATTTTCCTTTTCTGAGTACAATCTTTTATGATTTTCTTAAAAAAAAAAAAAGAAAAGAAGAAAAAAACAAGAAGAAAAAAAAAGCCTGTCTGTGACTCGTGACTCACTGGGATGTGTCAGGCTCTGGATGAGCATTTGCTCTTTCTGAGCTGGTCCCTGTCACCATGGATTGCCTTTTCAACTTGCATAACGAGTCCAGTTGTGTTTCTGGCACAGAGCTCGGCCTCTCCTTGGCTCTGACCCCACCAGCAGGAATGTGATCCCACTGGTGTTCTCCTTTTGAGAGCTCTGACAATGTGGGGTGAGACGAGCCCTCTGAACCTCACAGAGAATCACTGCCCACAGACCTCTGAGGCCATCTGCAGAGACATCATGGAGGTGAGTAGGGCAATGGTGTGAAAGTCGCCCAGATGCCTGCATTCCCAGACATCTGCAACCATTGCCTGAACCTGAGAAATCTTGGCAGCTTGTGGCGGAGCTGCACTGGCTCTGCCTCAGCTGCGAACTGGGATGGGATGGGTTGTACTGGGAATTGCAGGGCATCCCTCAGGTACTTTCAAATCAAGACCTTTGAGGGTGTGTTCCTACCTGCTGCAGGGCTTTGGGGAGGGAAATAGAGAAAGGGAGGGTTTGACCAATGGGATTGTCTGCACCTGGTCTCCCAGGGCTGGTGAATTGCAGTGTGGCTGTGGCTTGGCTTGTCTCAGGAGCTGCTCCTGGCCAGGCTTCTCTCTCTGGTTTGGAGTCAGCCAGAGCCGCAAAGAAGCATCTTACAAGACACCTCTTCTCATGGACCAAACCTCAGGATGTGAAATGCAGCCTGGAATCACTGTCACTGTGGACCAGGACAGTTATCTGCTCTCCCAGGTCTGGCTGAGCCCAGCCAAGGACAACATCTCCTACAGGTACTGGCAGGGCAGCAATTGGTGTGTGAAGAGCAGCATATGCATGGGACAGCCACGATGCTCCTCTCCCAGCTCAGGCTGCAGAGGATGTTTTGGGGTGATCTGGCTGCTGTGCATGCTGTCCGTGCTACTTTTCCAACATTATCTCCACCTCCTTCCTGGGGTAGGGAAATCCTGGGCCACATGGAGAAATCCTGGGCTGCAATTTTGCTGGGAACCACATCTAGCACAGTGTGGCTGGGGTTAGGAGAGCCATTTCACTGGCATTTGGCTGTGCTCTCCACTGCCAGAAGCTGACCACACTCAAACCCCAGCTTTCCTTGCATCCCGTGGTCCTGCTGAGCTGTGGTCTGCCCCCTGCACAGGCAAGGCCACTCCGCTGGCCTGCCAGAAATCGTGCTCTGGATCATCTGTATGAGAATTAAATATAAACGCTGCAAACTGCAGTCCTTAAGAGCAAGGCAACAAGCCGAGGGCTGTCAGAGCAAAGGGAAGATCCACTGAGCTGTGCAGGCAAAGCCAAGCCAGCCTGGCATGTACGAGTGGAGAAGGAAGAAATGCAGAGGGTCTGACTCCACAGGACACTGGCCACCCTCTACATGCAACCTGGGCTTTGAGATCTCACTTTGCTGCTGCCACAGTTCAACAATCCCATGTGTGATCCCCATCACAGGTGGTGCTGGGCATGAGAGAGGCTCAGGGTTCAACTTCGGCTGCAGACNTTGCTGCTGCCACAGTTCAACAATCCCACGTGTGATCCCCACAACTTCGGCTGCAGATCAATCCCTGGTCCAGCAGGTTGGTCCAGGGATGCTCTGCCCAGCTCAGGGGCCCCGCAGCAGGGCAGAGCTGTGCCTCCAGGCCTGGCTGCTGCAGCCTCTCTCCCTAAACCTCGTCTGATGGTGCCGCTGTGCCTTCCCCTACATTAACTCACCTTGTGCCTCCTTTGATGGCACCAAAGATGAAGAGGCAGCTTGAAGGTCCTGTGGTGTCACACAGCTTCTGCTTGGACCAGGCTACATCCTCCACAGTCTGGTTGCCCTTTCTGTCCCCATGCAGGACCACAGGCACCTGCTTTGAGCCGGCTTTCCTCTCTCAGAATTGTCTGCAGGGTAAGAGCCCAGCCTTGTTCCTCCTGCCTCTGAGCCCTGGCCCCTGGAAACATCTGAAAGGAAATAGCTGAAGGTATTGAAAGGGGAGGCAGGAAACGTTCTGAATATTTTTTTTCGCTAAATATAATGACACTAATGTTGCTTGCAGTGTTAAAAATAGAAATCAAGAGAACCTGCCTTTTTCCTGTTTGCTTTCAGCTCTCACTTTCCTGCCTGTCTCTGCATTCTGGGGATCTGCAGGAAAATAAACCCAAGAAAGACCTCAGCAGTGTGCAAAGCAGAGCCAGATGGGTTTGGCTATGGCTCTAGTTTCCCATAGTGGGGCCATGCTCCTCTGTGCAGAGTGGGGACCTTGAAGATGTGCAGTCCTCACCTCCACTCTCACGGGGAGTGTGGCACACTCCTGCGCCCCATGTCTTGGCTCTAGTCACTCTCCTGATTTTCCCAAGTGGGTCAGTGCAGCAGTGGGCTCTGAGCAGTGCTGCTCCTCTTCCTGTGGCTGACAGAGCTGCCGCAGAAGCCCTGGGCAAAATCCCCCTGTTCCCACAGATCATGCTGGAAATGCTTCTCCCGATGCCTGTGGCACATCCCTCCAGTTCATACTGTATGTGCCCATTCTGAGGTCTCCCTACCAGCCTCCTTCAATGCACTGTGAGATGTTGCTGCCAGTCTCTCACCAGCTCATCACAGAGCAATGGCCATCACTGAATTCAGTGGCTGATGGATTCAAACTCTCTTTGGCAGCTGTGAGTCAGACCAGAGCTCCCAGAACCTGAGGGATCAGGTCCCAGCGCTTTATGGGGAAAATAAAAACGCTGGAGCACAACACACTGGCCAGGAAGACAGTGTCTGAACAGCAACGTGCCTTTAATTCAGGCGGTGATGCCACACCCTGGGTCAGCACAGCTGCCTGCCTGCTGCAGGTGTTCAGATGAAAAGCTCGGTGATCATTTTTCAGCAGAGCAACCCAGGGTGTGCATGTCTTGGATGAAGGCTGCTGCCTGATTTATTACAGACTCACTTGAGGTGCCTTGGGAGAGTAAGTCCTGGCAGAGGATGAGAGGCAGGCGTGTGTACGGATGGATTGCAGCGCACAAAATGCTGCGTTGTAGTAAGACTGCCTGGAATGCACTGAAGCTGGGAGCGGGAGGATGAATGGGTCCTCTGGCCTCCTTTGAATTCCTCTGCCCTCCCTAGTTGCTTTCTTGAGCTGGTGAACGGGGTGGGCAGAGAGCCCTGGGATTTTGGTCTGTCTTGGAAAGCCACAAGGCAGCCAAGCACTGGCTGGGAGTGTTCCTGGCACTGTCCTGGCTACATGGACTGTGCTGGCAGTGCCAAGGGATTGTCTCCACTATGTCCCAGGTCCCACCCTCTGTGCAGCATCCCTCAAAGGGCATGTATGGAGTTTTTCTTTCAGAGGGTGACAACTTACCTCAGATTTTTCTTAGTTAGCTGGAAACTAGGTGTTAAACTGTCATTGGACTACCATGAGTCACTGTCTGGGCCACTTCTGTAACAGAGAGCAAATTCTCTTGTGCATAGCTGAAAAGTCCACACCTGAACCTGGCACAATGTGATTTTAAAAACATCTCCACAAGAAGTTTCCTTCTTCCCTTCTAGCCGATTTTCTGGCCCTGGCATAACCCTGGCCCCTGGTAGCCCATACACTTCTGCAGCTTTTCAGCTGCCTCTTTCCAGCCAGGCATGTCTGGTCCTGCCACTGCCCAGTCTCTTTAATGTCAGAGAATAGTCGGGTCTGTCAGCAGTGATGTGTCAGCAGTATCCAAAGGGAGTGTGACAATGCTGGGCTTCACTGAGGGCTTCCTGACTGTGCTTTTGGCAACTGTTTGGGCACCAAACCTGTGGTGCAATAGGCTCCTGACCCCACCTGGTGCAACCTGTCATGGTGCTAATTGGGACTGAGCCAGAACCACTGATAGAAGGTGGGGGACAGCCCATTTCCATGAGCTCCTGTCCATCGTGTCTGACAATCCCTCTGTAATGCACAGTGGGGTAATTGCCCTGGATTTACAGACAGGAGCTGAGCCACAGGGAGATTTCAGGTGCTCCTCTCTGCTCAGTCCTGCTCCTGGCCTTCAAGGTGTCCCATGCACAACCCGTCTTTGTTTGGAACAGGGAATGGGACAAAGCATTGGCATCCGAGAAGGAGAAAACAGCACTTAGAAAGGATTTTAGCCACAACCCGTGTATTCAGGTGCTCAGCCTCTTCACCTGGCCATGCCCAGCAGATGAACCAAAGGTTCCCAGGATGGAGGCACCAATCTCTCTCACGGACCGCTGGTAGTGGCTGTCGTTCCCGCTGCGCTTGTGCTTCCCTGCTGAACCGGGACCCACCGTCCAGCACCACCGGGGGCACTGGGGGCTGGAGCCGAGGTGTGGCCGGGGCGGGGGGGGCGGTGGCGATGCTGCAGCTCCGACCCCGCGGCACCGCACGGGCTCTGCCTCCCTCTCGTGGCCGCTGTGTCCGGGCTCTCGGAGGGTTTCAGGACTTCACGCCTTTCCCCGGGCTCCCCGAATACACCCCGCAATCCCAACGGGTGTTGGAGGTGTGAGCGGAGCCCGCAGGCAGAGCTGGTTCTGTCCTTGCTCCACACCGATCCTGGATACTCATGTTTTGCTTTTAAGCAAAGCCTTTCTGCTGTCACTGAGGCAAAACTCTATAGATGCCTTGCATTACGCCTGGGGAATGGTTGGGAATGACGCCAACCTCACTGGAGACAGTTGCCTAAAAACTGAAGCTGTTTTATTCCCAATAATCTGTTTTCAATTTCTTCTGCAGCCCTTGAAGCCAAGAACTGAACAAAACAAGAGCTCCACGAGATCCTATAGAATATTAGTTGGGTCAGGGCCCTGGATTCGATAAAGCATCTCCAGATGCTCCAGAAATTTCCAGCTCAGCACAGTGAAGATCAGTTTCTCTTCAAATAGTTTTTGCTGGAACAGGGACCATGACCAGTCTGCCCTGGCTTTTGCAGCCACCTTTGCCAGGACAGGAGCCAGACAGCCCCCTGGAAATGCCCCACTAATACCAGCCTTGTCAGGAATGAGCTCTGGAGAGATGGGTGGGAGCACCTTGCTATTCCCCTTCTCCCTCTTCTTCTTCTCATCTTCACTTGCCTTTCGCTATCTACTGCAATATGTCCAAGTGCTGATATTTCTGCTGGTGCTCTATGAGTGAACATGTCCTGGGACTAGAACCACGTGTAAGTATTGTGACCCTCAGTTTGAGATCAGCCAGACCCTCCTCACTGGCAATTCAAGGTGGAGGATCTGGACAACCTGAGATGGCAACCTTGAGCTGGGACCATTTACTGCTGTGCTCTCCAGATGGTAAATCTGGGCACGAAAGCAGCTCCTCTACGAAAACCACCTGCTGGCAGGCTGGAGCAGTAGCAGCGATGGACCAAGGCCAGGACCAAACCCTGCTGTCTGACAGATTGAAGGGCTCCACGGAATCAAGGTGGGAAAGGAGAGGGGACAATCTCCCAGCTTTGCAGGGTGTGACATTACAGGTGTCAGAGCCCTGAGAAACATGAATGAGCCTTAATGGCAGTGACCAGCCTCACCTACTCCACACCCACAGACCCAGAAGCAGTAACTAAACTCAGCCCAGGGCCACAGGCTCTTCCTGGCTCTGTAGGGGGAGTGCTGCCTCCAGTGCAGCCACAGTGGTGCCTGGCTGTGGGTCCTTTGGTGCTGACCTTCACATGCTGACTGTCTTCCTGGCTTGGTGTCAGCCCTGCTGCATGGTGCTCCTGGACCTGATCCTAGCCATGATGATTAGACTGACTTTCTGGCTTCACCTGGAGCCTGCCTCATCACTCATGCTGCCTTATGATCTGCGCTCATGGTTGGACGTGGCTGCTGCCTCTGGGTCTATGCTGCTCCCTTCTCTGGCCCACCACCTGGGTTTGGGCACAGATACAAATGTCTGGTCTGGACTGGGGTGGAGTTGAAGGTAAATTATGGACTCCTTAGCTCTGGCCCAGTATTCCTGCTGAGAAGATCAGGGCTGCCCTTGACCTCTGGCACTGCTGTGCCTCAACCTGAGCAGGATGGCTTGGTAAGAGCCTGTATTAAAGCCACTGTTAAATCCCTGGTGTGATGGGGGTTTTGTTGGATGGAATGGTCTCCTTCTCCCAGTGCCGAGGGGCTCTACAGGTACCACCTCCCACATGTGACCTGTGTCTCCTGCATCTCTGCAGGACCTGCCCAGCCCTGCTCCCACTCCTCTTCCCCCAGTCCCACCCAAAATGACTGTGTAATAAAGGTTTGAGAGCTAAGCTAATACCCCCCAAAGAAGCACCAAACTGATCCTTTGGATCCCTGGGATAGGGGGAAACCCACAACCCAAGCTCCAGAAGGCTTTGGTACCCTGTGAGGAGATGAGGAGTCACATTGGGTTCACCTAGAGCTGGAAGCTCCTAAATTCCCTCAGGCCCTGGGCAGAGGAACCGTGCCCGGGCTGGGGAGACAAGGGTTTCCCTGCAGAAACAGCAGCATGGGCTGAGGCTGTGATATTAGAAAGAGTCTGATGGGGGCAATATTATGCTGGTTATTTTTGTTTCTTGCTGCTCAGCCTCATCCGAAATATGTCTAAGAAGATCAGATTTGGCAAAAGCATTTTCCCCTTTTCTTATTTTTGATATTGCAGTGAGGATGGGATGCATGGTGCTGACCTGTGGCACCACAGCCCTCCTGAGTAAGGCTGTCCTCAGCTCCTCTGTGTCCTTTAGTGGCCTGGGTGACAATGTCTGGCTGTGTGCTGATAATCTAATTACCTGCTTATGCTGGGGGCTGGAGAACAGCTCAGCTCCCCACAGTGCCACACGTGCTGAAGCCCAGGCATGCAGAATCTCCTTGGGTTGGAGAAGCTTGTTCCTCTGGTCACAGCTGCTGGGCATGCAGACAGCACCCTGGTCAGAGCTCTCCTTTGGGATCCTTGTTACTCTGCCCAGGGACTCTGCAACTTCTAGGCAGTACTTGGCCACGGAACACAGTGTGACACCTGATCTAGCTCCTTCCCTGGATGTGGCTGTGAGTTGGCTGTGAGGATGGAGACCTGCTCCTAACACAGCTCTGGATAATGGGGGAAGAGCTGAGGAGGCACCGTGGGCTTGGGGCTGAGAAGCTTTGTGTACGTGTAAAACTGCACAAGGTTTGGCTCTCTGGGGCCTGCCTTGCAGAGATAGAATCAGAGGTGTGTCTCTTGTGTCTTGAGCCCCTTGTGTCTCTTGGTCCGTATTCAAAAAGTGAACTTGAATGGAGACGTTAACCGGCCACAGCTGGGCTTGTGCTCAGCCTGGGAGCTGCATCTCTATTGCCCTGCTCAATGACCCCTCGCTGGAGCAGGGCATCCTGCTCTGTGCGGAATTCCCTTGAGAGAAGTGCTGCAGGAAGGGGCGGGGGGGAATAATGTGTTCTGAATGGGGAATGTGTTCTGGATGGGGCCCGGCATATTTCCCCCTACTATTCCCCAGCAGGTCCCAGTGCAATGGGCTGCACTATGTGCTCAGTGGTCAGGGCCAGGGCCATAAGGGCTATTCCAGCTCTGTGGAAGAATGGAGGAAGGTCAGAGTGGGGCACTGGGGTCATGTTCCAGCCACAGCCTGGACACAGCAGTGCTGTTCCTGCAGAGGTTTTGATCTGTCTTTTGAGATGCTGCTAAAACCCCTTAGAAGTAGCATGTTGTGCCAGGCTGGGATGACTGTGAGTGCAAATCTTGTCTCTGTTGGTGTGGGGCGTTTACAAGGAGGGCAACGACCTCAGCAAACAACGTGGCAGAGCTGCACTGCTGAGTCAACAGCTCTGTTACTCCCAGCCATGAACAAGGGATGTGTTTATTTAAGGAACAATGTAAAAGGAATGTGTTTCCACCCTCTTATTGCTGGAAATCAGACTGAGCTGCACTGGGACCTGCCCATCATGGTCTGGGGACCCACTGGGACATGCTGGACCATGGCTGGCTCACATGCTGCTCTTTCCTCCAGGTTTCCCCTATTGAAAATCAAGGTCAGGGCAGGGAGGGTTTGGTGTGTACCTGTGCTGGAGTTCCCCGGTGTCCAGGAACCAGGAGGTCCCCTGTCCTCTATGGTGGAGGTCTGGACACTGACCCAGGCAGGAGCGGGGACCCCATATCATCCCAATTAACTACTGGTGGGAAGGTGGATCCAATCTTGTAAGTAGCAGCAGGTTCAGTAATTCTGTAGCAAGAAAGCCTTCCCTCAGTGCCTGAGGCATCATCCATTCTAGTAAAGGTGGTGGATGCACTTGGCCAGGGAAGCCTCGTACCCACCCATCCCCTTACCTCCTGGCCTTCCCAGGATGATCTTGGTATATAAAGATGCAGGCCTGTCCTTGGCAGAAGTCACATCCTGGTGAGGTTTCTGTCTTAGCTGCTGTGTTTGGTTCAGATTTCTCTCAGCTCTTCTTGACAGGCTGGCACAAAAGGAACATGGCCACATCTCTCCATAGGATGAAGTTGATGCCTTTTCTTTACCCGCAAGAGAAATCAAAGGGCAGCCAGAGCCCAAGGGCCCAGGATGAGCTGAGCTATCTGGGAAAGTGAACCCTGCTTCCATTTGTGGTGATAATACCCTTGGTCTTGAACTTCAACACTGGATTTTAACAGTGAAACAAGCTGACAAAGCAGGTAGGGTGGTGCTCCTGATGAAGTGAAGCTGCCCTGTGTTGTGGGATTGTGTGCTCCTGTCACCTGTGGGCACTGGGTATCTGCGACCTGTGACCCAAAGATCTGGGTGAGAGTGGGGCTATCTTTAGTCTTAGATATCCCGTAGTGGGCCTTGGAGGCATTTCAAAGTCTGAAATGCTGTCACAGCCAGGCCACTGCTCTTGTCCACAGCCCAAAGCACCAACACTGTATTTCTCTGCCTTTTCTCTGTTTTATCATTTTCAAAGCTGTGCTATGCCGGTGTTCTGTGGACTCTGGAGCAGCCCAGTTTCCCTACAGCTCATATAAGATAGCCTTCCTGGGCCAGGAGATGTTCAGAATAGGTTGAAACAAATGAGTGTAGCCTGATGCTGGGTGAATATTGGCCCTCTGTGTTACAGCCCTAATCCGGTTAGGGGATCAGCACGGCAGGCGTGCAGCAACCCACGTGGCTCTGTCATCCCAGGATGTGCCCATACCGGGCATGTCTTCAGCTGGGTGTGCATTTCTGTGCTGCTCAAAAATGCCTCAAAATGGGAAAATGCAACCTGCTCACAGGTGTGCTTCATCTGTGACCTGCAGTATGTCTGGGGATTTTTGTTGTGGAGGTTCTTTCTAATTTCAGGCTGGTGCTGTTTTAGTGGTGTGAGGGTTGTGGTGTCCTGAGTAGTGCCAGGCAGGAGCCCCCCAGGGGGGTTTGTCCAGTGGCATCTCTTGGGTGTACTCTGAGGAGTTGCTCAGTGGCCCTCTGTGTTTGTCCTAATGCTCTTGGGCCTGTAGTTGCACAACTGTCCTTGGGAAAAGCCTGTCACCTGCTCCCTGCTGACAGAGAGCTGGGAGAAAGTCTGAATGGAATGGGGGAGTGGGGGTGATGCAGGACCTGCTTCTGCTTTTGGAGGCCAGTGTTGGGTCTGTTTTCAGCTCCTTTGAGAGCAGAGGGGAAATGAAGTCCCTTTGGGGAGCAGGATGGATCCTCAGCGGGGTTTTTGCCCTTCCCATCGACCGCAAGGTCCCGTGATCCCCAGCAGGAACCAAATGGGTCACAGCTGAGTTCCCACCAGTGACTCCAGTGATGGCTTGCCTCAGGGCAGAGGTTTTCCCTGCCCTGCAGAGAAGCTGCAAAAGTTAAATGGGAATTGCTGAGATAAGTTAGGGCTTTGTCTCAAACACAAAAATTTTGCAGAAGCAAAAATGTTTGGGCTGAGAATGTCTCCTCTTGCAAAATCAACCAGTATAGCAATATTTCATGTCTATTTGTGTCAGAGGCATTTATACTATCTTACTCGTAGAATTAATTAATCTAAACACTTTTTCCTCCCTTAGCCTCTTAGAATGAGCTGTCATGTGACACTCTTTGGTATCTGGTAAAAAAAAAAAAGCCACAAAACAAACAAATGAAAAAAAAAAAAAACAAACCCCAAACCTAAACCAAGAAACCAAAATACCACCCTAAACAAAAATAGAAAAGTGGCTTTTTAAAGATCTAAGCCCAGCGAAAGCACATATCTTAGCATTTTTGGAAAGCTGTTTGCAGGTGTCAGCAACCCTGACACACAGCTGTTATTAACTTGTAGGGGCAAGAGAAAGGGAAGAGGTTTAAATATAGTGCTTGGGAAATAAGCATTGGACTAGCTTCTAAGATGTGTTTTACCCCTGCTTTGCTGCCTGGAATTTTCCTAAAAATACCAAAGTCAACCTCAGAGGCAGAGGCATGGCAAGCTCTGCAACAAGCAGTTCATTTCCCCCAGGATGGTCCCAGAGCATCCTCATGTGCTGCCATGTGCTTGGCAAGACAGGCCCCTGGTTGTGCCCCTCTGGTTTCCCAGGTGGGAAGACAGCATTAAGTAACAGACTTGTTCTTCTTGAGCCTTCTGGTTGCAAGGAGATGTGGCCTTCTCAGAGGGAAACATTGATTTAGTACCAAAAGCACAGCAGCTATTGCAACCACCTGATTAAGCCAGTGGTAAAGATGGATAAAGTGGATCAGGGTCAGGTCAATTAAAATCAGCCCAAGCTGTATTTCTAAGGCTGTGCAACACACTTGTGTGCAATGAATGTATTATGCTGACACTCCTAGAAAGAGCTGAGTTTGCAGCACACATGTATTTGCTAAGCAGAAAAAAACCCAAACCCAAACCATCAAAAACCCCTTACTGCACCATTCCCAGCTAATGGAACCAATTCAACCCCTTGGCCTCTTTCTGACCTTTGCTACCAGTGCTCCTCCCAGCAGAAAATTACTCACATGCTATTTTTTTTACCTTGTAGTTTTCTCTAATCTCAAATAAATGCTCTAATTGACCTCTGTCCTCTCAGTGTACATGACACATTGAACAGGGCTGTGCCCACAAAAGACCATTAGAAAGCACTGTCTATTCACACTGGGGCCACTCATGTTGTAGATGCTTTGAACCAGAAGTCAGACCTCAGAAATCACAAATTTTAGTACAGAAAATACCTGCTGCTTATTCCTGCTGCTCCACCCCAGAGGTTCCTGGAAGCCCTGAGTGGTGCTTGGCAGCTAACATTTAGTTTCCCCTGCCAGTCATTATTTTGTAAAGAATATTTTTTGCCACTTAGCTGTGGCTAATGTGCTTTGTCTGTACAGTATGGACGCAGTAAGGGCATCTCTGAAAGGTGGTACTTAATGAAAGAGAACACGTTGATGAACCTTCTTCCCCAGCCAAGCCTTGGGCTTTTCCCACAGCCTCCACTGTAGAGCACATACCCAAAATACCCTGGGATGTGAGCTGAAAAACTACTGTTTTGTCAATGCCTACTTGGCTTTGGGGCAGAAATTCCATCACTGCTCTCATGGCAAAGCAGGGGAGGAGTGACAAGGGAGGCTGGTGACATTTCCCTATGGAGCAGTGAGCCTGTAGCATGAGTTGCATTCACTAAGCAATGCTGGCACAGGCTTGCAGCCACTTCTTTCAGGGCTGCTCTCTTTTCCTTGGGTTAGGGGGTGGCAGCATGGCTGTGACAGCACAGGGCTGGAGGAGCCTTCCCCATCCCCATGAGCAGGGCTCTGGTGTAGCAAATCCCCTGCTGTCAGCTTCCACAAACAGTGTCACTCTGGAGTAAACACAGCTGGGAAAGGAGTAGAGGAAACTTTATTTTGCAACCATTTGTGGTAGCATTCACGCCTATGGCCCCAAGTGCTTTCTCTGCTTACGCACCAAAGCAAGTAATACGTAATATGTAATATTTTTCATTGATATAGTGATTTTCGTCTCCAAGGCTCTCTGTGGACCTGGTCTGTGGTCTGGGGATGGCTTTCACCTGGGCAGGTGAACTCTAGTCATGCAGAAAAAAACTGTGGTACTCGTCTCTGCAGTGATTTTGGAAATATCACCTGCCTGCTCAGTGCCTTACAGACAGCCTGGGACCCATGTCACCCAGGGCTGCACAAGGGCTGAAGGGATGTTCCTCAAGGCTCACTGTAGCAAGTGGTTCCACCTGGCAGATTTGCCTTTACCTAGATGGAGACTTTCAGGACTGGAGTGGCTGAAAGCTCTGCTCTCTCCCGTGTCAGAGAAGCCATGCTCGACAGGGAGGAGCAGGAGGGATTCCTCTGGAAGCCCCCTTCTCTGCAGATATTCAAAACCAACCTGGACACGACCCTATATGCAACCTGCTCTAGTCCAACATGCTTTAGCAGGTGAGCTGGACTAAAGTGCTCTCCAGAGGTTCCTTCCCGATCATTCTGTAATTCTGTGGCTTTCTGCCTCGTTGTCCTCAGTGACTGGGCTGCTGTGTGTATCGCCTATGGGAGAGGAAGGCAGGAGGTGGAGGAGCAGTGCAAAAAATATGGTCAGATCACTAAAACTAAGAAATTAAAACCTGAGTGTGAGTTTACAGGAACTGAAAGCAGGTGTAGGACAGACTGAGAGCCATCCGCCAGAACAAGTGAGTCACTGAACAGCAGGAAAGGTTAAAGCAAATATTGAATTGTCTTAAGACTGCAATCGAAGCTAGAAACTACATTTAAGTTCTGTGCGCTGAGCTGCCGTCTTATCCTCTTCTATTTTCTGTCACTGTTATGGCTGGAGGAGCAGCTCCACCCGGGCTCTCGGTTCCTGAAGGAGGCACAAGTGGGATTTCAGGAAGGATGGGTTTAGATTAAATGTACTAAGGAAGAAATCCTTCCCTACGAGAGTGGCGAGGCACTATCACGGGCCGCCCAAACACNGCAGCGGTGCTGTGCGCTGGGGTAAGTTGCCGTGCACCGGAGCCGCCGCTTGTGCTCCCAGCCCGGGGCTGCAGCCGGGTGGGATCGGCAGCACGGGCGGGACGCGGGGCCGGTCGGGGGCGATTTGCCCGGCAGGGTCAGCCCGCGGTCCCGCCCGGTGCTCCCTGCAGGGACAGGGCTGTCCTGGCGTTGTGCACATCCCGCCGTGTCCAGCCTCATCCCGCCGTCCGGCCAGGACACGGCTCCGCCGGGCTGGAAATGTGCAGGTGTCTCTCTCGGCTGTGGAAGGGACAAGCCCTGAGAAGCCCAGCACCCCAACCGCTGCTGTGGTCTGCTAAACTAAATGTTTTCTCTTGGCTCTTTTGCTTTGTTTTGGGGTTTGATTTGTTGTTTTGAGGGTAGTTTTCTTTTGGGTTTTTTCTGTTTGTTTTTTTTTTTCTTTTTTCCTCTTAAACATTTAGTTTAGTTATTCNACTACATTTAAGTTCTGTGCGCTGAGCTGCCGTCTTATCCTCTTCTATTTTCTGTCACTGTTATGGCTGGAGGAGCAGCTCCACCCGGGCTCTCAGTTCCTGAAGGAGGCACGAGTGGGATTTCAGGAAGGATGGGTTTAGATTAAATGTACTAAGGAAGAAATCCTTCCCTACGAGAGTGGCGAGGCACTATCACGGGCCGCCCAAACACGTGGCTGCTCCAGCCCTGGAAGTGTCCAAGGCCAGGTTGGACGGGGCTTGGAGCAACCTGGGCTGGTGGCAGGTGTCCCTGCCCATGGCAGGGGGGAGTGGAACTGGCCGATGTTCGGCGTCCCGTCGCCCCAAACCGCTCTGTCGCCCCGTGCCTGACCCGGGGCGGGGCCGGGCGGGGCGAGCGCGGCGGGGCGGGGGCGGCGGGAGCAGAAAG
>WEKX01014020.1:903842-1040291 GCA_013390025.1 Pitta sordida | reverse complement strand
ATCTAAATGTTTTCTCTTGGCTCTTTTGCTTTGTTTTGGGGTTTGATTTGTTGTTTTGAGGGTGGTTTTGTTTTGGGTTTTTTCTGTTTGTTTGTTTTTTTTCTTTTTTCCTCTTAAACATTTAGTTTAGTTATTCCTCAGATACCACTGACACCACCTTGGTGGCTGCTGTCGAGGAAAGTGCTCCAATCTTTCACTCGTGCCGTGCCCTGTATAAGTACATCTCAAGTAGGATCATACGGTAATGTGTTTATTATTCAGATTATAAAACAGTTGAGGAGGAAAAAAGATGAAACGTGGTTAGAAACAGACGTGTATCTGCTGGCAGAGCTCTCGGGCTGTGGTCCCTGCTGTAACAGGGAGCTTGTCTCTGCTGTATGTTGGACTCTTGGTAGGAAGTGAGGAGTCATGCAGAGGAGACCAAGAAAAGTGATGTGAGGGTTGTGATGTTCCTGTTCTGGGAGAGCCTGAGTGGTGTCAACTGTGTGTGGCTTTCACAGGGAAGCAGATTGCCTCTGAAAACCCAAGTGGGTTGGGATTTTTTGCTGCTGTTTGCATCCCGTCCCATTCCCACATCATCTATCTCTGTTTGAATTCACACAGGGAGTCTTGCATAGTTGGAAAGGCCTGTATGCACAGGTCTGATTCATGTTTCATTCCATCACAGTGCTTCCCTCTCAGGGAAGTTGATCCCTGCAATAGCAGGCAAACCTTGATACCAAAATCCAGGGAGTGTTGGCAGCTGCTAATGGTTAAAGCCTTTTTAAGGCTACTTCTGTTTTGGGACATGGTGGCCTTTCATCAGCTCCACTGAGAGCAAAGGCTGTTGGTTCACTTAAGTTCTTCCTTCACTTGTGATTCCCCCTACATTTCCAGTGCGAGGGAGAGTGGGATGCCCAAGAGAAAGACCTAGGAAAATCTGCAGGGTTTGACTGCTAAGATCAGGCTTCTGTTGTCTAGCTACTGGCAATTATGAGACTGGATTTCCTGAGTCAGGCAGTCGCTTTCAGTCCTGTGAACCTGCTAAGTCAGGCTTGGGGTAGAAAAATGGGCCTGAAGTCAGTTAATGAGCCCTATTCATTCCCCTGGACCCACTGCCATTGGGAGCGATCAGATTTGTGTTTTAGAGATGTTTCTGGTGACTGGAGCAGCTTCGAGCCCTGGCTGAATGTGGGGCCGAGGCTGCCTCCATGTTTTTCAGGAACTCACTGATTCCCAGTGACTGAGCTGGATGAACAGGGAGCTGCTTTGAACTGTTCTTATCATAGGTCATAAAAGAGCAGAAAAGACTGATTTTCCTGTGGTGCCAACCACCAGCCTCCCCCCTTTTGGCTCCACAGCCAGAGACCATTGTCTCTGTCTCTGTCATTGCTGCCTCCTCTCCCTGCAGGCCAGCCCCAGCTTGGGGACTTCAGGACACGTCTCTCTTCTCCTGCAGCTCCCAAGTGCCTTGAGCTGTGTTTTGGGGAGCTGGATGGAAGTACAGGTTTCAAGGGGCAGGCACACTCCCTCCCAGCAGCTGCTGTAGTTCTGCTGCTGGATGGTGGTTTGCAAAATAAGCATCAGGTCACATTGGGCAGGTGTTCCTGCAAGACACACTGTGTGTGTCACGGTGTTTTGGAGCCTCTCCCATTTCAAAGGAGGCCGTTCTCTCTGACATGACCTTTGTACGTAGGAGCTGGAGGAGATGGTCAGATCTGGCTGTAGCTCTGTGTGTCCTGTCTACAGTGAGAAGAGTGGGTGGCGACTCAAATCCGGATGGCACCAAAGGTAGCTGTGCTGGCTGTGCCCAGCGGGTTTGGGTGAGAATCCTGCCCTGCTCCTGTATCACTGCAGCTTCTCCTTGTCTGAGACAGAGCTGCCCCTCTGCGCTGAGCTGATAGTACAGGGATTTGGTTTGGGGGCAAAGCTTCAAAACTAAAAACTAAAAAAAAATTTACAAAGGTATTCCTTATTGTGTGGAATGCAAATACACAATGATGTGTCAAGGATGATGATGTTGTCTTTGGCTGAGCCACTTCCTCTGCACAGCCTGGTCCCTGACTCTCTTGGCACGGGTTAGATAGAGCCTGTTGCTGCTTAGGCTGCACGGAGCTCAGCCAGGCCTCACACAGTGCTACCTCGATTGAGCAATCCTTCAATAATGGGGTGCAGGGACACTCTTGGATAAACTTTCTGGATCCACTTGTCAAACGTGATGGAATGAGGTTAATCCTCTGTTTATTGCTCTGAAACAATAGGTGTGGGTGCAAGGTTTGTGATGCGTTGGCAGGGATGTGGCCCTGCCACCCCATGGGAGGCGTCATCTGTCACGACACACAGCCACCATCACCCATTAACGGCACCAGGAGTCTCGTCCTGAGATCAGTGGAGGTTGAGTAGTAGGTGCCAGGGAGATGGTGCTAAAGGCTGCTCGGCATGGAAGCATCCTGCTCTTCAGCAGCCAGACCCATGTATCCTATCAATGCTTCTCAAGAAAGCATGAATATGTTTTGCATTGGAGCCATGTGTTGTGTGGCTCTTGTAGTCTCT
This sequence comes from Pitta sordida, assembly GCA_013390025.1. Taxonomy (NCBI): domain Eukaryota; kingdom Metazoa; phylum Chordata; class Aves; order Passeriformes; family Pittidae; genus Pitta; species Pitta sordida. The sequence continues at coordinate 1,037,759 of WEKX01014020.1, read as the reverse complement.
CTCATTTCTCTTTTGAAGGTTGATGCCTTAAAGCACATGGCAGATACATCTCCTAAATGCATTTGTGGGTGCGTATCATGAGGTTAACAGATAATACGGCGCCTCTTCTACTTCACATCCCTCTTGAGCCACTTCTACCTTTTGCTTCTAAATGAATTTTTGTGGTGATCTTAGGGTGAGGATGACTCTGCTCCTGACAGCACACTTCCATGAACTCAGTATTTGGGAAACACAGTTCATTTTGTTTTGGAGCGATTGGCATTTGTTTATCTCTTGTTCAGTTTTGCTCTCTATTAACATTTGCCTGACACAATTAATAATTGACAAATTACAGCTGCAATTACCCTATTTTTCAGCTACTGAGATTAATAGAACGAATTTAAATTACTTAATGGGGCTGATAAATAATCCTGGGCAAAGTCAGTGTTAAGGGTTTTAAAATGATGCAGCTTTATCAGCTGCCTGGTCTTGCTATTAATATCTGGTCTATAAACATCTGCTGGAAACCATCACAACAAAAAGTGTAGACTGACTTTGGTCATTGTATGTATTTTAAAAAAAGACCCTAAATGCACCTAATACAGAAATTCCCTCAAGTGCCTTAGCTTGGATGGCTCTTTTTATATCATATAAGGGGCAAACTGAACAGTTAACTGCTCTGCCATGGTCTACTGAGCAAACTGTAATAGAGAAATTGTGTTGGGTTGACTGTGGCTGCAAATACTTTGAAGGTTTGGTGAACTTTTCCCTCCTGATTTCACTAAATTGAAAATAATCAGACTTGATCTTGGAATGGAACATACTTGTCTGAGTGCTTCATTTTGTGTTTGAATTTGTTTTTGAAGTGTATTAAGTCTCAAAGAAAACATTGCAGTGTGTTCAGAGAAGCCAAACCGGAGCCTTTAAAACTTCTCCTTTTTAAAATCTGAAGCAACTTGCTGATATCTGCACTAATGAGTCACATGCCCCGGTTGAGCTAAAACTTTTTTTGCATAAAAATGGAAAGCGCTGGGTTTGCTCTGGTGGCCCTGCTGGGGGCTGCCTGTGCTGAGGACGCACAATTTACAGCCAGTTACATCTTTTGAACTCACCCCTCTGTCTTTCAAAAACTCTTTAGTGAAACTAAAGGTTTTATTGAATTGCACTCTGGATTTTTGCTGTGCTGGCAGGAGATCAGTGGAGGTGCAGAAGGACTGAAGGGTGGCTGCACAAAAGTAGTCCTGAGGGTCCTCGCTGCAACTGGGGGAAGAGCATAGCTCCTGCCCGAGGAAAATATTGGAAAGCTCTGCTGCTTTATTGTTCTTCATCAGAACAAGCATTTCCACACCCAGGTTGGCTGTGAGAAGGGAAGGCATCAACCTGGTCTAGTGGTTGGCATCCCTGCCCATGGCAGGGGTTGGAACTAAAGGACCTTTAGGTTCCTTTCAACCCAAACCTTTCTCTGATTTTACGATCACTGGTCCTGGAATGCTTGAAGGCTCCTCTCCAGTGCTGGTGCAGCCTGTGGTGCTGTTCAGGTCCTGGACTAGTGTTGAGATTCCCTTTTAATTAGTGTGCACATGCTTCCTCTCTAGATAAACATGGAGCTGTGTGTGCCAAGAAGCAGAGCTGGAAGAGGCACTGGGCTCCTGCATTTACCTTATTTCTGTTTGCTCAGGCATGGTCTCCTGGGGCCACAGTTCAGAGAAAACGCTTTCATCTTTATCTGGGTACTTTCCTTGGCTTAAGGCAAGGTCATGTCACCCACTTGTATCTGGAAGAGTCTTATGCTTTGTTTACCCAAAACAAACAGGCAGGAAGAGAGCTGAAATGTAGTCTGCAGTGAGCAGCCTCCCACGGACCTGGAAGCTGGCAGGGTTTGTGAGCAAGGCACCCAGGGGGAAGATGAGCTGCTGGGTTGTGCCTCTACTGATTGCATCCTTATCTAGAGCCTTGTAGGCATATCTTTCCATCTTCTCTTCAATGTCCTTTGGCCATCTAAATAGCATAGATTGCTTCTCAGCTGCAGAAAATGATGCCCTCGAGCACTGATCTTGGGGAAACCCAAAACTTTTTGGGTTGAACAGCATTGCACAAGGGTTTCCTAGCACTTGGTTTAAGTCTTTCCAGACCCAAGGAAATGTTGGCAGGGGAGGAAGGTGTTTGGGAAGTAGACCTCAGTAGGTTCCGCCTTCTTGGTTTTTAAATGCACTGTGAGCAAGTTTCAAGCCTGTAACTCCATCAGAAAATCACAAGAGCTGTTGAATACCTCAAGGAGTGGAGCTTTCATGGCTTTGAAATAGGAATTGGAGCCCAAGAGTAGAAAACATGCCAGGCATCCACATCTGGCGATGCAGATCATATCTGTAGTTTGTTATTTTATCTGCTGCTTTGCAGGACATTTAGTCCTCATAAGCAGGATTGTGTAACTTGTGATGGGGGGGAAAGATCATGTTTTGCCCTTTTTAGATCTTCCTCCCTGTAGATTCAGATCATATCTTTAGGAGAAGTGACAGGGATATCTTTTTACAATCTGCCAACAGTGCTGTCTGTGAGCATATTCATGACCCCTGGGCCAGCTAATTGCAACGGTGGGGGGCCAGCAGCTCCAGAGCTGGCCTGAGCCTGGCACCTACCTTTTGCACCCCACCACTGCATGTTGAGTGACATCCTCATGGTCATCCTGAGAAGGTGGCCTCAACCCCAGCACTGTCCCTCCCCAGCAGTGAGGGCCTTTGGCAGCAGAGCCCGTCAGTGGAAGACCTGGCAGGGAATCAGGTGTCTCTGCCTGCACAGCAGGTGTGCAGGAGAAGATAGGGATGGGAGCAAGCTCGTGGACATCACTGCACACCCCAGAGATGGGCACTGCCAGGAGCTGGGCCAGGGTGTTGAGCTCCTGGCACCTGCTCCCGAGGAGAGTGAGAGGATCTAGAGGAGGCAGAGGGTCCTACATTGCCCTGCTCGCAGGGACTGCTCACTCATTTTTGTCCCTGCTCCTCGTAGTTATTGTTTGATACATACCCTGACACCAGAGGGTTTGTAGGTTTTAATTAGTAACCCTGAGCAGTTTAGTTATCCATGCAAATATCCAGTCCTCTTCTGAATCCTACTCAATTCTTACCCTCGGCGCCCTGCAGCAAATACCTACACAGGGAAATGTGCACAATGTCAGAGTTAATGAGAACTTTGTGTATTAAGTTGCTGCTCTACAGTTTCATTAAAAAAAAATAAATACCTATTTTGTTGGCTATTCGGTTACTTAAAAGAAAACAAATCTGAAAAGATGACTGTCTAGCTGAGACATTTTACAGCTAATGTTTTCCTTCACAGTTCGACTTCCAAATTACATTTGTCATGCTCCTCCAAAAGCCCCAGCTGGCTATTGGAAAAAACTTGCTTTTGCTTTTCTGGGGCTCTTTTTCCAAAATCCAGTGTTTTCAGCAATAATCAGGAAGCAGGGTTTCAGAGTGGAAAGACCTGAGATACTGTCCCATTTTTAATGAGTAAAAATATGAGTGTTTTACTTTGAAACCAGCTCGTTAGCTCTATGGGACAGCTTGTTATTTATTATTTTTTACAGCACCTTGTACCATGGGACTGACCCCTTGTGTAGGATTAGAGAGCCTGTAAGCTCTGATAATACCAAGTAATTAACAACCCATCAGGAGCTGATTCTTGGAAGTGAAGTCAAAGTTTTTATAATGACTCCTAGCAAATTAATTGGTGTTTAGCTGCCTGTTACTTCAAGGAGGAGCAAGCTGGAAAGCAAAGGTGTTTGAGGTTTGCTTTTTTCACTCTGAACTATGCAAGCGAAATAAGGATAGGGCATTTCCTGAAAATTACTGGAAACAGAATAAATTTACAAAGATTAATTAAATGCATGAGCTGCAGAAGCTATAGGAAAATATTTAAACAATACCTAGATATTGAAAAAAACCCTTTATAATTATTATATTTAAAAAATGTTTCTGTGCTTCCTCGTCCTGACTTTGTCCCTGTATTGGCTGCATTTGTACCCATGTGAGCACCAGCTACTTACCTCTGAACTTCTGCTGCAGCTCTAAGATTACCTGACCCATTTTTCTTATTGCAGGTAGAGCTTCATGTCCACCTGGATGGAGCCATTAGACCAGAGACAATCTTGTACTTTGGCAGGTGAGTTGTGGGGTGAAGAAGGCTCTGGTTGCTGCAGTTCAAAAGTGAGGTGGTCACAGGCTTGTGAGTCAGGCAAGCCACGAGGAGCCACCATGAGAAAAGCCCAGAAGATGTCTCATAAACATCTGCTTGCCTTTGACGTGTAGCCAGGACACAGCAGAGTCACTGTATTCTCATTTCTTTTGCATTGTCTTGGGAGTGGTGCCATTCCACAGTTTGGGAGGGAAAATCAGCTTGAGTGCCCTTCCCTGCCCTTCTGCCATGTGCCTTTGAACCCCAGACTGTCTGCCTGGTGTCAGCAGTCAAAGAGTCACACTCATGTGTGGGTGACGCAGTGAAGCACTTGGCAGTGATTTGTTTCTTTGACAGAGCCCTCGTGCATCTTCCTTCAGCACAGGTTGTGTAGGAAGCACTGAGGTGAATGATTAACTAGTGTGAGGACCTGGCTCCACACTGTAGGCATAATAAACAAGGTTTCTTTCAGCTGTCACTGATATCCTTGGATGAAGAAGGTTGGAAGCTTAAGGATTTCAGGAAATAGCTCTTGGGCACAACTTTGGGAAGGAAATCAGTTCTGAGGAGGATGGGAAGCAGTTCTGGCATCCTGTGAGCCCAGCAGACTCCAAGGCAGGGCAATCCTAGGGAGAAATACTCTTTCTAAAGTAGCTTTTTGTGCAGGGCATGGCCATTCTTTTTGCCATGTAGTCAGACCAAGGAAGCTGGATCAGAACTGTCCATCTCAGTCATTGCAAGATGTTGACACTGAGCTGAGTTAGAGTTCCTGCTGGTGGGCTGGAATACAAGTACAGGTGAACAGAAGAGTCAGTGCTGACTCTCCGGGACTTTGCTGCCTCTGCCAGCAAAGGGAAAATGCCAGTGTAGTCTCTCAGGAGAGTTGTAGGAGCCTTGAAACCCAGGAGGCACTGACTGTCTAGGGATCCTGTGCCAGGATCCTTGCTTAGGGCAGAAACCTTCATTGCCCAAGAGTGTGCCAAGTTCACTCTTATTTTTAAATAGCCCTGGTATCCCCTGGGGCTGCCAGCCCTTGTGTGGATGGAGCAAGGCTGTGCCATTCGTGAGCTCTAAAACTCGCACTCACACACAGAGAAAAGCAATGGGGCAGTGCAGGAGGCTCTAGGGGACAGACTGCCTTAATAACCTCACCCTGGGTACAGAAACCTGCTTGTGGTCTATTTTTAAAGGTAAAGAGCTGGAAATAAATTTGCCAGGTGGCTGACCACGTACACATAACCCCAAGCTTCTGGGATGCACAAGCTCCCTTGGGTATGCACTGCTGGACTTAGCCATTTTTAGAAACTCTGTCTCCAATCCTGTCAGGTCTGGGTCAGCTCATGGCTGGGGGTAGCTCTGGGCAGGACACTGAGATACCAGTGGGCACAAGCCCATTCCCCTGGAGCAGCTTTGCTTCGGGAAGAATCCTACCTGCCAGGAGGGTTGGATGGGGCAGCAGCAGCTCCCAAAGCCACACTGGCATGATCCATCAGACCTCCTCATCCAGAGACCTGACTCCAGGGTGAATCATCCCAAAGCACTGCTGCTGGTGCCTGCAGAGAAGCAATCCTTTGGGAAGCACATGGAAAATGTCAGGGAAGTGGCTTTGCTGTAGGAAACTTTCCCTGGGCAGGTGGAGAAAGGAGCATGCCTGTTCCTGGAGCAGAGACTGATGTGTCAGTGCCATGGAAAGGGCAAGGCAGGGAGGAAAACCAATGCCTTGGCAACAGTGAGTGTTCCCTGCTGAGTGCCAGCAACTTAATCTGTGCAGATTGCATGTGAGGGCTGAGCATGGGGCTGGTTTCCTTCCTGGCCGAGCAGGGAAGGAGCAATGTTTACCGAGCCCAGAAGTGGGGTCCTTTGGACTGTGTCCCTGTGGGGCTCCTTGGAATGGTTGCTGGCACTGGGACAATAAAGCTGTCTGTGGTGTTTTGTCTCTATTAGCAGAGATCCATCAATTAGCTGAAATTCATTGTGGCAGGAAAGAGGATTAAATCTCTGTTTGAAGTTATTATTCCAAATTTATATTGGCTTGTTCAGGCTACCAGAGTGTGGGGGTGGCAAAGCCTGCCCAGGAAGCACCCTTGGCTTGCAGCCCAGCTGTCTCCCCACTGCACTGGGGACACCTTCACCCACACAGTACTGCAGCTGCTCCAGGGAAAAATGGCCTCTTCCCTCTTGGAAGCATTTAGGTGGGCTTTAGCATCTCTGTCCCTTTGGTGAGAGCAGTTGTTGCCATTTTCTCGCACATGGGAGGTGCTCCTGCCAGAGAAAATGTCACCACTGGGCTCAGGAACCAGCTTGCTCCCAGGAGCTGCTGGCACCGAATGAACCCCTGAGCCATGACTTTTCTGACTGCATGATCCCAGACCTTGGAGCATCTCCTTGATTTTTCAAGCCTGTGAGCCTGCGTAAGTGGAAATTGACTTTTCTAAAGAATTTTGGCAATTCTACCGCTAAGACTAGGAGGTGCCAAGAAATAATCCAGAGCCCCTTTAGATGACCTCCTTAAGTTTAGAATGTGCTCTGGATGTGTTCCTGCAGGGTCAGTCTGTGCTTGTATTTTGGTTTGTTTGTGCTTTGCCTGTGTTTTGGATCACCTTCGTCCCCGCTGAGATTCAGGGCTGCATCCACAAAGAGATTTTGGAAGGACAACATGTATCTTTCTTGTGAAGAAACGGTCGTTGCTTCTGCCAGCTTGGGGTGCGATTGCTGTATGAAACGGACTGATTAAAAATCTGATAACCATCCCTGTCAGTAACACGTCCCTTCATTTCCAGAAAAAGAGGAATCCCTCTCCCTGGCAATACTGTTGAGGAGCTCTTGAAGTATGTCAGCTATGACACACCGCTGACACTTCCCCAATTTCTAGAGAAATTTAATTACTACATGCCTGCCATTGCGTAAGTACCTTGTTTTTTGCTTCTTCCCCATCAACCCTGGCAGTATCCCTTGGCTCAGCCATGGAGGTTCCCTGTGTGCCCTGAGTTCCAGTGACAGGTCCCACTGGTGTCCCTGCAGGGGTGACCGTGAGGCGGTGAGGAGGATTGCCTATGAGTTTGTGGAAACAAAAGCAAATGAAGGAATTGCCTATGTGGAGGTCCGGTACAGCCCTCACCTCCTGGCCAACAGCGGCGTGGATCCCATCCCCTGGGGACAAGCTGAGTGAGTGTTCCTGCTGTGCCAGGTTGCTGGTGGGTGCCTGGTCAGGCATGGAGAAGGCATGGCCCATGCCAGACCTTCATTGCATGTGCAAAGTCTGCTGTAACCGAACCTCCTTTCCCTTCCCATGCAGTGAGTGCCAGCATGCTTTCACCTCGCTTCCACATTGATAGGGTTTTTTGTTTTTCATCTTAGCTATCTCTCTGTGCTGCTCTGCTTTAATGTCCCTTGCCCTGGGCACGGAATTCTGCATGTGCAGAGCAGCTGTGCTCAACCTTCTGGCTGAGGTTGTTCTCTGTGTGAGGCAAAGTAGTGGTCAGACGTGGCTGTAGGCTGCAAAATGGGAATTTGAGCTCATGGAGTCAGTGGGCGTTGTCGGAGTGGGCTGTCGATCCAGTTCCTTCCTTGCATATCCTCTCCTCTGTGATGTGTTCCTCTCATTAAATCACTGCTGGGCTCTGTGGCCCCTCCAGAGTGTGCTGTGGTGGGCACTGAGCCCTGTGCTTTGTTCATGCCTGGCTGCAGGCAGTTGTATGTCCTAATGAGATGCTCTGGCATGATTTGCACCCTGAGGTATTTCTAAATCTTACTGTCTTTCTTTGCATGTATTTGTGCCCAGCATCCATGCGGGCGTGGCATGGATGTAAAAGGTGCTCATAATTTCTGGGTGGTTTCATCGGACACCCCTGGATGTTAAGGAACCTCGGGCAGCCTGTCATCCCATGGGGATGCTGGGCTGGACCTGCGGCTCCTGCCTGCCTCCCTGGCTGGTGTCTGCCCTCTTGCTGATGCCTTTTCTTCCCTGCAGGGGAGATCTCACTCCAGAGGAAGTTGTTCAGCTCGTAAATCAGGGACTACAGGATGGAGAAAGAGATTTCCACATCAAAGTCAGGTCTATTCTATGCTGCATGCGCCATATGCCAAGTAATGTATTGCAGCTCCCCTGCTGCTCTGCTCCCCTTCCCTGACGCGTGGTGGGGGGTGATGTCCCCTGGGTTTGGGTTCCTGCAGAAATGTGGGGAAAGCCCTGGTCCCTGGGTCTGATGCAGGACCAGACAGTGCTGAGGCGGTTTTTCTTGGCAGGGGTCCTCTGCTCCCTTCATCGAGGGGAAAGGAAGTGAGAGTGGGGGTGAGTGGGTACAACCAGTGTCTGAAAGGTCTTACTAGAGAGAGAAAATGGGCTCTTCTGTCCTCTCCTGGGGGAGATATGATCTCTGCTCCCTGCTGGAAGGCCAGAGCCCCCTTGGGCTGGTTAAAGCCATTGGCACGGTGAGCAGTTGCATCTGCCATGACTCTTGGGTGGGTCTGAGAGCAAATGGTCATAGAAAGAGGACCAGGCATGAGATCCCACACTTCCCTGCTCATGGTCCTGCTCCTACAGCACCATGCTCCTTCTTTAGCCTGTATCATGGGGCAGCAGAGAATCCACTGGCTGCAATCAGTCTGTGTTGGCTGAAGATGAAAACTGGTCAAACATACTTAAGACACATATTTAAAATGTTCTGAACTTCATCAGTAGCAGGTTCTGTGACACAGAATTGGAAAAAAACCCAATTTCCAGTGTTTCAATGGGCTGCCGAGTTCTCTGAGCATCCTCTGTGAGGGAAGGATGTAGACAGAGAGAGGCTGTGTGACAGTAGCTGTTTTATTTGAAGGTTTTGTTCTGAGTATCTTCATATCTCATACCACTTTTATGTAGGCCTAGGTGCTGGAAAGATTATTCCTAAAGAGTACATGGTTCACTCGTGTCTAGAAATGTGAAACATTATATTCTTGGAAACGGAGTTTTGAGAGTGGGTTTTTTCCCTTCATGCGCAGTCAACCCCAAACAATGCTTCAAAAACTTGACCCTTACATCTCTAATTTCTAGGAAGAAAACATTTTTCTTTGTAGAAACTGGAAGGCTGTAAGGCAGAGTCACACTGATTGGCAGTTACTGTCCCTGCCAGCACACAAGTGGTGTGCAGGAGGTGGCAGGAGCATCCGAGGGCACTTGCAGCTTCACTTTCACTGCAGGAGGGATTGCTTGTGCAAACAACAGAGTTGGCATTCTCATACCTGTCTCCAAGGGCACCAGCTGTTACCCAGAGCTTGATAAAGAGCCTTCAGCGCTGCATTCAGGATGTGCTGCACAGTGAGAAGCCACCCTGAAATGAATAAACTGTTGAGAGGAAGGCAGCCAGCCAGAACTAGCTACCCATCGAGTTGTAAACTGATGGAAAAAAAAAAGATGATGAAATTGCACACATCATCTTATGTGTTCATATGATTTGGAGGTTGTATGTACACAGCAGGTGCCTATTAGTTATTAACATGACTGTTTATCCTTGCTTCTTGGCCTTTCTGCTAAGGTTAAGTGCTATATGAGCTGCTAGATGCGTGTCCTTTCTCAGAGGTTATCTTTCCTCATCAGAGAGAGCTCTGAAGGAGTTGTCAGCTACTTGTTACTCTCTTTCTGATACCAAATAGATAAAACTTCAGCTCCTTCCCCCCAGGAGTAGAATCCATCATCTTGCCTGGGGGAGTCAAGGATGCCCTACAATAGGGCAGGCCTGACTGTTGTACAGACCTGCCCCCCAGGAGACTCCTTCGATCCCAAACTCCCCCATGAAATAACACATCTCATGGGTCAATTCTTCTGTTTTCCCCCACCCTTGCCTAGCCTGGAATGGGGTGAAAGCTCAGGAGCGAGCTGAGGGATTTTTCCCATGCATGATGTTACAGCCTCAGGGCAGTGCAGTTCAGCTTGCCTGGAGCCAACTGCAGCAGTCACCTGGAGGTGACAAAATTTTTTATTGCTTTTTTCCCCTGCTCGAAGCAGAAAAGCATGATGAGAGCAGTTTTATAGCTGGTGAATACATTTGATTTCTCTTTCATAGACAACAGACTGCTCAGTTGACAACTTCTATTTGCCTGAAGATGACAGACCTTTCTAGGAGTTTGCTAACTTTCTTTTTGAGCATCAAATTTCAGGAAAGACCAAAGAAAATAGATCCAGGCTTCTAGTCATAGAACCAGGATTTATTTAGAAAAATGCTAAAGGGACTCCTTAGGAGTGCTTCCTCCTGAATCCTGGTGCTGTGCCTTCCAGGCTGGTCTCCAGAGGTGGTGGAGCTCTGCAAGAAGTATAAGAATGACTCTGTGGTGGCCGTTGACCTGGCTGGGGATGAGACCCTGAAGGTGGAGAATTACTCTGAGCATAAGAAGGCTTATGAGGTTTGTGGAATAAGCTTTTTAAAAGAAATTATAAGAAAAATACTGTATGTTGAGGGGATGTGTGAAGGGACACGGAGCACATTTTTCCAACTTCAAACAGCTGAGACAGCTTAAAAATGCATTGTAGCTATTAAAAACATTCACTAAAATAGCAAAAGTATTTGTTTATACATCCTAAATGATTAATGGCAGGCATCACTGCTTAAACATGGCCTTAGAGCTGGGGCTTGGCACACTACCCTTTAGCACTGAGTGTGACACAAGTGACATGGAGCCTGTACCACCCCCGACCCTGCTGCTCTCAGCTCGGCTCAGCTCCTGGGGCTTGGTGAAACCAAGGGCAAGGGTGGAAGAGACTGGCCCTTCTAGTCTGGCAGAAATCACCCCAGGAGCAGAGAAGAGGCTGCACATTTGAAGGACTTTTATCAGATCACCTCAAATGCAAACACTGGAATAGCTTCAGGAGCCTGATCCTGATCTCACTAGACCTCAGCCTTTGTAGTAGCTCTAAGGGAAAGCCTTGCTTCACTTTGGAGGTGGGAGTTTGATTTAGTTAGTTACCTCCATTAGCGGGGGATGAGTTTGTGCACCATCACTGGCAAGAAGGACAGTAGTTTGCAAGCAGTAGTCAGGTTTGAAAACACATGGGGCTTCCTTGAGTCCTTACCCCCTCAGTGGGAACTTACACAAGGTCCGCCTTCACTGCTGTGCTGCTGGAGGAACCGAGCAGTTGTAAACCAAAACATGGGCCCAGGGTTTCATTAAGTGAGGGGCAGGTGTGTCTCATCCTGCCCTGGTGTGCCAGCACTACCCAGCTCCAGCCTCCTGTGTCTGAAGGTTGTGTTCTCTCTGTGCCAGGGGCTCACTGGGGCTCCCACCTGTATTAAGTAACTGAAAAAACCTCATGAATACAAAGCCCTGAAGGACTGTCTGTGAAGAGCATCTGCTGCAAGTCGGAGCTTGCAGCCTGCCTGCTGCTGCCGGCTTGGTGGCCCGTTTCCAGCTGCTGGCTGGGTGGCCTTTCTCTTACAGTAAAGCAGGAGCCAGGCTTCCCTCGAGGCTGCATGGCTTCCCAGAGCCCAAGTGGCCTATGAGCCACCTTGCAAAGGGTTTCTGGGATGGTCATGGAGCTGCCCCCAAAGCTGCACCCACAGCGTTCTCCTGGCTGGGCTGCTTCCAATCCTAGCCCCTTACAGGAGAGAGGTGCTCACTGTCAGAGCATTTCTTCATCTCTGCCCTGGGGGGAGGGTTCTACATTTTCCACGTGGCTGCAGCTGGCCAAAAATGTAGACATTCCAAAGGCTGGAACTGCTGCAAGGTTCATGCAGAAGGGCAGAAGGAGACCTTGGACCTTGCTGCTGTCCGTAGAGGAGGCAGTGGTGAGCTGCTGATACTAAAAGACTGCGAGGACCCTGGATGAGCTCCCATGGAAGGTACCCAGGATTTCTAAGTGTCTCTATGTGTTGCTTGCTGTGCCAGCTCAGGGGTTTGCAGACTTTGGTGGGTGTGATGGGACAGGAACATGTTCTCCCTTGTTTTGCAGGAAGCTGAGAGATGTGGGATTCACCGTACTGTCCATGCTGGGGAGGCCTGCCCGGCTGACATGGTCAAGGAGGTACGAGGAGTTCCCAGCTCAGGGCAGAGAGAGGGATAGGGATGGGAAGTGCCCTGCATCCCCTGCAGCAGGGGGAGAGGTGTTCAAATCCTTTCTATATCCATAGCAAAGCAAACACTGGGGAGATGGGCAGAGATCTGGCCTGATGGCTGGAAAAGGACATCCAAGGAGCTGGCTCAGTGGTACAGCCTGTCCCTGTGGTGGGACAGGGCTCTCAGGGCAGGCAGGAACCAAGCTGGTGCTTGGAGGCTGTGAGTGGTTCCCCTATTTTCTCTAGGCAGTTTATGTCCTGAAGGCTGAGCGCGTTGGCCATGGATACCATGTCCTGGAGGACCCTGAGCTCTACAAGGAGCTGCTGAGAGCAAATATGCATTTTGAGGTAAGGATGTGTGGTGGGAGCATTGACAGCCAGGGAGCTGATGCCTTGAGTGGAAAACCAGCCCTTGCTTTGGCTGTGCTACAGCCAGGGACACGAGCTGACACCTGAGTGCTGACCACATGTATGGTGTCGTTGGGTGGAACCCAGTTGCCCACAGCAGAAATGGTGGGGACACCTGGCTGTTTGCTGGAACCTGTTGCAAAGAGCACCAGTGCACACAAGAGCTTGTGGGAGGCCCATAGCAGAATGGATCCTGGTGTGGCTGAGGGTAAATTCTGGAGGGATTGTTCACTGATTTATATATCTCAAGTCTACAGGCTCCTCCTTCCACGAATCAGGCTGCTGTACCAGAGCAAGTCTGGTTAGAGGGTGGCAATGCCTGAGAGTTACTGTGCACATGCAGGTTTCCTTGGCTTTTCCCCAGAATGGTCATCTCCAACTAACAGATGGAATATATGTGTATATACTTAATGCCAGTGGTTTCCTAACTGGGGTTGACACATGGCTGGTGACTTGCTGGCCATGGGAAACATCTGGTGGCTCCAGCTGCTGAAATGTGGGCTGTGGGCTCTCTGCACCCTGGGATGTGCTCTGGTCCACTGGAGTAGCACTGAGGGGCCTCTGTAAACAAAGCTCTAAGCCTGTATCTGGCTTTATCAGTGTGCTGAGCTATCTGTGCCCACAGCTGGGGTCGAGACCCACATGGCTGATTCTGGTTTTCATGCTTAACTCCCCCAAACAGGTCTGCCCTTGGTCCAGTTATCTCACTGGGGCATGTTCTCCAGACTTCAGCAAACACCCTGTAATACAGTAAGTCTTCTCAACTATGTGCAATCTTAAATAACCACAATTTGGATTGATTATAACTTCTTGATTGCTTTACAAAGCCCTTTGGCATGATTCAGTTGAGGCGGGGAGGGCATGGTACAGCTGGAGGGGTGCAGGGGTCCCCTGGGGAGGCTGTTTTGTCCCTCCTGCCCTGCTCTGAGCTGTGGGGCATGAGATGCTGTGTCCCAGCCACTACTATCAGGTCAGTGCAGAGCCCTGGGGAAACAGGCCTGTGTTTGTCTTCAGCAGTTCCAGCTGCAGGGACAGCAATGAGATCTTTGCTTTTACTCCAGTTCACCCTGAGAACTGCGCATCCAGTGTCACATCCAATGATTTACCTACCGTTTCAATGTGATTTCCTTTCAGATTTAAGAAGGACCGTGCCAACTATTCTCTAAACACGGATGACCCCCTGATCTTTAACTCCACCATTGACAAGGATTACAGCATAGTAAAGGAACACATGGGCTTCACTGATGAGGAGTTCAAGAGAGTTGTAAGTGAGCCCTGGCTGGGTGCTCTGCTGGTGTCACAGTGCAGCCCAGACACTGTTTTTTCTTTACAAGCTGAAGGATTTTTAATAGAAATCAGAAAATGCTGCCCTGGCCTTGTAAGCAGGAGGCTGAGAGGGTGCTGATCTGGCTGAAGGGGGTTCTGGAGTGCTGTGGGCAGCAGAGTGTGTTGGGTGCAGGGTGGGCTTTGAGAGGCTGCATCACCCGTGCTGACTGTCTCCGTCTGTTCGGGGAACAGATCAGAATAGAAAAGGTCTGCTGACCTCCTCACAGCAGGTTTGAGCAGTAAGAAGGGAAGGTGCCTCTTGGTCTTTTTCTGGATTTGGAACATAGGGTCAGTTATTTCAGGCCCAGGAATGAGCAAGATTTAGCATGTACAAAAGTGCTTGCATTTTTTCCATGTATGACACAAAGATGCAACAACTCAGCTGGAAACAAAGCAACTGCTGGTTCAGTTTTGCCACAGTCATTTATGTGTCTTGATTAAGTCATTGATTTTCTAATTATTCAACCAAGGCAGAAAGGCAGGATAACTACTGGGAGTTTGTCTTACATGGTTACCAAGCCAACCTTTCTCTGTCTGTATTTGAAGTTCATGCTCAGCAGTCCCACCTGTATCTCCAAAATACTTGAATTGGAAAGTGCAGGATGCACTTCACAAGAGAGCATCAGCCTTGCTCTCAGCTCTTGTGTGGAAGACCAAGTCCCTTTCTCCTACTGACCTGACTCTGTCTGGAATGAGGAAGCTCTGTGGTCTGGGATCCTGGATCCACAGCTGTCCTCTCACTCCTGTAACAGCCAAGTTGTTGCTGTGTAATAGAAGTCCCTGCACAAGTCAGGTTGAATTGCCCAGCCAGGCTGTGTCCCATCAGGCTGCCACCACTGCTGTGTCAGGAGAGGCTCTTGTCTGAAGGGGAGCCAGGAAAGTAGGAGCAGGTCTTGAGTGCGTATTCCAAAAATTCCAAAGTACATATTTAAGGAGTTTTGTTTTGCACCTCTCTCATTGCACCTGGACTGCTGCTAGTGATGGGCCAGAGTAGTTGCCTTATAAAATGAGGCCATCTGAAAATGAGAAAGGAATCTGAGTGGAAATTTTACACTCTCCCACACCTTGTTGCTTCTGAGAGCCAGATGTTGGAATGGGCAGAACCGTTTGCTCATATCTGGTGTGTCTTAATGCCTCCCTTCTGTTCCCCCTCTGCCTCCCCAGAACATCAACGCAGCCCAGTCCAGCTTCTTACCTGAGACGGAAAAGCAGGAGCTGCTCAACAAGCTGCGTGAAGCCTATGGGATTGTCCCCAACGCATCGTGACCCATCCCTGTGAGCCAGCGTGGAGCGAGGCCCTTCTCATGTGTGCTTGACTCTCCTTGTGCCAGTGGGAGCTCTGGGAGGAGGTGCCCAGAGTTGGTCTCTATTCCTGGCAGCCCTGTGTTAATCCTTACACTGCTATCAGAATCGTACTATCACATTTCACTTACCCGTATCCCCACAAACTCTCCCAAATGGATATCCAGCTTCCTATCCTGCTGTTGTGCAAAGCAGACTGGGTCTGCCTGCTGGCCCAACTCCCTTCTCCATCTGCCAGTGTTTCTGTACTGCACATGCAAAAAGAACAACCTCCCCTGCTTTTTCTTTCCCCTCCTTATCCTGTCCCACTGACCTGCCTGGCCTGTGTCTGCAGTGCTGAAATAACCAGCTTTAACTCCGACTGTGGCCTGGGTTAATCTCCAGCTTTCCAGGTGTGTTAGTGCTGGCAGGGAGTGAGCAGGTGTTTCAGACGCAGAGGCTTTATTCCTGTCCCTGTGGATAGGAGTGTTTGGTCACAGCTATATTTACCCAGGGTTAGTCTTGTACTAACAAGACAGGAACAAGAACAAGCTGGGTGCCGGTGCCCCTGCCCATGCACGGGTCTGAAGGACATTTAAAACAAAAAACAAATATTTTTGCATCCTTTCTTGGACAAGAACTGTATTAGGCCTCCCAATGTTACTGGTACAGAAGTGCACACCTTGGGCTCCGGCCCCAGCTGTACTCACAGCTGGCCAGGACCATGGCTGCACATGCATAGGAAGTTGGAACATAATTTTACCATTTTTGGGCCAAAATCTGCCTTCTGGGACTTTCACCAGTTTTGTACTCATCCTGGAGAATTCCTGTGAACTGCAGTTTGATCTTTTTCTATCTCTGTTTAGGATTTGGACAAACCTAGATTGATTGGCTGGTTTAAGCACTCTGTAGTCGTCCTGATTTGACATAATCATTAGGCACATTTAAGGTTGAGTAAGTAAATTAACCAGGGCCCAATGTCACATGCTGGCTTGGGTCCCATCTGATTGCTTTTCTCATTCAACAATGACACTGGCTAGAAGTCAGATCTTCAGTTTGGTGGAGAATTTATACCAAAAAAAATCACCAAAAGTCCTAAGTGATTTTGGTGCATCATATTGTTTTTACTCAATAGAGCTGTTCATCCAGAGAAGAGACCATCAATTTCTTATGTGAGAGTGTGGTGTGCTTTAGCATCCCAGGTGCCTGCCAAGATGCTTACTCCAAAGATACTGTACCAAAAAGTTGCCTTGGACAAGGGACTGTGGTCACCATTACCATGGACAGACCACAGACTGACCCAGTCTCATCCAGCATCAGTGGTGTGCTGGGAGTATTTCCATTCTTTCTGGGCTTCCTTATTGGTCTTCTGAATAAAATACTCATCTCTGAAGTACGTGGTGCATATATCCACATAGATAGATAGATGAATATGAGAGTGATTTTCTTACTTTTATAAAACAAATGATAAAATACCACTTTTAGGAACATGACTGAGGTAAGAAGCAAGCTTTTGGGGGGTAATTTTTCTCCAAAAATCGTTTCTCAAGAAGAGTTTCTTGTTTGAATTCTGGACAGTTGATTGTTAATCCTCTTTAATAAAATAACAAATTTATATTAAAGATAAATCCTCTTGCATTTCTGTTCAAGGGTGACTATTAGGAACTGGCCTGTGGACGTCAGCATGTGCCCTGGTACCCCTGCTAACCACAGTAGGTGTAGTGGGGGCTTTGGTGGCCTGATTCCTGCCTGCTCCTGTTGCCAGGTTGGAGCCTTACCAGACAGCCAGGCTGGATTTATGGATGCAGGTTGTTCCAACCTCCCTTGTCCTTTTTCCCTTCAGTAATCAAAGGGATGTGTAAGCACTGCTAGACGCAGCAGCGCCATCACTTTTCCTTGTCTGTATCAAAAACAGTTTACAATTTTTTCTCCCTGTCTCCTGGGTTTTGCACAGCTGGTTGATGCTCAGAGCCAGAAGAGGGGCAATCTGGGGTGCCTTGGCTGCTGGGCTGCCCCATCAGGCCAGGAAGAGGAGTGTCTGCTGACTCTCGAAGCATTTAGTACTTGGTTAGAGTTCTGGGAGGTCTGGCATGCCCCTGTGTTCATCTGAAATGAAGGGCTCTGAGCATCCGTGTGCTCAGCAGCTTTGCAGATCAGGATGTGGGTGGATTAAGGCAGTGCCCTTGGTCTTTCAGCACAACTGCCCATGGCAGCTGAGCTGGCTGTCACTTGCAGGGGGAACCTGATGCCTCTTGCCTGTCCCCTGAGAGTAGCTGGTCAACAGGTCCCTACTCCTCCTCCTAAATATAATTCTGGATCAGCTATTTTCTGACCAAGGGGAGCTAAGATTAGCCCGCATTTGACTACTGGAGGTCCTGCGTGGTGCACGGTCCCTCTGCATGGCCCTTCAGCTGTGTGTGTGTGTCAGCAGGAGCCAAAAACGCTGTTCTGTGGTGAGGAGAGCTGGAAATGGGACTTTAAGACACAACTGTGCAGTCAGTCAAGCCCAGGAGCTACCTGCTGGTTTGCCCCCAGGCACAAGAAATGGGAACAGGCTCTTGGCTGCTGTCTGGGCATGGCTTTGCAAGAGCACCCACGGAGCTCTGTGCCAAAGCAGCAGCAGCCGCAGCCACTACCTGGCTGCCAAATCCTTGTTTCCTGTGGGGGCTGGAGCCATGGACATCTCTGTGCTGGCCCTATGGCCATCACTTCTCAGAGGCCCACAGACAATTCTCTCTCTTTTTGGCAGCTGCTTCTCGATTTATTTATGGCCTTGTTTTCCCTGATAAATCTCAAACTTGTAACATGCATTTCTTCCCTAGGCTGTCAGGGTGATGCTTGTCCTTGTCTCACCCGTGGAAAGTGTTTCCCATGTCAGCTGTCGGTCCCAGCCAGGCTGCTCCGTAGGGATCACTTTGGGCTGGGTGAAATGCCAGCAATGTCCCTGCAGTTCTGAGGGAAGACACAATTCTGCTGGTGTCTGGGCCACTCTGCCAAGTCCCAAGCCAGCCTTGTGCTTGACTTTTAGGGTAGTAACATGGAGAGGAGCAGTGCTCCACAGGTGCATGAAACACCATTGGAAAAGCACTGCCTGGCAGAAAACTTGGGAAAGCGGGGACAGATTTCTGTAATTTTTTGTGCCCAACTACATCTGCCTCCACGTGGGTGCTGCAAACCCATGAGGTTTCACTGACCCAGGCTGACTCTCTTGTAGCACAGCTCCGTGTCTCCCTATGAGGGGAAGCTGGTGAAACCACCCCACATCTCAAGGCAAAACAGAACTAAAAACATCCAGGCAGAAAATAACACCTTCAGTACTTGAAGGCCGTGTTATTTATTCCAACAGCTTATATAGTTTTATCAAACCATCTTTAACACAAAACATGTCTCCTAAAAGAGAGAATGGTGTGAGATCCTACCAGAGATCATCTCAGCTAACAGCTTGTAAAGTTAAACCTGAATTTCAACAGTCAAACCAGCAAAATGTTTCTCCCTTCCCCTTAACATCTTAAAAGTCTAGAACCCAAAGAAAAAGATGCCTGTGGCTGGTGCTGCTGGGTCTCCAGGTGGGGCTCATCCCCACAGAGCTGTGCTTTGGTCCTTTCTTGATGCTAAGCAACAGCAGCACAGGTGAGTGGTGTTGACATGAGGGCAGGGGGACAGGCCAGGTCCCTTCCCCACTGCCCACCCTGACAAGGGGCCGCATGGACAGCCCAGAGGCCGGGTCAGGTCTAAGATGCAGATGGGGGGGAGGCTTAGAAAAACCAGTAATCTAAATTTCTAATCTAAGGAAACAGAATAAATAATACATAGTCTAAATTTGCAAAGGAGGAAGGTACCTTGGAGAGGATAGTCTGATGTGTCTATTATTACTGAAATTGTTTTTCCCCTAAGGGAAAGTCGCAGCTAAGGCATCTTGAGAATGGCTCATGTCACTACAACCACGGCAGTGTTGCTCTAAATCGTTAGGGAGGGGGGCAGAAGTCTTTTGGAGGTGCCAGTCCTTGCACAGCATCTTGTGACTCCCTACACAACCATGGTTGCAGCAGAGGCATTTGACAGACAACTTGCTTTTCCAGGTTGGCTTTTGTCCACAGATTCAATAGCAAATTCTTGTTTCATGTTCACTGCAAGGACCTCCTCCTGCCCATCCCAACCCCTGTTTGCTTTCATGGGGAGGGGCTGCTTTCTTGCCCCTTTGGTCTTGCTCCAGGGTCGTTGTCAGTAGAAGAGGCATCTCTTTGGCTTTCTGTGGAAGGGAGGATTGGGAAGAAAGCACAGTTACACCCTGCTGAGGACACAAGCCATCAGTAATTGCTACAGTTGGTTTCATTCTGATTGCCTCCTGTTAAAATTATTTCTGTTGTTTAGAATACTGTGAACTATGCAAAGGCTGATTTTTTAAAACAACAACAATCAACTAAACAAGGAAAAGCAAACCATGACCTGCCCCATGTGTGATTTTTATAAAGCCTAAGGTATACCTGACATGTAACCTGCCCTGGGAAGGGTCTTGGCCTTGTTTAAGCACCAATTCTTCTACAAACTGGCTAAGCAAAGGGTGGAGAGTGCTGTGCTCCCGTTCCAGGAAACAGGGATCATTCTACCCACTGCAGGCATCCCTTGACCTGGGGAATCTCCCACTACCTGAGCAGCCATGAGCATGAAGGCAACAAGGAGTGGGATGTTCCTGCTGAGCATCGGTGTGATGCTCCCACAGACAGTACTGCTCATTTCGTGCCTGGCCCTTCCAGCCTGTGCCATGAGCTGGGCTTGTCTGTGGTTTGTCTGGGTGTCTGTGGCAGCTCACCTGCTCCTTCAACAGCGAGGCCACCCAGGTCCTCGGTCAGCTTCCGCATGCTGATGGTGGTTGCATCTCGTTGGATGTCGTGGACAGCGTTCCTCCGGCCAGCCCGATCGCAGGAAATGAAGTCGGTGTAGGTGCTGGACTCTACCTCCATTGCATCTCTATTTGCCTCCAAAATGCTGCAGGGAAAACACAGCTGTGAGGTCAAGGATGCTTGGCAAGGCTCCCTCCAGGTTAGGCCACTCTGTGGGGTTAAACTACAGCATGAAAAAACAGTCCCTGTAACTCTGCCCTGATGATTTTGACAGCAGCTGCTGAAATCTCAGGTATCAACAACCTCATGTGGGGCAGCGTGTGTGGACACCCACCATCCTGGGTGACCCACTGTGCCACAGATCCATCCCAGCTGCCTTACTGGCCCTTGTTCTGTCTTCCCATTACGATCCAAGGTAGACAAGGCATTTGTCTCTCCTTTTAAGTCTCCAGCCGTTCCTTCAGGCACACAGGGTCACTTGCAGCAGCTTTTCCCTTCAAAAAGAAGCATTACAGAGAAAGCCCTCTTTCCTCCTCAAAATGCTACAGGAGCTTTGAACAGAAGCCAAATTTGGTTCACTGCAGGGGGGATGGGTGCTGACCCAACCTGAATTTGTAATGGGAAATGATAGATACCCATCGGAAAGTTGGGGAGCAGGGGAGTATTTTATGGCTTTGGAGCAGTACTGGCCTCCACTGGTGACTGGATGTCACTGAAGTGTTGAGCTGGAATGCTGTGAGATAAGCACTTTAACATGTGAAAATCAGCCCTTCTGTGAGACATTTGGATCCCTTCACTCCAGACTTGTGCCTGTGCCAAGGGCACAGCACAAAGAAAGGCTTGGAGCAGCCACTTGTCACTCTCGAGCCAGCTCTGAGTTCAGCCTGATGAATCCTTAAGTTGTTGGGTTTTCATTTTAGCCAATGGTTTCACTTGCCAGCATTTGCACAGCACACAGTGCAGGGCCCACAGCAGCTCGGGGTGTCCTGACTCCCGGGCACAGAGCTGGTGAGCACACGCTGCCTCTGCACGGGAAACCTGGAGCTCTCAGTTCCTGCTCCTTTGGCACTTAGTTTGTTTTCCTGTGTGGGAATTAGAGATTAAGTATTGTCTTATCTGTGATTCTGCTCGCTCTGAAATACACCTCTAGCCCTGCTGATGCTGTCAGTGCTTGGAGCAGGTCCCAATTAGAAAAGCTCATGTGTAGTGAAAACAAATTCGTGCACGTTTAATGCACATTCACTCACTTTTGTGCCTTGGGGTTAATGGCCCAGAGAAGTTTGCTCCGTTTCCTGTACAAATCCTGCTTGATATTGATTTTCCTACCAGGGAAATCTGCTGGCAGACTACCAGACTGGACAGTAATCACACTCCTCTCTCTAATCCCTGATGTTATGGCAGTAGGAAGGAGATGCAGGTGAAGATGCAATGGTCAGGATAAAAGAGGTTAAATTCTCCCTGTTCCTGAGCGGAGCAGGGTGCAGTAACTGCAAACCTGCAGATACTCAGTATGTTCTGGTAGCCCCAGGGACTCCTCTCTTGATGTTGATGAAGGAGTCCTGGCACTGGTGAGCTGTGAACGAAAGGAGCTGACTGAACAATGGGGTTGAGGCTGACTCTATATTACACCAACTAGCAAAGAATCTGCGCCCATAAACCAAAGATTGCCAGCAGGATGCTGGAAATGGGCTGATATAATAATCACCTCAACCACCAAAAGTAACGGTCAACCCATGCCCTTCAACAAAGGACCCCCAGGTGGGGACTAGGATGCATAAGTAAATCACCTGTTGAATATGTATAAAGCTGTAGCATTTAAGGCACTGCCAGAACAGCAGTAGGTAGGGAAGTCTGGCAAGGATTTATCCCCCTTGCTTCACAGCACAGGTATGTTTATTAGCAATCTCATAACTTACGAGCTATGGGGTCTTTTTTCCACACGTCACTGGCTCATGGGTGGGATATCTGGCTTAGCCCACTCAGATCTTGCAGGAGATCCTCTTTCCCCAAATCTTGCAATTCTTTTTGAACACCCACCTCCGCCTCAGGCTTGCCAGCCATCTAGCCCTCTTAAGTGAGCCCAGGTNGGGCTTGGGGCCATCTAGCCCTGTTAAGTGAGCCCTGGTAAAAACTGCACCTTTTGCCCTGGGAAAAGACCCCAACTATTTTTCCTCATCTATTCTTTTTCTGTTCTTTCTTAACCCTTCCCAGGACAAGGCACCTAATCGATGCAGTAGGCTAGATGAGCTCAGCAAGTAAAGTGCCTTTTCCCCAGGCCAGGACTAGCATCCATGATTCCCATACAAGTCCTCATAGTTCACTGGAGCTCAGAGGCTGCTGACCTTCTGCGGCTGCCAGAGATGTCATACAGACTTAGTAGGCTCCTCTAGGAGCGATCCAGACAAGCCTGGGTCTGTCTCCAATCAGTGAGGCCAGTCCAGAGCTGCTCTGGAGCCCTCCTACCCTTGTACTGGACCACCTGGTTTCGAGGATGGAGTCCCTGAAGTGGGGAGCAGGAGGCAGTCCCTGGGATGCAGCGTTTTCCCAGTGTCCCTTGATGTTGCTGCCGACAGTAGCGGCAGAGCTGTGCCAAGAGACTAAGTGCCCCGTCACAGGGGAAAAGGATGCGAAGGTGATTAAAAAGCGAAGGCACCAGGAGCGCAGGTCTGGCTCCTGGATCAGCGGCCAGGAGGTGGCGCGTGTGATTTATTTATTTCTCTGGCTGGGAGGGTTCCTGCCTTCAGTTTTTCACACTAAGAGCTGGAGATGGGCGGATTTATGAACAAAGCTTTCCAATTTGTGCAATTCCTTCGGGATTTTCAAGGTGGGCGGCTCTCAAAAGCCTTTCAGGCAGCTCTCTCCGCACTCAGCTCCTTCCTCCAGGAAGCTGCTGGACCAAGAGGGTGATGGAAGCAGTTGCTTTAATTTTTGACAGAAAAACATGATTTTTCAAAGACCATTTCCACATTTTGGGGCATGTGCAAAACAATTCCGTGGGGTTTTACTCAGTAACATCTTTTATCATCTGGCAGGGACAAGAAAGGGACCATCTTCCTCCTTGCCCAAGTAATTCAACCTGAAACTGTCTCACTGTGGACCGTCACCCAGGGGTGACAGAGAGGTACAAAGGGGGGTGCACATCACCTTCTGCCTCCCCATCTTTGATTTTCCATATTCCTGTGCACTGATGGGTGGGAATGATCTTCCAGCTCTTGCCAGGCATTGTGGGAATAATCCCACGGCACACACACAGCGCACAAAGGTTTCCAGGGTACTTCAAAGAGGTGACTCAGCTTGTCCACACAGTTCCTTTCCTGCCCCCCCCTTTCCTCCCTGCTGGTAACAGAAACAGTCCCTGCACCCTCAGCACAGTGTGCCAGCTCACAGGGATGGGGCAGAGAAGCTGCAAAGTGAGGAAGCCACTCACAAGCTGCCACTGACACCAGGTACGTCCCCAGAGCTGCCTCTGCTCCTGTCTGCCCTGAAACAACTTGGCTCTGCCAAACCTGCTATTTGGTCTGGCCTTTTTTTTTTATGTAGTGCCTTGTGAGGACTAAAAAATTTGGAGTTCTAACAGTCCAGGCATTGCTGGCACGGACTCAACGTCCAGAGTGGTTTTGCTTTTGGACTCCAACTGGGCTTGCCAGCATTTTCCAGGGAACTCACCCAGCAGCTGACAGAGCAGCTGGCTCCACTCTGGGGGCTGCAACTAAACCAGCCCTACTTGTTCTGGGGCTGATGTGTACCCACTTAGAATGTGGATGCTAAGAAATTAAAGGGTTAAATGTTTCTACTGCCTTCTGTTAGCATAAACTGTGACATTTCTTTTGGGTCAGCTCCATGCCCTCATCAGTCCCACTGACAAATCTGCATTTAATTCCTGTTTCCCTCTGGCCTGCTTCACAGTAAATATCCCAGGGACTACGGCAAATAGTTACTGCAAACAAGGTAAGAGTGGCAGAGATATGACCTGGAAATGCCTGGCAGGTTACCCTCAGCAAAGGGCCCTGCAGACAATACAAGCCCCATGCTGAGCCAGTGGCTGGGGCTGATCCCCAGGATTGGATGGCTGTCACACCCAGCCCCCCAAAAGCTGCAGTTTCAAGGAAACCCTTCACACGATATTGCATCAGTCCCCTGTCTAGCTTAAACTTTTTATGGCTAGAAAAGGTTATTTTTGGATGCTGGCACTGGCTATCTGCAGGCTGGGCTGAACTCAGTTGTTTCGCCCATCTCCTGCTTGGCCCCTTAACCTCTCATCTTCCTCAGTGTTCTCTTCCCCACCTAAAAACTTCTTTTCTCCATGCCATCCATGAGGCTTTCGGTCATAAGGCAGCTTAGTCCTCTGCTTGGACATCCCTGTCCCTTCAGGCAGCAGTACAGCTGTGCCCTCCATGGCGTCCCTGAGACACCCGAGGCACGGAGCCTTGCACCTCGGCCACCTCTGTGCCCACAACCTGTCCCTGGTGGCAAGAGCCCTGGCAGACTCACATCTCTGGGTGTTGCAGCCCAGATCTGACCCCTCACTGTCCATCATCAATGGTACTTGGGACCAAGAGCTGAGGTTTTTGGTGAGAGATGGCTCCCTCATCCCACAGCCCAGCGCAGGATACGCTCTCCGCCCTACTTGATGTCACACCAGTGGATCTAACACCTGGTCCCCAAACATCTGGAATCATAAAGCCACAAAGCCAAGTGAAACCCTGCTGTGTTTCTGTGATGAAATTCCGAAGTTTTGTTGGGGAACAGGGATGTGACCACTTCTGCTCATGCCTCACATCCCCCTTCTCTCCCCTTTGTTGCCAACCTGCAGGGACCAAGGCATGAAGCCGTGTGGTCACCTCAGAGCTCTCCACATTGTGCAGTGTCCCTTGCCCTTTCATTCCAGGGTACAAGGACTATTATTAGACCTCTCCTGCTGGGGCCGGATCCATAACAACAGCAAAACATACTCAACAGCCCTGCTGGGCTTTTAAAATATTTACAGAGTAAGATGGTTTACAGAAGAGGGGGGCCTGGTAGAGCACAGAGACGGGAGCACCGGGATTTCTGCGCTCCCTGTGGGTTTGCTGTAAGGTTTCCTGCTGGGAGAGTCACATCCAGCGAGGAGGAAAAAATATCCTGTAGAGCTGAAGCCAGCACTTGAGGTCAGGGGGTTTCCACCAACTGTATGACAACCTCCAGCTGGAATTTCAGCAAATTTTCCACTGGGTCTTGCCTGGGAACCTGCGTGAGGGATTGTACATGAAAGAAGAAGGGCTCTGTAATGGTGTTACCCGGGTATTTTTAGACCTGTGATTGTGCCTCAAAGGCCTTGTTATGTCCAGTGACCCCCAGGCACTACAGCTTAGATCCATGGCCAGAGGCTGAGCTGAAGATGCATCTGAGGATAAAGATGGTCCCATTGGGAGCCCAGTCTGGCAGAGGCTGCACAAACACCAAGTGGTGGTTAGGCTGGTGACAGGGTCTGTGTCAGACACAGAGCTCTCCTGCTTCCCTGCTGGCCTTGTGTTCTCCAAAATGTGGTGGTGGTGGGTCTTACTGGTCGGAATTGATGTGCTCTAAACTGCTGAACCCCAAGTTTCCAGGCTTGGAGCAAGAGAGCAGCATGATCTCCTACAGTGGGAGAGCGTGTCCATCTCATGTGCTGATCAGCTTCTTTCCAGGCAAGAATAACATGCAAAAGCCTCACCACGCTTCAGTGATGAAGAAATGTCAAGTTGGCCATGGCAAATTGGTATTTTTGGAAAGCTCTTGCTGTGGGATTCATTGTAATAACTCTGCACCCTCTGGCTCTTACACTAAATTCAGCCGGGACAGACATCACAGCTGTTCCAGCCCCTGCAGTGCTTTTGCAGGAACGCAGCTTCCAGTGTTCTCCAGGACTTGGTGGAAAATTGTAATTCCTATAGGAGGAAGGCTCTGAGGCTCAGTGCCCACAAATAGATCCCTTCTTTTGCTTTGGCCTGGTTTTACAGTATGAAGATCATTTAATGTCTGTAGAACTGATAACTAATTGCTTAGCCCTTGCTTTAGACTGACTCCTCTGTGACCTCATAAACCTTGCATTTAGCTCTGCTAAGCTCCCCAGATTCCTTCTCCTTCCTCCTGGCCTTCAGCATGTCCCCAGGGCCACCCAGTGCAGGGTCCCTGCTGTCCCAAGGCACCTCCTGGTGCCCCACATCCTCACAGCCACCGCCTGGCTTCCTGCTGATGTAAAAATGCTCCAGCCAGATTTCAGAATCACGGCTGACCCTTGGCGTAGCGGTGGGGTGAGTCTTTGTGTGTGCTGCTGTGGTTCCCAGCGGAGAGGGGAAGGCTGGGGGAGTTGGGAGGGCATTGCTCAGCCATATCATCAGCGCCAGGATGTGTGGGCGATGGCACGATGGAGCCACCGGTTTCTCCATCCATCCGTTTGTCTGTCTGCCAGGAGGGCAGTCCAGTGCCCAGCTCTGGCCATTCATCCCCATGCCTGGAGCAGGCAGCACTCTTCTGCCAGTTCCCACAGGATATGAGTGTTAAGCGTCTGCTCCAAAAATCCTCCACCCAGGAGGAATCACAGTTTGCCGTGGCAACCAGGGTTTGATGGAGCCCTCTGCACCAAGCCTTGATGTAGCTTAAGCCTCTTCTGCAGCTTCTCACTAAGTTGATTAATGGAAATAATTGGTCTCTTTGTGCATCTGGAGACAGTTGCCGTGACAGCAGTTGTAGTATTTTTGTTTTGTTCCCAGGTCGAGCTTGTTTTTCACATCCCTCAGCTTCAAGGTGCTAATAAATCAGGACACTCTGGTTCCACCCCCACCTCCAAAAGACACATGTCCTTCTGAGGGATGGGTGATAAGGCACATTCAGTCCTGGCAGGTCTTAGGACATGGCAGGCTGGCACCTTTCTCCCTGCCTATTTTTCAGCACCTCAAGCCAGGCTCACACTGGGTGGACACAGCGCTCTGACTCCTGCACAGCAGGGACCTTTTCAAAGCTGTATGGAGTCTGAGGCTATGAGTCCCTTCTCCCTTGCTTTTATTTTCTCACAACTTCTTACTTAATTGCCTTTATATGTCAATATATTTTTACACAAATAAAAATGGTGATGGTGTGGAAGATCTGCTAAAGCCCGAACTTGCAAAGCAGACAAACCACAGAGCAGTGACTTTAAACCCTTCAGCTGCAGAAGCCCTAGAGCTGCTGTGGCAGGCATGTTCCATGTATTCTCCCTTCCTGTGATGTTTAGACACCTTATCACATCTGGGCCATGGGGTGGCTTCCTTTGCAACGGGGTTCCCCTTCAGACTTGGGTCCCCTGCCTTCCTCCAGATTGTTCAGGAAGAAAAGTCCCTGTGGATTTCACCTCAAAGGCTGGAAACTCCCCAGTGGCCCCATAGCTCTTCTGATCACACCAAGGCACTGACCTCCGAGTAAACATCATCTTCTAAAACCCCACCTGAATTCCTGGCCTGGAGATGCTCAACCCCAAAACAACCTCCCCACCACCCTGCAGGCTTCTCTGGTCAAGGAGTAGTCAAGTAAGTGCAGAGGAGAGGCAGCTGGGGCTCTTTTCCAGCACAGCTGCCCTTGTCACATATAAGAAGGTAAAGCCACAGAGGCCATGATGACCTCTCTCTGTTTCTGGGTCGAGGAAGATATCTCATATGCAAAGTGGTAAGTAAGGATGTGTCATTATTTTCATGCATAGCAGGAAAAAGCTATTTAGTCCAGCTCTTGTCTGTGATCTGAAGGGTTGAGCCCTGCTATTGTGTGAAAGCAGTGCTTGTATGGCTGGGAAGGGGGGTTTAGCTTGGAAGAAATGTTGTGAGGGCTGTAACTGTGCAGGTTTGGCTGCTGCTGGTTAAGGAGGTTCTGCTTAGCTCAGGGTGTGTGGAGCTGAGAGCCACCTGCCTTGGCTCTGCCTCATGGAGGTTTGCACAATCCCATCCACAGGAATTTGTATCCAGCATCCAAGGAGCCCTCCTGACTCAGTGCAGTGTAAAGGGTTGAGTGAAAACCTGTGAAGCCTCCTGAGGTGTGAGAGCCCTGGCAGCTCCTAGTGGTGCCTAAAAATAACTGGGGCACCTCCTAGGAGTGTCAGTGTGGAATGAGACTGATTAGCAAAACCAGGCTTAGCTCTGCTCCCTGGAGCTGGCTGCCCTGTCTGTCTGCTCCACTGCAGAGAAGAAAGCCACCAGTGGAACCCCCACCTCAGAGCAGGGGCTGTGCTTGCCTGGGAAGGTTGGAAAGGGAGAGATCTGTCTTTGGTGGCTGGGATGATGCCATTGGTGCTTGACATGCAATAGGAAAGGCAACTGTCAAGAGTTCTGAACAGGCTGCCTGCGAGGGGTGGCTGAGCTAAGCCCATTCAGGTGGCTCCATGGCTCCTGTTACCCACTGGAATCAGGAACCCCTTTGGCTGTGCTACCTTGTTGGGACTCCTACCTGGGCAGGTGAAGTTCTGAGGGCCTGCACAGTTCCTGCCTTCACTGAAGATTTCTGTGCTGGAAGGAGAATTTCTGTAGAGCTGTGTCAGGTGACAGCAGCTTCTGATCCCTCCTGCAGGCATGGTGAATCTCTGCGTAAGTCCCCAGAGATATGACATCTAAATATGAGCTGAAGTGGTGCTCAAGATGTGCCTGTAACATTACACTGGGGGTGCTCAGTGATCACTGTCATTTATAGTCTCAGGAAAGGGAAATCTAGTGAAATGAGTCACCAACTGTTTTATGGTCCCCTGAAACACAGCCTGGGCATAGGACATGGGGTATCTCCAGCATATGCAGGAAACATGCTGGATGCAAGAGAGGAGCTGTTCTGACAAACCTGCAGAAGGAGGAACACCTGTGTGCACCAACAGTTCTGAAATCCTGTGTTGCCCATCTCAAACAATGTGGCCCTGGCAGCTCTGTGCAAGGGAACGCTCAGCACAGGAACAAGAAATAAATGAGATGATCTGAGGGCAAAGGAGATACGGGAGTGAAACCATGGAAAGGATCTGCCATTTATGCCAGAGCCACAAAAGGTTAAGCTTTGGGGGTTCCCTGGATCTTGCTGGGCTGATTCTACATGCAGAGCAAAACTCACTTGCATGGAGAAAACAACACTCCTTTGCAAAACATGCAGGCAGACTTTGAGAAGGGTTTGCACACCATGTCCCTGCTGCTGGTAGGGAGAGGCTGTGCAGCAGGACTGACACCGGGGCCTGCCTTGGAGTCAGTGCTGGAACATGGCCTGGTGCAAGGATATGGCTGTGAAGTGTAGATAATACAGCAGGAAAGTCATTATGGCAAAATTGTATTTTTTATTTTATTTTCCTCTTAGCAGCTCCCTAGCATCTAGTAATTCAGAATACAATTACTCTGATACAGGAAGGAAAAAACCCATTTCTGTTTGTAATATCTCCCTGTGAATAAAAACTTTTATCTGCCCATAGTGTGAACCCCTACCTGATTTAGTTGACTTTCCTTCTGGACATGACTTCAAATAAACTTCTTGCGCAGCAGGACAACAGCTTCTGGGAAAGAAAAAGAAAATAAATGTAAGAAAACATTACGTACTTGTTTTGGAAAGCATAAAGTGCAGCTGCTCTTTCCACTATCTGTGACCACAACAGCAGAGGGGCAGCAGGGACTGGCAGGGCTCTGCCCAGCAGGCTCAGATGGAGCCCAGCCTGGCAAGCATGGGGATGCCAAGCGAGGGGCTGTGGGATGGTGTGTTCATGTGGCCCCTTCTCCTAAGGGTTTGTGCTCATAGGATTTGGCCTGTTGCATTCAAGCCCAAGGAAAGTCCAGCTCGGGCTGCATGGAGAAGTTCTCTTTGGTTTTGTGTCTCCTTCCACGGCCCTCCCATGGGTGCTGGGGAGAACTGAGGCAACTTGTGTCTCCTGACCTGTGCTGTGGGGACCCAGCAGCTGCCTCCAGAATATAAATGGATACTGGTTTGCAGCTCTGCTGCCCTTTAAAGAAGTAAAACTTCCCTATCGGCTCCTCTGAGGTGAAAGGGGAAGTTTAATCAAGTAGTTCTGGTCACCTCGCCGGGTCTGTGTCCAGCTCCTTGTGTCTCAGCTGTTTGTGCACAGCTGAGCTTCCTCCCACTGTCCCCAGGCACTGCTCAAAGACATTTCCTCTGTGGCCTCAACATCTGTGGGTGCCTTGCAATCCCCTGACCTGGAGAGCCCAGCCAACAAGACATTTGCTTATTTTAGCAGCTGTTTCAGCTTTCTGACTTTTTTGGAACATTATGGACTGTGGTTTTTTCCCTTTGTCCCAGGAACAAATATTAACAGAACAGAAATCAAGAGATGAACCATTTAACCATATAAGCAGTAGCTCATCCAGCAATTCATCTGTCTGGTCCATCTGGGTTGAGTACCACTGTGACTGGAACTATTTCTCATCCTTTTCCAAACTGGGACAGATCAACAGCCCTTCTCTTTGTTTTTCTGACCCACTTTCAAAACGTTGTAGTTGGAGCTGACTACTTGCTGGCTCTGGCCCTGCTTCAAGGACAGGGCACTTGCTGCTTCTGTGTGTCAATTTGCCCATCTGTTAAATGGAGCTATTAATACTCTCTCCCCCCATTACATGCTTCAAATATCTTAAAGCACCTTCAGATCTGCAGATGACAGGCTTACAGAAGTGGAAAATGCTAATTATGATCATGACAGCAGCTAAACAAAGACACAGGGATTTAACAATACACTTTTGTTAGTGTTTACCCCATTTATAGCAGAGTGGTTACTGGAAACAGTGGACCGGAAAAGAAACAGTATTCTCACAACTCTGGGAATATGCATTGCCCTTTTAGGGCACCAAGCAGGCAAACAAAAGCAGGAAGGAAAAAAGCCAGCTTTATAAATCCACGACTCTTTATTTTTCTCCTTTTCTTTCCTGCCTTGCTGTGGCAGCTCTGCCTCACTCATGTATTACACAGCCCAAACAGTTAAACTTCCAGCACTTCAGGGGTGTTGCAAAATACCAATGTACGTGGCCCTCTGCCAAGAGAAGCTTAGAGCAAATTGGAGCAATGATGCTCTGAGGTAGAAGTTATCACTGAGCAGTCTTGTTACTGATGGGACATGGTGGGAACCTCCTATTTTCTCTTA
Source organism: Pitta sordida (assembly GCA_013390025.1). Taxonomy (NCBI): domain Eukaryota; kingdom Metazoa; phylum Chordata; class Aves; order Passeriformes; family Pittidae; genus Pitta; species Pitta sordida. The sequence goes on along the minus strand of WEKX01014020.1, from coordinate 1,006,641 downwards.
AAAAAAGGTGCCGATTTTGAAGAAAAAAACTCTCTAGCAACTGGTATTTGCTTTCCAATCCAGCGGTCCTGGCACTGGCTAGATGTTTCTCCTCACAGCCCCTTGGGCTGCTTGGGGGTCTGGAGTCTGCAAGTCTGAAGCTGAGCCCCTTGCTCCATCCACAAAGACTTGCTCCCTTCTGACTTGTTGCTCCCAGGGTGATGTGCTGAGCTCCTCAGTTCAAAGGCCAGGCAATATCCCACAAAGGGCATTTTGAGATTTAGTGGTGGTGAGGTGGATTAGTCCATACAGTGTGACTTGTCAAATAATACTTTACATTTTCTCATCTAGTGCCATAACCCATCAAGTTCCCATGGATTATTGTGGGTCTCTGGTGGAAAGGTTCACTGGATAAACAGCTATACTCTATCAGGAATGAATTACAAGGGCACCAGCACAGAATTATAAAATCGTTTAAGTTGGAATAAATCTTTAAGGTCAACAAGTCCAACTATTAATCTAACCCTGCTAAATCTGCCACAAGACATGTCTCCCAGTGCCACATCCACATGTCTTTGTATCTCCAGGGATCCTGACTCCACCACTTTCCTGGGCAGCTTGTTCCAGTCTTTGACAACCCTTCCTGTGAAGACATTTTTGCTATTATCCAACTTAAACCTCCCCTGGTGCAACTTGAAGCCATTTCCTCTTGTCCTGTCCCATGTGGATGATGCACATGTTTAAGGTTCAGTTTCCCTCCATGTTGATCAGCCGTTACCCAAAAGGAACAAACAGGTAAAACAATCTTGGTCCCTTTAGAATTGCTTCAAAGTGAATGTATGTTCCAAAAAAAAACCCCAAAAAACCACCAAACCCCAACCACACCCCAGAATGATTTTTGGCTGAATTCAGCATTATTTTACACAACAGCTGTTATGGTGCTCCTTTGAACCCGAGAGGAAGCACTTTCTGGTTTCAAGCGAGGTGATGGCAGCAGAGAGAAGGTTGTTCTCATGACTCTGGGCTGCTGGGTAAACAACAGGCTGTGTGCATGGCTGATCAGAACAGGAGCCTGGTCCTCCCAGAGCAGCCAGACTGCCTCATTTAGTGCCCTGTCCCCAGCAGCAGCTGGCATCCTTGGCTTCAGGGGCACAAGAAAACCTCTAATTGTAATGGAATGTTTTTCATAAGTGACTAATGACTCTGAACCAGTAGGTGTTATAATCCTTAAATGCAATATCCTCTTAATTATACCCAGGATTGTTTTGTTACCACAATAACTACCTGGTATCCATTAAAATATCTTCAGAGCTCTTTGTTCCACTGGTATCTCATGGCAATGAGTACCAGAGATTAATTACGCTTTGTGGAAACAGTAATTCCAGTAAAGTTGATGACGCTCTGGTGGGGATATGTTTGGATTATTACATCACTGCAAATATCAACAGAAATGGCATTTCAGCGCCTGCTGGGGAGTTCCCCAGGCAGCAGCTTGTGACCAGCAACGTGCCTGCATTAGAGCACGCCTGGAGGAGCCGTGCAAAGAGCACCTGGTCTCTCCAGGGCTGCTCTGGGAAGGGGATCCCTTGGGAACTCGCTGGGGAAATTAGCGGTCTAAAGTACATACTTCCTCAGGTTCAAAGGGAATGAGAGGCTTGGAAAGGGTAATAGTTCATAGTCCAGTGTCTCGACCTACCTAATGCCATCATGAGGAGCTTGGGACAAAGCCCATGGAACACCTGAACCTTTTCTTCTCACCAGCTGGTGCTGGCAAGCCTGGGGAGCAGTTTCCTTTATGTTTTTTCTAGGCATGAGTTGAAGATGACTAGAAACATTGGGGGTTTTTCACCCTCTCCTAAAATGGGTGCTGTGATGGAAAATTTGCGTTCTGGATCAGTCCCTATAAACAGCTCTGGTGACATTAAGGAAACCTCTAAGGGTGTGGAGAAACAATTGGAATGTGAAAATGGGAGAGACCAAAACAGGTTTACACAGAAAGGCAAACAAAAAGCTGGGTTGAAGCTTCTGCTCTTCCTTATGGACTAGTAGATTAACACCTGATTTGGCCACAGACCTGTGTGGGCCCAGGAAAATCATCTGTGATTTGTGTGAAGCCCCTGTAGTGCTGATGTTTGGGTGCCCAGACAGGCTGGAGGCATTAAAGCATGGCAGTATGCTGCAGGAACTGGTTCTGAAATGTGGGAGATCAGGAAATGTTAGTAACTTGGGAAACATTTTCCATAGTTATTTTGAGTGGTGAGGTTGTGTGCCTGTGGGTATTTCTCTGAGTGGGTTCCAAAGTAGATCTACTTTTCTTTGCAATGAGAGGATAAAAAGCAAAAATCTATGTTCTAGCTCACTGTGCACTTGTAGACCTCCTCAGAATTGTCCACTGGGTACAAAAGTACCAGGTGTTTGAAGATTCATGTCTGTGAATATTCTTGGGTTTCATCTCTTCATGACCAAGCTGCCCATGCTGGAAGCCCAGGTACTGTAGTTAATGGTCACCAGTTCTCTAAGGCATCCGAGTCTGCACTCGCTGGAAGAAAGTGTCCCCAAAAATGATGGCACTGAGGGCTCACACATCCATGTGGAATTCTGCCTGAGGGACTCAATGCCCTGTTCTGTGCCCGAGTTGTATTAAGCACTAGTGGTATATCCACGTTTCTAAATGGCCATTTAACCTACATCTGCACTATAAATGAATCCAGCCACTGAGGATCTCTTCATACGTCCTTCTTTCTCCAACACCATCCCTCACGAGAGTTGGAAGGTGACAATTTTCTGTTGGGTGGCCACACAATAGCGCGGTGGCTCTTTCTCACGTCCTAAAGCTGAGTACTGCCCTCCAGTACACAAGCCAGGCATGCCAAGAGCACGAGGATCTGCCACCATCTGAGGGTCTCTGCCACCTGGCCAAGCCATCCCCACTCCATGAGTCTCCCCTTATCCTCCCACTGCTTCAGCATCCCCACTGCAGCTGCCTCTGCTCATTGACCCCAGCATACTCTGGTTTGAGTCACCAGCATTGCCTCTGGGTTCGCAGCTATACTTGGCTCTTGCTCTGCAGAACCATTTACCCCTTCCAAGCAAAGGGAAATTTCCCAAACACGCCTTTGGGGCCAAGGCATTACATGCATGTGAAAGCTCCCCACCCCAGCTCGCTACCAGCTGCTTAGGGGAATCCAGTGAGAGGAGAGAAAGACACACAGCCCCGAGGTGGAGGAATTTGCAAAGCCTCCTGACAATACCACCACACAGCAGTTCTTTTTTTATCCCAAGTCTTCGCCTTTTAAAACATTTGCTTGGGAAGCTGGATGCCAGCGAGTCTCCCAGCCCGCTTTTGCTGCCACACTCTGCAAAGCTGTCGCTGGTGCCCTGAGTCCAAAGGGGAACCCCGGGCAGCCCTACAGCTCCTGACAACCCTAAGGATGGATTCACACCTGATTCTGGTGCCTGTCCCACAGGCTGGCATCCATTCCCGTGCGAGCACAGAGCAACCCCGACGCTGCACGGGATTCCCTCCGGCAAATCGCTGAGAATAAATGGACACGTTAGAAATGAGGCCAGAAATCCCCACGGGCATCACAGATCCACGGTCCTTTGTGATTTCTAACCGCCGAGCCTGCTCTCCCCGCCACCCCTTCACATCGAAGGCGTTATTCTCCAAGCGGAGCAGCAGCCACCAGCCTGCAGACGGCTTCTCCCAACAGCTGAAAAACCGGGATGCAGCTGTTCTTTGTAGCCCACGGTTTGCGGACAGCAAAAACCTCGCAGTTCACGGCTGGCTGGGTAAAAGTTAGGGTATCTCTCCAACAACCCCCTGCTTCGTGCCGTGGCCGTGGCTCCCACGCCGGGGGCAGGAGAACAGCCCCTCGCAGGTGTCCTGGCCACCCACCGCCCCAGCCCCTCGCCAGCCCCTCGCCCTCTCCGCAGCGTGCACAGCCTTACTTACAGCCGCCCCGGCTCCCGCTGCTTCTCGGATCCCAAATGCCGTGGTCCCGCCGCCGAGGAAGGAATCGAGGCTGGATTACACCCTCCTGTCGTCTCTGCCCTCCGTGGCGAGCAGCCAAGCCAGCCGGGGGAGTCGCAGCCAGTCCCAGACTTGCAGCTTCCTTCTCCCGGGAGCTGCTAAATGAAGTTGCACTTGTGGGGCCAAGGGGCGTGTTCTCCTCCCCTCGAGTCAGTCCCTGCCTGCTGTAATCCAATGCTGTGCCCGATGATGTCAAGCAGCTCCCGCTCGGCTCCTACCTTACAGTCGGCAGGAGGGATCCGTTTCCTTTTCGCAGGGATCTTTGTTTAGCTTCGGCTTGTAACCCCATCCCCCGGCAGCTGCGTGTGCCCGAGCATCCTCCCTTCGGTGCTCAGCGCTGTGGTTTTTGCCTCCGGGCGCTCCCTCCTCCCTGCTGCTCCCAGTGTTCGGATGCACGTCCCAGATGGATCCCACCGTTCATCCTCTCCATCAGGGCCTGGCCAAAGACACCATCACACCCCGTGCAGCCTGAGCTATCCCACCAGGATACCTCACTTGATGCCTCACTTGAAAAATACAGCTTTGTGTGTGTTTTAGAGCAGTTTTTGCTCCACCGACTCCCATGGGATAAACCCCAAGTATACTTCAGCTCATCTGCCCCTGGGTGCCGCCATTATTTGGGGGTGGAGTGTAGAGCTGGTGACAGCACCTGATTTTAGGGGATAAGGTGCTAAGGGCAAGCACACATCTTTGCATCCACCCCTGCTGTGCGAAGCACAGTCTGGCAGCTCTCAGAGAGCTTGGGACCACTTCAGAAGAACGGGAAATTTTGGCTGGTTTTGTCACCACGGGGGCCAAAGAGTCTCCATCTAGTTGGCATCACCTCCCTGTGTCACATCAGCCTTGGAGCCTCCACTGGGTGGCTGAAGGCAAACACTCAAGTGGTTGGAGTCAGCTCTGCGCCCAAGCTCCTGCCAGTGTGGTGTGGAGGTGTGTGAGCACACAATGGAGTACAGGCTCCTGTACTGGACTGGAACAGGGCTCATTAGTGCTAATTGCTTTGCTGAGAGAGTGAAAGATTTGCTCCATCATTGCTGTCAGGACACTCAGATCTGTGAGAGGGAGAAGTGACACAACTCAAAAGGGTGTTTGCCAAGGAATGGACCTGGCCCCCCACTCGAGGTAGGCGAATTTTTGTTTCAGGTTGTGTGTAAAGTGAGCAATGTGAGCCAGGAGCACTGGGCCTTCCCAACCCACCATCTTGCTGAGCACCGGACAGGCACAGAAGGGGCATCTCTGCCATCCTGCTGCTCTCTCATGATAGATGGGACCCAGAGCCACCCAATGCCAGTGAGGCGCACCAGCCTCTCCTCTCATCCCAGCACTGGTTGTGCAGCCAGACCTTCTCCACCTCTGCTGGGATTACCATCTCCAGCCAGAATCTGTTTGTGTGTGCCCCAAACCACTCAGTTGTCTTTGAAAGATACCCACAGCCCTTCCATTGCTCACAGGAAGAGATAAAGACACCAACAACAGCAGCAAGTAGTGCAGGAAACACCCTGATGACAATACTGAGGCACGGAGGAAAGGGAACGGACCTTGATAAAGCAAAACACACCCATGCTCAGAGCATCCCCAAGCTGATGTTGTGCAGCCTCCTGATTCAATTCAGTTTTAGTTCAAAACCAGCCCTGGGAAGCCCATTTGATTTCCTGAGATGTATCACCTGGCAGAAGTCATCTCTCTCTAGCTGTTTTGAGTCACATGTTGCTACTTACCTGAAAATAGTGGTAAGGGATTCACTACAATGCCCTGCCTGTCTTCATGGGACACCAGGGAGGGAGGAGGGCTCTGCTGTACTGTGCTGAGGGACAACACAGCCTCAGGAGACTGTTGTGCTGCCCTGGCCAAGGCTGCAGTTTCCCATTACTCCAACTAGCATTTAAAAGCAACCCAGAAGCTTATGGCTTCACATTAATGCTCGGCCTGCAGGGTTTGGAGGCCAAGTCTGGTAAGGACACAAGTGCTACATCAGCTACCCAGGCGTTTCTGTGGCAGCCTGTGGCCAGCACAATTATAGCACAAGCAACATAGAATAATGGCAACAACCAAGCACTTTGGGAAGCCAGGAGCTCAGAGTATGTACTTCTATAAATAAAATGTATCTTGTCTTTCTCAAATCCCCCAGTCCTGTGTGTGGTCCTGGACATAAGCCCCCCCAAGCATTCACTGAAGAGTCCATCCTTTCCTGTGCACACTTGTGGCCTTACAGTGACTTTCTCATCCAACAGCATTTCCTACAAGGACTGGTCAAACATTTTATATCAAACTCTTTTAAAATGCAATTTAGACTTTTCTACAGATTGTTTGCTGTTTGGGTTGTTTGATTTCCCCCCTCACACACACAAGATGTGGAGGGGATCCTGAGCTTGCCTGAAATCTTAACACATCTGGATAAAAAGGCATAGCTTTCAGCGTATTCAGTCTTCCTGCGCTTAAGTGAAAGTCGACATTTTACTTCTAGCTAATTCTCATGTTCACTCTCTTGTCCTATTTCTTCGTCCATTGTGAGACATTCATCATGAGGTGTGGGCTGTTAATAAATGTGGTTCCTATCTCAGTGTAATGAGCAGATGTTAGAGCTTCCAGGCGTGGCACGCTCTGTGTGATAGATGGTGTCACAGCCTTGAGCTGACTGACTCAGCTGCAGCCACAATCAGTCTTTAGTGGCTTCTGCTTTACTAATATGTTTGTCTTTGGTGAGGTTTTTGCTACTTGTTGCATCCATCTGCCTCATACCGTGCTGTCCTGTGTAGTCTAGGACTGGTGCTGATGCCATTGTCCCTCTGGACAACTGGAGGTTTGGCTCTGCTGCTGTTGACCTTGCAGCTGGTGAATTGTGAATTTTTTAGTTCTGTGCCACAGAGTGGGATGCAGAGAGCAGCACCCCAGGGAAGTGATGGTCCTACAGTGCCCGGAGTCCACGCTGCAGGTGCCACATTCACCGTTCTGGTGCAGCATGGGCTGGGAGAACACGGCTCAGGGAAGACCAAGAAGTAGTCCTGTGGGTTGGCTGTCAACTTTTAGCTGGAGGACAGACAAAGCCGGAGCAATCACATAGGGCAAATGTCAAAACGAGGTGAGAGTATCCCTGAGGGTGCTAATGTCAAGAAACCTGGAGCAGCGCTGCCGTGCTGGACTGCACGGTGCCGGCTCCAGCAAGAAAAACCACCAGGACAAAGGACCCTCCGGGAAGCTCTGGAGCTCAAGGAGACGAGCTGTCACTCCAGAAGGATCTGACCTGCTTCTGACCTGAATGTTTTTGCAGCCTGAGCGTCGCTTCCCTGAGAAGCCCGTGCTGCCAGGGTTAGAGCAGCGCTGCGGTAGCGACTGATGCAGCGTGCAGCCTTCTCACGTAAGAGCAGCTTCCCGCTGTATTTCCCAGGCATTGAGGTCTCTGTGTCACTTGATGTCATCAAGATTGCGAGGAAATGTGGAATGGCACAAGATATGCATGGAAAAAATTCGACAACCTGTTTTTTTTTCCAGACTTCCTCCCATAAAATAATATGTACTTAAATACATAAATAAACAACTTTGGATTAAAAAAAAAAAACCCACAGAACATATTTCAATGATTTGCTGGGCTCCCTAAGGCAAGTGTGGATGTCTTAAGCTATCAGATAACAGCTTCACTTGGAGATTCGTGGGAAGAGAAACCGACAGGTAAAAGCAGCTCTAGTGACAAGCCACTCTTTTTGCTGTCATGGGAAGGACACGGTTTGCTGTTGATTAGGGAAGAGAGAGTGGGTGTCAGGATGTCTGAATGAATTACCCAGCATTCAGACCCAGTTTGTTTTTATAGAAGTTGCTCATCCAGAAAGATTCAACAAGTGAAACACAAAACACATTAGTGACCGCCTCCAGGGTCACCCCTATTAGTGGGCAGGGGCGAGGAGTTGAGCGTGGCTGTGGGGAGCCCCTCTGGGCACTGGGACATGGTCGTGGCTGCTGGCACGGTGGCTCAGTGTGGGGCTGGCGTTCCAGCAGGGCAGAGCACGCTCAAAAAACTGTTTACTTTGAGCTGGAGCTATTTTTAGCTCCACTAATCTGTGCAAAGATGATAAAGCTTTTCATTGCAAAGTGAGTGGCTGTGCTTTGCTTCTGGGCAATTTCACTCCACAAGCTCATCCATCCCTTCCCCCTTCCTGGCCGCTACTTCTCCCCCCAGACCTTATCTCCTCTGTTTCTGAGCCAAACACCTCCAAAAGGTTTATCCCGAGTAGATAGGTTGGAGTTCCAGCCCAAACTTATGGGTTTTTTTAATCTTTTTTTAGGCAACGTATTCAGTTTGGAAAACAAATGAACCTTTTGTTTAATAGTTTCGTAAGCCCAGTTCCAAACCTTTGCTGAAAGCCCATCATGGACATGCACCCTCTAATCCTTCATTTCTGCAAAATTCCTTCTGCTCAAAGGCTCTTGCAAAACAAGTCACTTGACAGTCACCTCTTTGCAGCTGCCACAAATACAAGCAGCTCTGAAACTCCGATGTCGTGGAAAGCCGGAGTTTCCAGGCAGTGACAGCACTGCCCTACGCCACAATTTACCGAGGGTCCCACCGCCCATTCAAAACTCCCTCCCACACTGTGTATAAGAAGCACTTTACCTGCTGCTGATAGGACCAAGCACGGCAGCTGCTCGCGGCACAAAGACAACAAAACATGCCTCAATCCCGCTTGGTCAGGGATTTGTTTGTCTAAAGGACTCCAGAAGCTTCTCCAGTGGAAAACCCACAAAGGTCATGCATCCAGCACATGCTCCGCCAGAAAATCATCCCACTGGTAAAAGCTTTCTTGTCTCAGACACGGCATGAATAACATCTCTGTCGGCTTAAGGGTATGTTCAGAGGTTGGAAGACTCTGCAAGTATTAATTAAATAGGTTCATTCTGCTTGCTAGGAAGGGTCAGATACACAGAAAGAGCTAAAAATGATTGTCAGGATGAGAAGGTGCAGCAGGAGAGGTACTGCTTAAGCTGATCATGACTGACTGCTCAGTTGCTGCTGGCAGGGAAGCAGGAGATGCCCTGAGATCCATAATCAGGTACTACTTCCATTTGTCCCTCTGATTCTGCTAGGGAGTGTAGCTGAAAGAAAACAAGTATTAGGGTGGGTTGGCAGTTGTGCTTCTGTCTTTTGGAGAGCAAAGGAACATGCTGGTAAATGAGAAGAAAACAGTCATCTCTATCAGTGTTTAACATGTGCCAGAGCCACCCTGCCAACAGTTACGATTGTTCACCAGCGTTTGGCAACCAGACAAGGATTCCTGTTGCCGATGTGCAGCAGCCATGTAAATATTTTGATTCTCACTTGTGCTCTCAGCTGAATGGGGCTTCACGTGATTTTATTCCATGGACTCTGAACAGGGAACACCTGCCCTGGAATGGTGAAGGATCAAACTTGGGCTATTACACCTCTTGTGAATGGAAGGACTGCAGTCTTTAGGCTTCACCATATATACCTCTGGTGGGGAAAAAAATTAGCCTAACCTCCTGGCATGTTTCCTTGCTTTCTGTGTTGGTTTGTTATGGGAGTTCATGTAACTAGATGCCTTCCTGTGAAGCAGCTGGCCACTGCAACAGCCAAGAGAAGCCCAACAAGGCTGTTCCTGTGTCCTGCGCCATCCCATGCCCTTAGACATGGTGCCATATATCTATTTTAGCTCTTCCCGAGGCCATGTAAACTGAGACTGAGGGGGTGATTTGGTCTGAGAGCAGCAGTTCAGGACACTTCATGGGAAGAGCTCTGTGTTCTGGTCAGGGAACAAAATATTCTGTTTGTGCCAACAGTGTACATGAAATAAAAACAGGATTTTCCTAGTGACATGGGAGCATTTCACTCAGACACTGCGCACAGCCCTCTGTTCCCAGCACCATACTGGGAGCCTGCCCTGGGTTTGCTCAGGTGTGCAGTGGCTGACACAGGAAAGTGTAAGCAAAGGTGACGGGGCTGTCCCTCATATTGGATAGCTCAGAGGAGGGCTCTGCCGCCCCAGGAGGGAAAACTGAGGCTGACAGAGCCCTGTTGTTCCTTACCATGCTCCATCCCTGCTGTGGTAGCAGATACTAAGGCATAGTCCCAGTTTCAGAAGGTTTATTTCTTTAAATAGCCAAGACAGACAAAATTAAAGGAAAAGAGGTACTATCATCTGTTCTCGGCAGGTGGCTGGTGGAAGGACAGAAGGCTAAATGACCGCTACAGAGACAGATTTTCACCCAGCCCAGAACATTAACCTTGTCTGCACTGTTACTGGCAGCTCCTCCATGGCTGTCACAGATGGACTGCCCGATGTCTTGTGGGCCTGTGCCAGCAGATCTTCCTCACCTAATCATGGCCAATCTCACTCCCTGCTGCTCTGAGAAATATTTTATTTACTGCTTTTTGTACCAGAACTGTTCCCTTGTGGTTAGTCTAGAATTTCCAGTTTCCAAAGGGTTCTACTTGCTCCCTTTCTGTTTCAGATTCTTGCTTCTCTCCAAGTTGGGCTGGGTTTTCTTGGAAAGGGGTAAAATTTTCACTTTTATGCAGGACTACAGCTTTTTGGGGACAGAGTTTAATGTTTTCATACAGATCTTGGTTCCCACTTACTGTTATGGATTAAATTATTTCCTTTTATAACACCTCTCAAGTAATTGTTTCAGCTTTAAAACTTTGCCTGATAAACTATCAAATATCTTTAATCAGATTACCCAGCACTACAATAATCTAGCAATGCCATTTAAATAGACATCAACTTCCTTGAGCTGTACGTTAAAACCCGAGCTTCATGCAAGCCTGAGTTAGATATTTTGCAAGAAGGCCCTTTAATAATAGTTCTTGCAGAAGACCCCTTAATAAAAGCCACCATCCAGGTTGTCCTGTGTCAGGGAGTTTCAGTCATATTTGGTCTAAAAGTCTGGGTTTGAGTGTGGGTTCCTTGCCCTCTAATACTGAGTGAGGACTAACTGCCACTCACCACCCAAAGTACCCTTTGCCCAAATTGCTGTGCCGCCCAATGGCTCCTCTGTGCACACAGCGGTGGCTGCAGGGATGTGACCTCCTGAGTGTGCAGCAAGCCATTGGCGGGACAGTTGTGCAGTTATTTCTGTGTGGACAGACATATTTGTCTATTTCAACTCATTTCGAGGTGCTGCCCATCCTGCATGGGCGTGTTCAAGGGAGCAACGTCTACAACCTGATGGATACCTGCACGTGTCCCACTCTCTAGTCGGACACTGCCAGCTGCCCTCCTCGTGCTGGCTGTAGTTGCTGGGACATGGCTGAGGGGCTGGGCTGCTGAGCATGGGGATGTGGTACCAAGCAGGCATTTGCAGTGCAGAATTACTCCCCAAAATGGCCTCAGCTCTCCACTGCTATGGCAACAGGCAGGCTGGACAAGAGGTGTGTGCTCCATCAGCAGCACTGCCTGCTTTCGTGCAGAAACCAGGAATCACACTGAGCGACCAGGAGGGAGAATCCTCTTTATTGTGACTAAAAGGCACTTGTACTTATTATTTACCCAAGTCTCCAGGCACTGTAACATATTGTTTGCAGAACAATGAGCACCTGGAAGCATTCTTTTATGTCTCTTCATTGCAGGAGAAGTTCATCCTCATCTCTCCAAGAACTCCGCCAAACACTTCAGTGCTTCCACTTCTGTGCTGAAGGCAGAAGGTTATCAGCTTTTCAGTATCAAAACCAATGTAGGAAGTAAGTCTGCTAACTGTTGCATTTTTGCCTAAAAAGAAACTGTGAAACTGAGAACTAGAATTAATGGAATAACAAACCCACTTTTCCCATCTTTGTTTGCACAAAGAGAAAAAAGAAAACTCATTGAATCTGCTGGTTTAGTAGATAAAGTTATGATGCAAAATTAGAGAAACCTCATAGATTTGATATTGAAATGTTGGATGTTGGAGGGAGAAATGTGTGATCCCACCTGCAAAGCATCACTATGCGATAGTGGTTTACTACTGTGATAGTTTCTACCCCAAAAATCAATATGGAGGGGTATTTGTGCTATGAATTTCATTCTAATTTTCTGCATGCTGACTTCCTTGTGTAAACAGGTCATTTTGGCAAGGCTTATGGAATTTTTACTGCTATTTGTTCAGTGGCACTTCAAATTGGGACACCACCACAGTCCAAACAACTGAGCTTGCTGGCTATTGGTCCAGCCCAGCAAGAGCCAGGAGCTGACACTGTCAGTGTTGGTATCCAAACAAGCCACATTTGGGATGCAGTTAGGAGTCATCTTTAATCATTCAGCACTTTCAGTTGGGTTCATTTAGTTCCAAGCTGGGTAATTACAGCCTCATTATTTTCCCTTTTACAATGAAGAAAAGACTGCAAGCCAGGCAGAATAATTTCTTCTGCTACCGTTGCCAAGATATGATAGCACATCTACGCCATAAAGAATGTGTCATGGTATCAGTTTTATTAACAGTAAATAATAGCTCTTCAGTTAAGCAACATCTTACCATCAGCTGGTGCCTAACCATAAAACACTAACCACATTTCAACCCCTACAGGCAGATAATTGAGTCGAGATTACCACTGCCCAGCACATTCCTTGCTGACCAGCATGGGTTAGGTTTTGCACATGATTTTTTTAACTGAAATTAATACCTGGCTACAATCAGACTTTAATTTTAAAACCAAAAAAACCTCATCTAAAAATAAGATATCAAAGTTCCTGTGACAGTAATTAGAGGCCAGGACTAATGCAACAATGATAGATCAGGTATCAGAGAGTAATTCATCCCATCTGTCCACCTTCCCTGGCTTGAGGGAGGGCTCAGTTCTTGCAGGGGAATATTCCTCAGCCCAGAAATCACTGTTAATGCAGTGAAATCTTATGACATACACAAGGCCTTTGGTTTGATAGATCTTGCATGAAATTGTTTGAGGATTATAATGATGCTAAATACATGTTTAAAAAACAGTTTTGAAAAGAAAATATCCACAAAAACTGCACTGCAGGCCTATTAAGGCATTGGATTCTGCACCAGCTCCAAAACTCAAATACTTTTATACTGTGTATGCATATATTATATGCATACATATAGATAGATATGTATATACTTTCTGCTGTATACAGTTATACTAACACACCTTTCAACTAAAAACTGGAAGCCATCCTGTAAAAAACCTGGAGAAAATTCTGCTATTATCTCAAAAAGCCATCAAATTCAGAACTGAACTACTATGTACTATGTATTACTTTTACTCGGGGGAAATGACTCTGCCTCTGCCCCTGAAACACCTGTGTACGTCAGGCTTAGCACAGTGACCTGCTTTTGTTTCCGATGGACACACTGAGTTCTGCAGTAACATGACACACTTAACGTACAATTTAAAATGACTGAGTGCATTTGTAGTAAAGGCTCAGTGTGTTCTGCAGCAGGAAGCTGGTTGTAAGATCCCCTGATAAACCAACATTCAGCCCTCAGTTCTTCCCCTTCCCTCCCTTCCAGGATTAAGCTTGTGGCTGTTTCTGCCCCCAGTGCACGTGGATGTCGTGAATACTGAGCCTTGTCAGCTCTTCCCCTGTGCTGCCTCTTGATTTACAGTCTCTCAAGCAACAACCCTGTTGAACCCAGAGATGTGACTAGGATGGTATTGTATTATTAGACTTCCCCAGGGTACTTTTTCTTCTAAATCATCAAGGATGGGAAAAACATTTAGATAAAGAAGAATGTCATGACTCATTCTCCAATGCCATGGAAGTTCAGAGCAAACCAGAAAAGAGTTAACAGAACAGCCACCCCCCTCCAGCAGTATTTTAGAGTTTCTAAATACAGAGTTCCTTTCTGAGCTGGATGCCCATTTTTGTTATCTTAAAAGTATTTCTGGAACTCTTGGCCAGTTTTAAGCAAACAAACAAACAGGGAGAAATATTTGCGAAGATAACGTTGTTGAGAGTGTTTGGTTACAGAGTCTTTCTAAGTTGAAGGATTTCATCTTTAGACTTCATTTCTTTAAAGCTTGTGAAGAGAAGAAAAAATTGCTCCAGAGATGTTAAATCACACAACCATCCCAGCTATTGGCTTTGGAATAACAATCGTTCAACTTAGCAAATATCAAACGTGGGAAGGGATTTATCTGACGCATCTATAGGATCATGTGAACTCCTTTCTCAAGAAGAAACAGTCTCTGCTGGAGACACAAGAGGAAGGAACTGTTTTGCCTTCTTTAAAAAAATACAACAACATAAGCAACTGTAACATGCTCAAAGCTTCCTGGCACAAGTGCAAAAATGCAACATCTGAAATGTCAGCTGGTACGCTGGGAGGATTTACATGATTTAAAACATTTATGAGAAAGAACTGTTTCACTAGCTTCAGAGCATCTTGGAAAGCAGCAGCACCAGTGTGGGGGACAATGGAAAAGGAGGGGGGAATATCTCTAGCAAAAATAAATTTTCACGTCCAGTATGGTTATGCCTTGCTCTTTCTAGTGCAAGAAAAAAGTGGGTCAGGTACTCATCAGATTTTGAGCTGCATTGAAAGATGAATGAACAGCGTCTGCCATGACCCTGGGATATGCTCATTTTCTCACATTACATATTGACTCACAGAGTCCTGTGGCTCACCTAAAGCTACACAACTCGTCATTGCTAAAGGCAGGATTAAATCCAGAAATTCCTGACTTTTCCTCCCACTGTTGTTTCAGTCTAAGCTGTTCTGCTGCAGCCGTCGCTGATACACAAAGGCTGGCCAGCTGGATTGCAGTGCAGGCTCTCATGGGAGAGATGGGGGTCACAGAGACAGGGGATATAAATCCTGCCTCAATTAAAAAAAAAAAGTAAAAATATATCAGCCAAGGCAAAGTCATGAAACCATTTGAAGCAATAAACTCATTTGTAAGTCTGCTTGACAATGCTCAAGTGGAATATTGGTTTGCTTTGTGGCTGCCTGCTCTTGACGTTGCTACTTAAAAGCAGGGTCCTTGATGCGCTGTACAGCCTGAGTGTTCCAACACCAGAGCCCAGTTTAGCTCTGCCAGGCCGAGCAGGGGCTCTGCACTGACTGTTGGGATGGGGGAAGGTGCCAGTGCCAGCAGTGCCTCTGCCTCCAAGGCTCCTCCTGGGACAGTTGTTACCAGCTCATGTTGATGCAGGGCTAAGGCTGCTCCAATGGTGCCAGCCCCTTCTGGGGCAGATCCTGCTCCCGAGAGGGCCCTGTCTGAGCACCCTGTGCTGTTTGCAGGGGTACCATGCTCACCTGTCATGAAATGCCACTGTTCACTCCCTCTTCCTTTTTACCGGCCATCTGTTGCTAGTTCTTTCCATGGTTCATTTCCAGATGTCACTGCAGATCTTTTGTACAAAATAGTCCCTCGATTCTACCTCTGTTCATGTTTTGTTGTTGGTTTTCTAATAAGATTTTATTTAATGTTATTTAAACACTTTTCAATACGTTTAAGTTTCACTAATACTTTCATAAATAATGAGATGAAAGAGCTCGGTAATATCATTACAGGGTATTGGATAAAGGTGAACATTTCTCTCCATCTGTTTCACCAATAACCTAAACTAATGCAGTTTCCAGACCAGAGCACATGATCTTAAGTAAACTGAAGCCAGTGAAAAGGTCTCTGGTGACATATAAAGACTTAGAGGAGACTGAAGAAAGGTGTCCTATAAAATAAAATTCTGGCCAAACAAAACTGGAAAGACACTGAGATTACAATTCCTCTATCATAACAGCAGTGACTCATCCAATTGCATAGTCACTTGGGGTGAAAAAGAAAACAGTTACTCAATCTCTCAGGGATTTAGACACAGAAGAATACGGTGTATTATGCAAGTTTTAGCCGCGTTACTAATGGCCTTGAAGCACAGAACTCTACTATGACTCTCCCTCAGCCCAGCAGATCACAAATAAGATGAGTCACGTATCCATGACATGATAGGAAAGTAGAGAGCCTAAGAAGTGCAGAGGCAGGTGCTAATGCAGTCACAGAGCACATAGTCAGGGGAAGAATGGAATTATAAAATTGTGAGCAAAGAACTGTGGAGAGAAGTAGATTATCTGAAGACTCGAGAGCAAGGACTAGGTTGATTTTTCTCATTCTCAAATGGCAGGGGATTGCGAGTTCAAAGCCTGGCTGTGTGCAGAGAAGAGCCACACTGCTGGCTCTGGTCACCTGTGTGTCCCCAGGGAGTGGCAGCAGAAAACTCACCTTGGCCTCTGCATGTTAGTAGTGAGAGAGTCACTGTATCCACCGCACATGGTCAGATAAGACCCAGTGAAAATCATCCATAAACTTAACAATATTTATACTTGACAGGACTTTCTACCCTGCTGGAACATCATGATTTTGTAGAAGCTGTTAATTCTGATAATTTAAAGACTAATTAAACCCACTGGTGGCTCCAGCTGCAGCAGTACTTTGCCCGTTATCTAATTACTAATCTCCTCATGGATAAGGGCTTTGACAGCTGCTCTCAAAGCACCGTTTAAAATCTGGATGGTGGAGCAGAGCTCAAGCCAAAGCCTGGAGTAAACAGCTGGAAAAGCAGTTGTCCCATGAAAACTTTGCAGTTCTTTACGCTCTGGAGATCCAATCAAAGTACAGTTATAAATATAGTTTAAATCTAAACACGCCATGGAAGTCCAATAATAGTGGGGTTATATTAGAAAGCTGATGCTGATACATCAAAATTTGGAAGTTCATGCAGACCAGAGCACAGTAAGATGCCTGTAGAAGTCAAAGAAACACTACTGTAGAAACACAGACTCTGTATGATTCTTTAATTTTTACAGATAGTTTGACACAGCTAATCCGATTTGCAGCTCCCTTCACCTGACTGAAAGATTCTGGATGGTCAAAGGATTATAACCTATGTCTGTGGGATATGTTTTCCTGCAAAATCATAGCCCATATAGAGCAGGAACCCTCAAATACTCTGGGGAACATCAGCAAAAGTTCTTCATTTTTGTTATCACAAAAAGGAGACCCTTGAGAGTAACAAGAATAGCACTAACGCACAAGCTTGAGTGACATTATTTTATGAGCTCAATTACACAAAGAACTGCAGAGAACTCCTTTCAAATGACTAAATCTGACACATTTCCTTTAAATATTACCTCATTTCAAGAAGTTTATTCTAGGCATTTTAACTCACATATGTATGGGATGTAATGTATAGATTTAGAAGGGATGCACCATGTCATTCTCCTGTCAAAGCTGATTAACATACCAGAGAAGGGTATTTTTGTACAAACCAGGATAACCTCCTGCCATATCCTGTCTCCTTCCCAGAGCTGACAGTCCCTAGTCTGACTTCATCCTTATCTCCTGTTAAACACGTAGGGTCTGAGGTGATGGGATGCAGGATCAGAGGGGGGTTACGTTGCAAAGTAAAATGAGTGTTTGGAAATCTCTTGTTACGTGGACAGTGGAAGGAAAAAGCTTTTTATCTGTATCCTTTGTCTCTGCCCAGCATAACCCAGTGGTCACGCACTTAACAAAACTATTTGTCTCATAAATCCTGTTTTGTCCTGTGAAGAAAACGTTCACAGACTCAGGATTTAGATAAGTTTTGTCAGTGTAATATATATAGTAATATACCTACAGAATTATTTACCATGAATGCCAGGAAGAGAACACAGAATTTGGGATTGTGCTTTTATCCTGCATACAAAGAGTTGAGGAGCCGGGATGTACCAAAGCTGCCTTAGAGACCCAGCTGGTGCAACCAAAAGGGTAATAAAAATATGTTAACAATAAAGTCAAAGCTCATGTATTTTCTGAAGAAAGCACAGTTTCAATGATTTATGGAGTGACCTTTTTCTGAAAGAAGCCTGTATGTCTTCCTGAATAAGACTGATTACAAGAGAGATGATACTGTTAACATAATGTTCATAAATTGTGAGTGTTAAAGCTGCTGTGGAAAATAAGTGGCTGGTTTACTGGGTGCTCTTTGTCATTTCTTGGCAATTTTAGATGGCAATAAAGCTGTCATTCTGATTATTCGTCCCTTTCTCTGATGAAAGAAGGTTTTTGAACTGGGACCGTGTGGAGGAAAGAAGGGTCTGACACAGTGGGAGGTGGCGTGCAATAGCTGGAATTGCTACAGCCAGAAAATATCCTGTAATTCCAACTTTTAACCCTGCCCTGTGATATTTGGCAACATTAATGCCAATCAAAACTAATGTGAACTGCTTTCCTGGACTTCTGTGTAAACTTGTGCAAATTTCTCATATTGTTATATCATCACAGCCCCCTCGCAACCATTTCATTTGCTCCCAGACTTCAGTGAGGAGAAGTGTAGTTGCTCAGCTGTTCCTCTCCAGCTCCTCCAGACTGCAAACCCTGTCCGGGTATCCAAACCCAGGGAGGGCCCTGAGCTCCAGGCAGCGACAGAACAATGTCTCTTTTCACTCGGGCTCCTCTACTTTTCCTTTTATGTTGAAGGAGCACATCTGTATTCCAGCTGTGCGCTTTGCAGATCCGAACTGAGCCTGGTGTGAAGTGTCTCCTTGAGAAACCTCATTTCTGAAAGGCTGGTGAGCTTTCCTTCCACCCAAAATTCACGGGCACCGTTCAGTGATCAGCAAAGCATGAAGGAAAAGATGGGCAGCAGTGTGGCATTGGGAAAAGGTGCCTCACCCAGAGATGGTTGAGCAGTGGAACAACCTCCTGAGGGCAGCGGGCACAGCCCCAAGGCTGCCAGAGTTAAGGTGTGTTTGGACAACGCTCTCAGGGACACGTTTGATTGTTGGGGTGTCTGTGTAGGGCCAGAAGTTGGAATCGATGACCCTTGTGGGTCCCTTCCAGCTCCGGGTACTTGATGGTTCTACAGCGTGAGTTCTTGTGCCCGTTACCACGCTGGGAATGAGTCACAGATTCTCTCCGGTCACACCGTTCCGAGAGGGTCCGTGGCCTCGGGCAGGGCCGGTGACATCAGTGTCCCCATCCCGTGGGCCGTGGCCATCGCTCCCACCCCGATCCGGCACTCGGTTTGTGGCGCGGGTGTCACTCATACGGGGGGCTCACAGCTTTACCCAGGGCAGCCCGGACCGCGCCAGGGCGCCCGACTGGTACGTGGAGGGCCGGGAAACGCCGTGTGCTCGGCCCCGGGTGGGGCGGGGACAGCCGGTGACACCCGGTGAGCGCCGCCTGCGCTGCTGCCATGGCAACAGCAGGGCGAGCTGCCCCGCTGCCAATCAGCCTCACCCATTGGCTGCCTTTTGCTGGAGGAACCGCCCACTCTTGACCTTTCGGCCAATCAGCGCCCCCTGTCCCCTGGGCAAAGGCGGAAGGAGTGTTGATAAACAACATCTCCCTCTCCCGCGCCCTTTGTCAACCCGCGGCTCCTCCCGCTGCCCCCTCCCGCCTTCTCATTGGCGGGCGGCCGGCCCTGGGCGGGGTCCCAGCCAATGAGCAGCGGCGGCGGTTCTCGCCTGGTACCGCCCCGTGACGCTGCGGGGTGTGGGCGGAAGCAGGAAGTGGGTGGTGGGGCCGCGGCGGCGCCATGGGGGCTGTGCTGGGCATCTGCTCGCTCGCCAGCTGGGTGAGTGTGGGGCCCCCCAAAACCTCCCCTCCCACACCCCAAACCTCCTCCTCTATCCCAGGGAGCGGGCTCGGCCCGGATCGGTGCCCCGAACGGGGGCCTGGATCGGGCCCGGGGGGGGGTGACGACGCTTTCTCCGCTCCCGCGGCCTGTGCCAAAGTCCCGGGGGCGGCTCCAGCCCCTCGGAACCGAGCGGTGCCCGGCTGCGGCGGCCCTGCGCCTTCCCCGGGGCGCGGGGCTCGTCCTGGCGAGGATGTGCTCCCCCAGGCCGATAAAGAGCGTTATCTGCGGGTGTTGGCAAACACGCTGTCAGCCAGAACCGCCGATTAGGGCCTTATCTGTGCGGTCCGGGAGTGGAGTGTCTCTAAATGGAGCTCGGGTTTTCCTCTTGGCATCGCTGAACTGGCCAAGGTCAGCTGCCAGGGAAATGCCCTTACTATTCCTGTCTCTGCCCTTCAGATTCCCTGTCTGTGCAGCAGTGCCTCGTGTTTACTGTGCCGATGTTGTCCCAACAGCAAGAATTCGACAGTGACACGTCTTATCTATGCCTTCCTCCTCCTCCTCAGTACCGCGCTTGCCTGCATCATGCTGGCACCAGGGATGGAAGAGCAGCTGAAAAAGGTATGGAGGGGAAAACACCTTTCTGACGTTGAAAAGCCATTGCTTGTGCCAGTGACTCTTGATTCTCTTTAGCTGGAATGGATTAGGTGGGAGACACAAAGACCCAAGTGCCCTTGCTCCCTGAGTTAAGGGGTTTCTTGCTGAAACAGCGAATTCAGTGAATATTCCTTTTTTAGTACATGCCTCGTCTCTGAAACCTGACCAGACCTGGAGAGGGTCAGTTGTTATCAGGGGCCTGCTGCTGTGGCATCTTAATCTCCATGGATGCTTTTAGTGTTGACATGGGGAAAGACAGAGGATCATAAGTTCTGGTCGCAATCTGTTGTTCCCAGATCACAGTTGGCTAAAAGCCTTGGCTGTTACAGGGCTTGAAGAAAGCAAATGCAGATGTAAATTCCCAATTAAATACATATGTCTTTACCCAGATACCTGGATTTTGTGATGAGGGGCTTCACACCCAGATCCCGCATTTGGAGGGGTTTGTCAGCTGCGATGTGTTTGTGGGGTACAGAGCCGTGTATCGTGTCAGCTTTGCCATGGCTGTGTTCTTCTTCCTCCTCTCCCTGCTCATGATAGAAGTGAAAACAAGTAACGACCCGAGAGCCTCAATACACAACGGGTATGTGTGTGAGCCAGCTGGCTGCCCTGGCAGCTTCTTTCTCTTTCCTCTTTCCTTTGTGAACACAGTGACCAATTGTTTTTTGACAGTTTCTTTTGGGTACTTTGATTTCCCAGAAAGCTTTTACTTATACAAGGTGTTCAATGTACTGATTGAGTGCACCACTCTGAGGTGGGATAATCAAAAAGGCAGTGCCCTGGGCACTCCTCTGTGTCCATAGAGATGGGAGATTGCAGCTGGTTTATATCTCCATCCTCTGGCACTGATTGGGTCATCCCGCTGGCTGAGTCAGAAACTGGTTTCTAAATTCCAGTTTACTGATTGAAGCGGGTTAATTCTGGGGTAGATGTCTGAATCATAGTCATTTAATTGGAAAGGGATCTCTGGAGAACAGGGAATTGTGTGGGTTGCAAAGGGCCTTAAAGGTCATCTCATTCCAACCCCCTGCCCTGGGACAACTTGCTCTAGACAGAGGTGCTCAGAGCCCCATCCAGCCTGATCCTGAACACTTCCAGGGATGGGGATTCCACACCTTCATTCTCTCCTCAAGAGGATCATGTGATCCAAATCCCTGGTTGGAGCAGGACCAAGCTGCTTTCAGGTCATGTAACACGTGATACTGTGTTCAGAGTAAGACCAATATTGACAACTTGTATCTTCTTTTAAAGGTTCTGGTTCTTCAAAATAGCTGCCATCGTAGCTATCATGGTTGGAGCATTTTACATCCCTGAAGGGCCTTTCACAAGAGGTACAGTTAATATTCATCATGGATTCTGAGTAATAATTCAACCCTTTTTCACAGGCATACCCAGCTATTGTTGCAGTAGTAGAAGTTCTCTTGCAGAGGATGCTGTTTCTGCCCAGCTGCTTTGGAGTATCTTGGTTTATCCAGTATTTTCGTGACAGCTGAAGTTATGGCAGTGAGCAGTCTCTGTTCAAATGCAGAGCTTTTTAATTATGTATGCTGTGACAAACAGTTACTACTGTTTGAATCTTCTGACACTGTAAACTAGAGGCAGCTCAGAACACTGACAAGTCCTAAATACTTCCCCACAGTCTGAAAAATCTGTGTGAGAAACTTTTGCTCTCTGTTCTCATCACAGGAACTTTGAAGGGTTGTTTACCCTCAAAGAAATGTGGCATGATGGCACTTAGGTACACAAATTTATCATGTGTTGGATGTTGCATTAATTCTCAAAACATGTTGGGCTAAACATTCCCATGCTCAGCTTGACCAGCATCAGCTGCAGCCTTGAACTGCTTTGCACACTTCTGTAGAATGGAGGCCAGAGTGATTAATAGCGTCTGCATTTTTAAATACAGTTTCAGATTTTTTCATTATTTGTCTGCAGTATAATGAGAAGCTTTTCATTTTTTAAACTGGGGTAACATGGAAATGATAAAAGCTAGCCTTGTTTTCCTTGCTCCCTTTTCTAGCTTGGTTTTGGATTGGTGTTTCTGGAGCCTTCTTCTTCATTCTTATCCAGTTGGTGCTTCTTGTGGACTTTGCTCACTCCTGGAATGAAAGCTGGGTTGACAAAATGGATGAGGGAAATGCTAAATGTTGGTATGCAGGTAGGAATCTTCACCTGTAAAGGATTTGTTTCTGCTGGCCACTACTCTGCAGAGCATCACTTACTAGGTCATAGACGTAGCTATACCTACACTCCACAGTGTCCTTGAGTCACTGTTGTAACCATGTGGAAATAATAGCTGCAGTGTTGCCTTGTTCTCATTAAATAAAATGCCAAATATTTTAGCCTTGTGATTAGCAGATCTGGTGGTGCTAACAAACCACACTTGCCTAGTTGGCAGTCTGAGCGCAGAGCTTGGAGCCTGGTTCTTGTCAAATCCAAACTTTGTGGTCCCCAGGAGCTCAGTTGTGTGTGACAGTGGCTGCAGAACCACACCAAGTGTGCCTTGGCACATGCTTCCCAGCTGTCCCCTAATTACAAAGTGCTAATTGTTGTGGTTCTCTGCACACAGCTAAGAATGCTGCAACAGCATTTTGTAGCAAATTACAAAGCCTGTAACAGAGTGAAATTAAAATGGGTGACCTTTAGCTAAGCAGGAGGAATTCAGGGCTGATAAATGCCCCTGAGATGTGTGCAGAAAGCACTGTCATTTTGACACTATGGCTTAACATCAGTTAAACTAATTAAACTGCTGCTGAAAGGCAAGTCTTATTCCCCTGACAGCAGCTCTGGCTTTCCTCTCAGCTACTCTACTTTGTGAGCCCAAGCAGAAATTTAGCCATACCTAATAGAAATGCATTTTGCTAGTCATTTTCTGACCCACACTGCCAAGTGAAGGAGACTGTCTTATTGCAGTGGTAGGTGAACATTAAATAACTTTGGATGTACTATTTAAACCATGCATGTATTATAACAATTCTTTCCCCTCCAGCTCTGCTGTCCTGTACAAGTTTGTTCTACGCCCTGTCCCTGGTTTTCGTTGTTCTCTTCTACGTTTTCTACACGAAGCCTGATGACTGCACTGAGAACAAGTTCTTCATAAGCTTTAACATGCTTCTGTGCATTGCTGTCTCCATTGTTTCTATCCTTCCAAAAGTTCAGGTATTATTTTTCTCTAGTATTTTCTTCTGACATAAAAAGCAGAGAAGTGGGAAGGATGTAATAGCAATTTATACATAAGAACTTTCAACTTTGGCTGTCATAGCCGTGCTGCCTGGGAACTTCAAAAAATACCTTGCTCTGAAACCAAGCACTATGTAGTGACATTTTCTGAAGAGAGGCTTTTTGGCTATCACAGTTTTGGCCTTTCCACGTGCAGGACTGCAGGCATGGTTTTAGTGGTGAGGGTTCTGGCTGAACAGAGAAACTTGTTAGGAAGCAGCAAAATAAGCTGGAGATTTATTGGCTTAACACTGTGGCTTTGAAATTATGGGTAAGCTTGTTTAATATCAAGGAATCTTGCATGTTACTTGACTCTGAACTGGTGTTGCTCAAATTGCATGCTAGATTCAAATCTACAAAATGGTTAAAAAAGCTGAGATTAACTCAGTAAGAACTCATGACTGAATCTCAGGCTCAGAAAAACTGGATTGGGTTTGCTTAATGTTGGAGTTTCTCACTGCATACAAGTTGAGTTTCTTACAGTCTTTAGAACACAGAACGAAGCCCACTACGTTTCTAAAAGGAAGTTGTTCATGCTAGTAATTGCTGATTCTGTGGCACTAGGGTAAAACTATCCAGCTTTGGATAAAACTTGCCTTTTTGACCTTGGCTTGCTCTTCTGTCTTGGAACAGGAACATCAGCCTCGCTCTGGCCTCCTCCAGTCCTCTGTGATCACACTCTACACCATGTACCTCACTTGGGCAGCCATGTCCAACGAGCCTGGTAAGCAGCACTCTGCCTCAAGTCACATATGTTGGTCTGAAAGCAGCAGCTGCTGCTGTTTATTACAGATCACTGTGTGGGGATTGCTGATCTCTCCAGATAAAATCCAGTGAGGCAGGAAAGCTGACTTTGCTGAGACCGTCAAACTGCCCCTTTGCAGATCTAAACTCGAGTATTAGTTGGGGGGAAAAAACTAAACAGCTTCTGATTTTTATATATTTATTTATCACACTCTTGCCTAGCTAACACTAAGAAAAAAGTATCCCAGGCCATTTCCACCTCTGGAGAATCAAAGTAATCAGCAGTTAAAGGGAATGAAAAGTTGCAAGCTTACTTGTGATCTTCTTGTAGCCAAATGCTGGTAAAGCTCATCTCTTTAATCTTGAAATCCCTTTCAGAAAGAAACTGTAACCCAAGTTTGCTGAACATCATCACCCAGATAGCTGCACCCACAGCTGTTCCAGCCAATGTCACTGTCCCACCTGCTACTCCTGCTCCGCCCAAGTCCCTGCAGTGGTGGGATGCCCAGAGTGTTGTTGGATTGGTTATCTTTGTCCTTTGCCTCTTGTATTCCAGGTAGGAGCAGCACTGCTATCCAGTGATAAGCAATTGGGATTTGTCTGCCTTTTTTGCTTGAATCTGGGTCTAGTGCAAAAGGTACCTGCGTTTATTCACATCCAGTTGCTGTCTCGGGCTCATAAACCTGTGGGTTTTTTTCATGGATGAGCAGAGGCTTTATCACCACAATCCAGATAACAGAACATGTGTTACAAGCTGATTAGAGGGATGGAGCAGCTCTCCTACAAGGAAAAGCTGGGAGAATGGGGATTGCTCACCCTGGAGAAGACAGTGTAAGAGTGATGTAATTGCAGCCTTTCAGTACCTGAAGGGAGCTACAAGAAAGATGGAGAGATTATTTATAAGGACATGTAGTGTCAGGACAAGGAGACATGGCTTCAAACTGAAAAAGAGTAGGTTTAGATTAGATGTTAGGAAGAAACTGTGTGAGGGTGGTGGGGCACTGGGACGGGTTGTCCACAGATGTTGCAGATGCCTCATCTCTGGAAATGTTTGAGGCCAGGGTGAAGGGAGCTCTGGTCTAGTAGTAGATGTCCCTTCCCATGGCAGGGGAGTTGTAATGAGACCTTAAAGGCCCCTTCCAACCCATGCCATTCTACAATCAGGACTAGGAACACCGTTCACGTAGGTTATCAAAAACCTGGATGAAAACAGTTCTGAGGAGTTTCCTTATGTTTCCAGATGTATTTTAAAAAATACCATTTTCTAGTCCTGGACATTGTGTGGTCTGTTGCCTGCTTTATTAGCAAACATAGCACACTGTACAGGGAGTTAGTTTTTAACCACATCTCTTTGGGTTACACTGCAGCATCCGCTCTTCGAGTAACAGCCAGGTGAACAAGCTGACGCTGTCTGGGAGTGACACTGCCATTCTGGAGGACAATGTGGGACTAGGCAGCGGGGCTGCGGAGGAAGGAGAAGTGCGTCGTGTCATGGATAATGAGAAGGATGGTGTTCAGTACAGCTACACCTTCTTCCACTTCATGCTCTTCCTTGCCTCTCTTTACATCATGATGACACTCACAAACTGGTACAGGTAAGAGCCTGATGGAAAGTGTTGGATTTTATGTGCCAGCCAGTGTTTCTGAGTGGGTAGAAGACTCCTGCCCTACAGGCTAATCCTGCCAGGCTCGTTAAGGTGCTGTCCCTATGCCTGCTGTGTTAAGAGTTGTGCCATCTCAAGGTGTTACTGAATTAAGATGTAAAAAGGCACAATCAGCAGCTGTAGTTCTAGGGGGACTGATTCAGAGCTGCAAGGGCACAAAGTGCAGGTGCCACCCTTCAGATGGGCAAGTAGCAGGAAGGATACGTATGAAACACGTTTCAGGTGGCCTCACGGGAAGTTTGTCAGCCTCATGGCACTGGCTCTTCACTCTGGGAAGGATGTGTAGGTACAGCCGTGTGTGTTATGTAACACATATGTATGAGATGTGATTTCCTAGATCTCTTGGAAACAGTTGGACGTACCCTCCAGTCATAACCACTTTCCCCAGGAGTTTCACATTGTATAAATTAGCAAATACACTTAGCAGCAGCCATCAGGAATCTATTGCACAGCTTATGCAAATATTTCCTTGAAGAGCAAGCAGGTTTGAGAACTTGATCCAAAGAACAGGCCTGGGAAGGAGCCACAGGAAATTACTGGTTTAGTTCTCTGTTCTCACAAAGGCTCTTTGGACACTGATTGGAGTGTCACAAATGATTGCCCTGACTAGAGATTCGTGGGAGAGGTAGCAAGGAACAAAGGAAGGTGCCTTCCATATCTACTAATTGACCTGTTTATTTCTTAGCCCTGATGCAGATTTCAAGACAATGACCAGTAAGTGGCCAGCAGTGTGGGTGAAGATAACCTCCAGCTGGGTTTGTCTGCTTCTCTATCTTTGGACCTTAGTGGCTCCTCTTGTCCTTACTAATAGAGACTTCAGTTAAGTTGCTGCATCTGTCTGAGCTTACAAAAGTGGGGAACTCTATTGCTGACAGCCAAAATGTTCATTTACTGCTTTAATTACTATTTCTTATGTTGGTATTAACATAATTGGATAGTTGGATAGGAAGTTACATATTGTGTAATGCTTGATGCAGCATCAAAGTTTTCATCAGTTATCTATTTTAGCCTTCAGCAAGTTTGTTATTACTGCATTTTTAAAAATCACTACAGCTGTGCTGTCAAAGCACAGAAGAAATTATCTGTTCTGTCCAATAGCCACAACCTTCTATTGAATAGAAGTAACATTTAGCTAAATATGAAGTAATATATTTCGAAGAGCAGTTATATTCAGCATAATGCACTAGTATGCTAATGCTTCAGTTTCTGGAAGTGTAAGCCATGCTGCTTGATTTCTACATTCCACTGCAAAAGTTTATTTAAAGGAAAACTTTATTTAAATATACTTTTTGTTGTGGCAAAAAAAAAAAGCCCTTTATTCCTCACTGAAAGAACTCTGAGGTTGAAAAACTAGTTAACTTTAATTCTTTTTAAGAACAAACCTGCCCTTTCTAAAGGGCAACATCTATGGTAACTTCTTTTTTAGAATGTTTGTCTATTAGAGTTGTAGGTGTATCAGTAGCTTTATCAAGTTTGTGATTGTGTTGGAAAAATAGAGCTTGTTGATTGGGTCACTTGTCTAATAGGCTTATAAAAACGTCCATGACATTAGTATTGGCACTAAGGCATTTGCACTGTAAACTCATTTGAATAAAGCAGACTAACTACTGAAACTGGCCCAGCTCTGTTGAATTGTTAAGCAGCAGTTAATTCTCCAATGAAAAATACCTCATTCAACGATCAGCTGCTGCAGTGTCCAGTGGGATGGGTCTGGGTGTCTTCTCCATGCAGCAAAGAGTAAGTTGTACCATCCTGGAACAAACAGTATCTTTCATGTCCTTATCTGAATTGTCAGATCCCATTCCTGGAATTTGCTCAGGTGGAGTTGTTCAAGTAAATTTTAGTTCTGCAGTAGAAAGCACCACCTTTTGCTAATTCAGTGCTGTGGTGATGATACCCAGTTGACTTTTGGAGTAAAATATCCCAACATGACACAAGGCAAACATAATGAAAATATCAAATTAGCAGCTGTTACAATGTATTTAATTACCCAGTCATGCATCATAAAATTACACATTTTTGACAACTTTGTTTTATAAAATGCAATATAAAAATAAATCTTGTCAAAATAAGATGTACAGTTAATCACCCAATACCTCTAGGCCCACATATAACAGAAGGCAAAATTAATAGTTGAGTAACACTATGATATAACTCATGCCAAAATGAGATCTAACAAAAACAACACTTCAGCCAGTTCCTGAAAATACCTCAGGGCTTTTCAAGAGTATAAATTCAAGTACTTTTATGTACAGTTTGCAGCTACCTTTTGTCCTACCTAATGCCAATGTGGTTCAAGGATCTTTCCTTATTCTGTGTTGGATTTGGCAGGGATGGCTTATGCACTGGTTGTAGTCCTGTAAAAAAACAAAAGCCCAAACAAACCAACAAACCCCAAGCAAAAACCAACCCAAACCTATAAGCTTTTTTTAGCCATTCTCTTAACTTGCAGATAAGGAAAGGCTAAACTTAACACAAGTGTTTACTTTCCAAATGCAACAGGAGAAATTCTGGAACCAAACCTCTCTCTTTGCTACAAGTGCTAAAGCTCAAAGAACATTCTCAGCTCAGCAGCCAGGCACCTGTAAGCCAGAGCTGTGCCTCCTGTAAGACATACCCTCACAACCCTACAGAGGGTTAGAGATGAGTATTTCAGGGTTAGAGGTGAAGCTGGAACTCTTAGCTGGCTGAGCTCTAAAGCCAAGAAACAGCAAATTAGAAGTAACAACTGGATGCCTGATAAAGGTAAAAGCCTGGCTTAGTTCAAGCATCCTGACATCAACTGCCCAGCAGCCAGCTTTAACTTTTTGTTGTGGCTGAGGCACAAGAACAGCAGCTAAGGACCACACAGCTGCTCTCTGGTCTCTTTGAAGAAGATCACCCCAGCCAAACCCAGCACAATCCTGTAGCCTTACCTGTTATGTTTAAATCATGTTATGTTTTCTTTGTTTCTCTATGAGCAAAGAAAAAGCAGGTGAGGTGGATCTAGTCTGCCTACTATTTAAGCAGGCAGGAGAATATCAAAGCCTGGAAAAGGGTGTGAGTTTTATAGATGTTCCTCAGCCTTCTGCTGAACACCACTCGATGTTTCTTTTTGAAGGACACTAAATTGAATTTTAAATAGTCAGCCTCCCTCTCTAGTCGTTACATAAAGGGATCAAAGTAGCTGGTCCTACAGTTAACTGCCAAAATACCATCACTTCCAACCCTGCAGCAGGATTAAGGAAAGACTATCAGTCAAGCCTTTATCTGTACTATTTCTTTTTTAAGTTGAACATTGTGACTGGAATTAAGAGGCACTGAAACAACAGAAACACCACTCTCTCTGTTCTGGCAGTTCAGCAGTGTGGGCAGCCACTGACCTGTCTTAACTCCTGGTACTGTGTGGCAAAAAATTGAATTAATGCCAGCAAAATCCACAGCATATTCTGGTCACAAAGGAGAAAGTGGCTAGCAGTAGGCTTTTACCTTATTTAAAGTAGATGAAAATAGTACTTTGTTTTTTTCCCCCTGCACTAAAGGTAATAGCCATCAAAGAATTACGATTGACTTACAAATGGAAGAAAAATCAGATGTTTTCACTGAGGAATCTTTTTCACCTTTAATCTAAAACTGTTCATGTGATGAATTCTTTGCTCCCACAAATTCTGAACTGCCACCCAGAAAAAGCTTCACAGTTCTACCCCTTTTCAAGATCCAGACTCTTTTTATAATGCCTGGATGACATTTGCTACCCCCTAGTTTCAGGATGAGGTCTTCTGCCAGGTCAGGAAGTCATCAGTGGTAGAGTTGTGTCCTTTTGGCAGTGCAATCATGCTGTCAAAGGACTGAGAGGAAGAAAGACATTCAAAACAAGAGTTTGGCACTTTGAAAAATGAATGTCTGAGATCCTCAAGATGCTTTAGGTTTATATTTACAGAAACATAACTGGTGCCTATAATCACATTTGGCACTAAATCAAGATTTCTTCTGGAGAAAGTGCTCTACAGATAAGTCCCCAGTTAGAAGGGATATTCTTTTCCACCAAGTAGTGAAATATTTCACCTTTCAGTAACAGGGTGTGCTTTCCTGGTCCTAGTGAGGTTCCCATCTCCACACCATAGTGCAGAAAAAAATGTGCAAAGAGTGTGCTGAGAGTTAAGTTCTAATTCAAGACCATTAAACAAAACAAACTTGGGAAGTGGGAACAGCTTATTTAGACGAAGGTATCTTACCCTGGTTTGACACTGGAGTCTTACTTTTGTCTCTAGACAAAGACCTAGAAGCACAGGCATACAAGCTATGGGTAAATACCACAGAGCTGATTCAAGTTTAACTTCATACAGGAACATGACAACCAAAGACAAAAGAGGTTAACAAAGTTTAAAAAAAAAAAGTAACATTTCACAAAAGAGCTGACAAGCACAGTGGACAAAATGCTACAATATCAGGAAATTTAGGAATGTGCTTTTAAAAAGCAGGTCTGCATTTGGTTTCACAGACTAAAATTCAGCCCAAAGTAACAAGCTAAAGCAGCACCTTGCTGTCTTACATGAAGTATTGCCTTCTATACATCACATGCCAACTGCTACAAAGCCTCCTCATGAATTCTGGGTATGAGGTACTCACCCAATTAATTCCTCATCACAACCAGAAAAGAATTAACATGGGAAGGTGCCTGACAAAGCTTTTTTCTTATTTGGTCCTGAGCCTCATTATTTGAAGCTGTTGTCCAATCAAAAGTACTTGGTCTGAAAAACACGTCTGAAAATGAAGATTGCACCTGTGACATAAACCTTGGTGTAGATGTTGTTGTAGTTAATCCACCAGTTCTTCCTCCCGTGAGGAAGTTTCAGAGATGTTCTCCATACAGGTTCTCATGAATAAGTTTTGTTCTGTATGAATTTGAGACAAATATTCACTGAGATATTTCTGAAATGCCAACTCACAGTCTGAACCGTGTGACAGAGGACAGGCCAAGGTAGATTTTTGTGGTTTTATGCAATCTTCACTACAGAACTGTATTTTGCAGGGTTCAAAAGCCATTGTCTTTTCTTGGATGACTGGTGTTGGCAAAAGGGGAAGGGAGCAGATGATCACAAAGCTAGTAAATCATCATTGTCACTTTTCACCAGTGTGGGGAGGGGATAAGAAACTTATCAAGCTTACCATCCTGTAATATTTTTTCCCTTTATCATTAGAAAGAACAGGCCAGTTTGCATCACTAACACAGAAGTTGATGAGCCTCAAGTCTTCTACATAACTTGTGCTCTTTGCTTTTATTCTCCCTGAACTCTGCCCTGCCCCTATTGTGCCCTCTCCAGCTTCCTTTGGTTCTACAGTATAAAGTGCCTCAGCAGTCTGTCCCTAAACTGTGGGTTTAGGAGTAAGGCAGAGTTCACAACATCACCTATCAGAGCAGATCTTGACTGTGCTGGAAAACCCCCCTGCACCTGGTTTTGTCAGTAACAGTAATAGAGCTGAGGCTTCATGCCTCGCAGAGAATCATCACACTGCTTTTCATCGGCATCCCCACTCACTAGCATGTCATGGGGGGAGCTGTCACACGGGAGAACCAGCTGTGAGAAGTCATGCAGGAAGTCCTCTTCAGAGGCCAGCAGCAGCTGGTTCCATGCAGAGACGTCCAGCTTGCCTGCAGTACCACCATACTCTTCAGGAAGGATCACTGGAGGAATGTTTTGATGAAGGGAATTCAGATCGCAGCCATGAAGGAAAAACTGAAGAAAAAAGCGAAAGCGCTTTAAAAGTGCACATCAAACACTTTACAGCAAATTAGTCAAACAGTCAGCTAACAAGCTTCTTTTGAGTTAAAATGCAAATTTTAGGAGTGATGTCTTCATGGGAAGTGGCACCACACAACAGTGGACAGGTGCAGTCAGACACTGGTGAGAGGTGTCTTGAGAATCCACATCTAGTGCAGATTAAATCCCAGCAAGAGACGTTTGACATTTGTCTGTAATGGGGTTCCAAATTCAGTTCATCCCCAAGCTTGTTCATGGGATGGAAAGTACTTATCCATGTGGTAAAGAAATATCATTCTTGGTGCCCACACCAGTCCTTTGGAAAGGATATTTGTGCCATGCAGGACACTTGCAAAAGGGAGAGGAGCAAGGAAGGGGCAACACAGTTTTCCTGTGACACCTCCTCATAAGCAAAGTGCTACTGGCCCCAAATATGTAATTCAAGCACAGGGATGGAATTGATGCCCTGAACACAGAGCATGTGTACTACAGTTTTGTATTAATTATACCAATGTTAAGCTCCTCAAAGTTTCTCTCTCACATTCTCCTAACAGGTTTCTTTTTAAAAATTAAAGCAGAAAGGACCAATTAGCTCAATTAAAATGGCATCAACATTTTTCTAACTGTCACGTTTTTAAATTTTATTTTTTTTTTACTTAGAGAGCTCAAGCAAGGAAATTACAAACATTAATATTAGTGTTAAAATCACACAAATCCTTACCCGGTTTGCTATCTTTTCCTTCAGAAAAGGCTTGATGATTGCAAAAATGCCTTTGAATATACGAGGCTCATTTATTATGTTAACAGCCTTTATTCGAATGGGGAATCCATCCTGAAGAGTAAAGAAGATTTTGGTAGTGCAGTTTTAAAAATTGTCATCTTTTTCAAATCTCCTGAGACTGACTGCCAGCAGAACCCACTGGCTCCCAAGCTTTAATCTGTTAACCAATACAGCAACAGAAATGCAGCTTGTTACACATTGCTGTCAGTAAATCTTCATTTTTTTTACATTGATATTCATCTCCCTTGACAAAAACACTCAGATAATCGCTGTCCTTTGGGTATTCCCAGCCTGATAAGGATGCAGTCACAAAGTGACACGTCCCCAGCACCTGAGGAGTGCACCACACTCAGCCCCACAGCAGGCTGCTTCAAACAGTGTGTCCAGCTACAACATTTGGTGCCCAAGATATTCTAAAATGTGTTTTTATGCAAAGAAGGAGCCGAGTATTGCTATTTTTCTGCCATTCCAACTATTCTATCACACAACCTGCACAAGATAAACAGGCTCTGCTGTGAGGATACTTGGCACCTCCTACACAAGACATTTTAAAACAACAGTTAGTTACAGGATTTCTGCTGGAGAAGTTTATTTGCAGAAATATTTTTCAACGGCAAAAACTCACGATCAGCAATTAAGGCCTCACGTGCCACAGTGAAGTTCCTTTCCCTCATAACCAGCTCTACATATACAAAGCAAGCAGTCAATGCTTGGAGTGAAAAGCAGACAAGGTGCACTGCAGGAGTAATTTTCTCCACAGGAAGGTCAGTGAATTAGCTCATCTTTACAAGAGCTGCAGCTCAGCAAGGTTGATGCAACATGTCTATATACCACCCATACCTTTATGCCCTTCTCCAGGTTCAGCTGTTGTTTTGTGCATGGCTTCCACTAGCAACAGCAAGACACCCATCACTTTATTTGTACAAATTAAATAGGGTCTCACAGTCTAGTGACACATTTAGATCATAATTTAAAGGAGCGAGGTCTTATAAAGGCATTACTAAACTCACTGGTCTCATCTCTGTGAACAGCCCTGATTCACCCTATCCTTCCTTACCCCCTCCAAGAGATACAACAAAGAATGGGGCCACCTCAGGCCAGAACAAAAGTAAGGAGAGAAAGAAGGGAATTCAAGAGAAGTTCTCATCTCACTCCTACAATTGTATCAAGTGAAATCACCAGACCTTCCTCACTCGTTTCACCTTCCTATTCAGTCCTGCTCCACTGTGCTTATACCCTTGCTCTAACCTGCTCTCCACCACTTCCAGACATGTGGGTGTAGATGCTTTAATTACTGTCTCTTTTGCCCTCCCTGTGCTGAGAAACCTCTCTGCCTTCAGGGTATGGATGGAAATCCTCCTCAAACCACACCCATGCAAAAGTCCTTTCCACCAAATTTCTGCAGCAGCACTTGAACTGGAACCTGCATTTACCCAGTGGTTGGCTCCATCTCAGCCAACAGGAACCATGTAAATAATGAGCCATTTCCTCACTGTCTCCTCTCTAATTGCAATTCTCTGCCCTCTCTCTTCCTTACCTGCATGATTACCTGGCAGAACTGCTTTTTTACTTTTCCAACTCAAAGTTTGCATTTCTAATGCAAATCTAGGTTTAGGGACGCAAAAGTAAGAAAAAAAAAAAAGGGGTAAATGAGGTAAGTTGGGAGTAAGAGTGTGAGAAACTGGTTGGGCAGAGACATGTTTAACTCTGCAAATAAAAGCCAAGATGCTGAAGTTTGTGGTTACACAGTCAAGAACTCTAGACACAGAAGCAGTCATTTACAACTCACAAGCTTATTTTCCCACCAGTTCAGGTCTTACCTGAAGAATTCCAATCACTTTTTTGGCTACAAAAGGACCAAAATGAGACGCCTTAGATAAGCTGACTCCTTTGTAGTCTGCCAGGATTACAATTCCATTCACCTGGGTCTCTTCGGACTGGATGAGTTTTTCTAACGTTAAGTATATGGCACGAATGTTCTCCGTAATCGGATAATTACTGGGTGTCCATCTGTCTGAGGTTACAAGACATGGAGAGTAAATATAAGCTAAAAAAGCACATTCCAAAAACTGAATTTTCTAATTTCCCGGTCTCTTAAAAGTTAGTCTTTAATAGCCACAGTTCTAGTTCAGAGCAGCCTTTCTTAAGCAAGAGGTAAATGGCAACTCAAGTTGACTTCAGGGAGCAAAGCAATGGTTTTAAGAACCCCATTCTCCACCCAGCACGGCTTATTAGCACTTTCAGCTCAGAAAGCAAGCAGGTAAATGGAAAAGAGGAGAATGAATGAAGACAAGTTTACAGCAAGCCTGGCAGCACCAAAAGCACATGGAAGACTGATTATTGCACAGGAGTCACAGCCACAGGCTCTTCTCTCCGGTGACTGCCAGAGAAAATTACAAGCTTCTAAGTGTAGGCCCTGCTTCAATTTGAGTTACTACACATTAATTTTCCTTGAATTGCCTAGTATTTCATTGACCCACCTCACTGCCATGACCCACCTCACTGCATTTTTATTTTGACATGACTGCAGTTACTGCTAACACAGGAAAAGGAGCTGGAATAATGCTGGCTAACAACCAGTGTGTCCCTTCACAAGACAGCTTTTCAAATTTCAGAACCTACATCTGTGCAAGTCACCACTGTTCAGGACAGCAGGGAACAGGTATTTGGCCCAGACACTCCTCGAGGACAGAGAACAAAGACATTCAGGCATTCAGTACCTGGGCGGATGCAGACGACGTGACGTCCCTCCGGGTCCCGATGAGGCAGCACAGTGACAAAGCCTGACTCCAGGACAGGCTTTATTGCAGAAGGCTTCAAGTTATTGAACACCTCAGGCCAGGTCCTCCTGCAGGTGTGGTAGTTCACCAGAAGCTGAAGCGCTCGATCATAATCAAATTTCCTGGCTCTGAGGAATCTTAGCAAAAAAGCATCGTCCAGGCACGTCCCCAGGGAAGGATAGTCTTTGCACACCATATCTCGGAGTGCCTGCACATCACGGAGCCTCCATTCAGGTTTCTCCTGGAGCTCTTCCCGGGCTTTGGTAACAAGGTCAGGAGAAAGAGAACAAACATACTTTGGCCGATCTGGCAAGAGCTCGTTGTCTGATGGAGATCCTGCTGATGGACTTGTCCTGGTGCAGTCGCTGTCTCCTGACATAATGCAGCAGGAATCTGTCAGGACAAACAATCCCACAGATTAAGAACCACATTGATTACTTACATATTTATTATGTTCTGTATCCCTCTGTTCCCTAAGGATGCTGCCTTTCCAAGGACCAGCACTACAGCCAGACACACAGTTCAGAAATTTTAATGCTCTTACCAGCATTAGACAGTGCAGGTTTCTCTAATTTCTTTAGCCTGCCTAGCAGATAGAAAACTGTCTTGGATGAAACCTAACTAAATAAACAAGTAAAATTTAAAACACAAAATTACACAGCTTCATTGCAAACCACAGAACTTATGTGCCATAACATTTATTTCCTATCTCCAGTTGGAAAGCAAAGCAAATCAAACATAGCCCAGTTAGGCAAGGTTCTCACATTTGGTCAAATTACACTCTCTTCTGAGCAGCTCTCCCAGCTGAACCCAGCCAGCCAGGAGTTTTCATTAACTTCTCTGGCAAACACAGCAGCTGACCAGCATTTCTGCCCATTTGAATGTTTTGAGTAATTCAGCAGGAGCAGTGAAATATAAGGAATATAAGAAACGGCTGCAGCGCACAGACTGGATGAGCCGGTTAAGAGAACTGCAGACTCTCCTGCCAGCTCTGCACCGGCATTAAGGCTGCCTTAATCTGGTTTCCAGCACCCTGCCAATGCTTGAATTTCCAAACCCAGTTACAAGTGGACAGAGATGAGTGAAAAATTATAACATCAGGGGCCTGGTGTAATTCCTTGTACATAGCTGGACCTGCGGCTGGAAGGGAAACACACACCTTTATGTTGCTGAGCCATTCCTACTCAAGAGTCACTCACAGCACATTCTCCCGCCCCTGGCTGTCCCTCACAACCACCTCAGCTTCCCCAGGGATCACCCACANCCCCCCCCACAGGAACCCCCCCCCCCCGCCACAGGCTGGGCACGGCCCGACCCCTCCGTCCCTGCCCCGGCGGCCTGAGCCTCGGCCCGCGCACAGGGGCGAGGGTTGCGCAGCGTTCCCCACAGGCTCCCCCTCGTTCCCTCGTTCCCTCGTTCCCTCGTTCCCCCGTACCCCGTACCCCGTACCGCGGCTCCCGGGCAGCAGCGCCGCGTCCCGGCCCCGGCGCCCCGGAACGGCTCCGGCCGCTCGGAAATGACGGCGGCGCCTGCGCGATGGCGCCGGGGCGGGGAGGGGCCGGTGCCCTGAGGGAAAGCGGCTCCCGCCCCGCGGAGGGTCCCCCGCGGTGTTTGGAGGGGAGCGGGAATAGGGGATTTTCCTCCAGCACGGCGTGAGGGAGCCCCGGGGACTCTTCTCGGGGCACCTCTGCGCTCTGGTTCCACCTCGTCCTCTCGCTGTGTATATTTAATAAAATTATGAACAGTGTGTTTTAATTTTAGTTCCATATTACTATATATATATATATATGTGTGTGTGTGTGTGTATGTATACATGTATATATATGTGGAATACGTGTACATGTATATATTTTATAATAATGGTACATAATATATGTAAATACGTATATATTAGATAATAACATATACTATTAACATATACCACACGTATAGATCACATACATAATATGTATGTATTGCATATACGCATAACTGTGTATTATATGTAAGTGCTGTGTATACACATGACATTGGCCCCATCTGTGGATGAATCGCAGCGACCTCTGAGAGTGGGAACAGAGGAGAAAAAGCTGCTGGGAACGGAGGCACAGCACCATCTGCGGGCCCTGGAGCCTCTCCCTGCCAGCCAGAGCCAACAGGGGCACTCAATAAAGGGAGAATTTTGGGGGGGGTGTCACTTTTTTTTCTGTTTTTGAGAGGACTGCNTGCCCCCCCCGCCACAGGCTGGGCACGGCCCGACCCCTCCGTCCCTGCCCCGGCGGCCTGAGCCTCGGCCCGCGCACAGGGGCGAGGGTTGCGCAGCGTTCCCCACAGGCTCCCCCTCGTTCCCCCGTACCGCGTACCCCGTACCCCGTACCGCGGCTCCCGGGCAGCAGNCTGCCAGCCAGAGCCAACAGGGGCACTCAATAAAGGGAGAATTTTGGGGGGGGTGTCACTTTTTTTTCTGTTTTTGAGAGGACTGCAGGCTGTGTCCCACAGAATCACAGAATTAACCAGGTTGGAAAAGACCTTTGAGATCATCAGGTCCAACCTATTATCTGTCATCATCCCAGCATCTAAATCATATCACTCAGTGCCTCATCGAGCCTACTCTGAAACACCTCCAGGGACGGTGATTCCGCCACCTCTCATGTGAGGTCAGCTGGTGATGCCCGAGCTCTCTGTATGGAAGCTGCATAGCTCCCAGGCTTGCTGCATTGAAAAGGGCTCAACGGGGTGTGCTGGGGCAGGGGAAATGACACGTTTAAACTCAATCGAGGGATGCGGAGTTAGATTGGGAAAGCCTCAGCATCCTCCAGTCAGGATCCGGATTGTTCCCGGGCTGGAGGGTCCCTGGAGCACAGTGGTTTCTGCCCTTTTCTCTGGGCTGTAACCCGTGTTCTCAGCCAGGAGAGGGAGTCAAAGATAGTTGGACCAAGAGTGGGAATCAAGTACCTTCTGCAGCATCCAGAGATTCAGCTCTGATTTATTTCTCTTCCATGGGTTCACCAAGCGGAAAATGTTTCAGTGACACCATACCTGGCAAGAGATATGCCAGCATGGAAACAAATAGAGTGTGTCAGAGGGACATTCCAGAGAAGGGGAATACATTGATTCCACTCTGTGCTGACAGGCCAGCCCAGACCTGGATGCAGACTGGCAAGCTGGGGCCTGAAGCCGAGACCAGTTTGGATCTGTGTGAATTAGACCTGTTTGTGATGTTGCTCCATGCCCTTTCCAGTAGATTGTGGGAAAAATGAGTTTGGAGGACAAGAGAACTTGTATTGATCCCATTTCCATTCATACAGCTCCTGCACAAGTGTGACAGATAAATCCAGGTGGGACCTGGCGTGCCAGGGGAGAGGTAAAAGCCTGAAGCTGGC
This sequence comes from Pitta sordida, assembly GCA_013390025.1. NCBI lineage: Eukaryota > Metazoa > Chordata > Aves > Passeriformes > Pittidae > Pitta > Pitta sordida. The sequence goes on along the minus strand of WEKX01014020.1, from coordinate 968,181 downwards.
AGCTACAAACAGTTCAGAGAGAGGGAGAAGGGGTGTGTTAGGGAGATGGATCTGTGGCCTCACAGCTTCTGAAGGGATGACGGAGTTTCCTGGATCACCTGATCCAGCTAACTGCTGAGCTGAGAAAAGGCTTCAAAACACCAAATGGCTGGGAAATACTGGAGCTGCAGACAGGAATTTATGCTAAAGGTTGCAAAATCTGCTTGGAATTTGCACCTCTCAAACCAGGGAGGAAAATTTAGCAGGGAGGTGACAGTTCCAGTCCTGACTGGTTAATTGCTGCTGTAACCGGTGTTAGGAGTAAGCAGAGATGTTCAAAAAAAGTGACACGTGAAGGAAGCTCTGCTTTGGCAAACAAGGGCAGGAAATGGGAGAATCAGTAGCAATCATATTGAGACATATGAAAAAAAATATTTTAAAAAGAGCAAGAGACTTAGGCAGGTGAGAGAGAATGAGGAAGGAAAGTAGAAGTGAGAATACTGCATGGTGAGGAAGGGCAGGAAGTGAAATATAATTTCTGGATGGTCCCCAAGTGAAGTGATTACCTTACCTCTGCTTTTCCTATGGGGGGAGTGTTGAACTCATGGAAAGCAGTGGATGGTGAATGGCAGTGATGGGGTTCAAGCACCAAGCCAAGTTGTAGGGGGAGTTTTAGTACTGGCACAAGAAATCACAGGAACTGTAGCAAGACTTTCTGTAATTTACTCTTCCTGGTGTTGGAATCCTATGACTAGAAACCAGTAAAGGCAGAACATGTCTATAAGGAAGTAAAAGCTAAAAATGAAAACAAACATCCAGTAACTGACAGTCCCAGGAGATATGATAGCTGTAGCCTGAATTTAAATTCTCCCTCCTAAGAGGCAGAATTTTGTCCTTACCCACAGTGGCAGAAGGGAGAAGGATATGTAGCACCATATGCCCACAACCCTCCCCAGCCAGGAGGAGATGAACCATCAACTCTGCCACTTCATTATCTCCAAATCTACTTTACAGGAGCTCCAGTCAGGAGTTGTGTTGTGACCTTGGGAGCCACACCCGGAGTTCTGTGGCAAATCCAGCCCTTCCCATGTTCATCTCTCCTATCACATGTGATTCATACCTTTCCCAGCCCTGCTCCTGCGTGCTCCCACGTCCTGCCGTTGTGTTATAAATGAGTGGCTGTTGGTGTTGGTTGATATTTAATGAAGTCCATGTAATACTCTTCACTTATTTACTTATCTGAACCCAGTCTTAATACCCAGCCTGGGAAAGTTATCTTGGCTTCTTTAAGCTTTTTCAGAATTAGCAATAAACATTTTACAGTCTTGGCAAGCTGAAGCTGAAAAGAGAGAGCATAACTTCAAACAGCATTGCTCACAGAGAAGGCTTTAAACTGATATTAAATCACTAAACTGTGCAAACATAACAGTCCTGTAATAAAGATAATCTATGTGCAGTTTAGGCCAAGAGGGGCTCTGGCCCTTGAGATACAGGTGGAACCTCTGGGTCCCACAAATTACAGAACCCTTTCGGGCAGCTCAGCATCCTGGGCAAGGTCTGCCTGAGCATGAGGGCTGCTATCTCAAGCCTGAGCTTCTTCTCATGCACCAGTCCAGCAGCATGGAAAGGGTTGTAGGGGAGCAGCAACTCCTGCTGATCACCCCAGGCAGGGCCATTCCAGGCTGGTGTTGCCCTGCTCCAGACATGGTGCCTGGCCCATGGAGTGCTTGGCTGTGATGCAATCCAACAGCTATTTCTCTACGCTCACAGGGTAGTGACTAAAAAAATATGCCTGAAATTACCATGAATGTTCATGGTCTCAAAGCCTGGAAGTGTACATGGTCCAGGACAGGCTTCTATGTCACCCTGTGTGTCATGGTGCGAGGAGAGGATCAGCCTCAGTTGTGAGCAGCAGATGCTGTGCTGCTGGGGACTGTCCCAGCTCTGCTCATACCCTCCCCCCACACAAATGGCAGGCCAGGCCCACATGCAAAGCTATGAAAACAGACAAATAGGCAAATGCACACAAACCTGTAGCATCTGGTGCTGAGGCAGCCGTACACAGGCAGGTACCTGGCACTCGGGCACAAAAAGCCACGCTAAGGTCCAGGGAGCCCCGTGCATGGTGAGACACGGACACACAGCCATGTCCAGTCTAGGCCTTGAGAGAAGACTTCCCTCTCCTTGGCTTTACTAATTTCAAGACCAGCAATGTTTTTGCAAAGGTTTGGCAAGGAATGTGCTTGGCAGGACCTCTGAATATTTTAAATATTACAGGATTTCTGTAGCTTAATTTCATAGAATCATACAATAATTTAGGTTGGAAGGAACCTTAAAAGGTCATCTAGTCTAACCTCCAGTTTACTCTGAACTGAATGTTTTTCCAGTCTTTCACTGTGTTCCATTATTCCATTGAACACTCCATGGAGAGCAGCTGTCTCCAGGATAGGATGGGTCCCTGGCAGGATTGAGCCTGGTGGGGGGCTGTTGTGGTGCTGGTCAGGGACCTGTGCTGCTTGCAGCCCCTCCATGGCAATGGCTGCATCTGTTAGAGCAGTAGAAGGATTCAGGCTTGCTCTTGCAAGAAATCAGTTTGTAAAGGGTGTAGGGGCAGAATGAGGGGAGCACTGCTGGGTTGAACTGGATGCTCTTGGGGCTTTCAACCTGGGGTCCATCACAACAACTTTTATCAGTGGGAAGGAGTGAAGTAGGGTTGGGTTTTGAAGTAACCTCTGAGCAGTGTCTGAGGCACTTGGGGTGAAAGAATGCAGCTGTGTGGTGAACTGAGGGGAGGAGTTGCCTTCAGGAAATACAGCAGGATTTCAATGGGAATGGAAGCCTGCAATGCTGGAGCTGCCTCCATCGCCTCATCCGCTGGTGTGCAGCACAGCATGTCTCCAGTGTGCTCTCCCAGGGGAGAAGATGTCACTCTAATCCTACACCTTAAAATATTCTTAAAAGAGAGCTAAAAACACTCGGAAGTGAGGACCCTAATGGTTGTCCTTTATCTGTGCTGGAAGTGCTCTTGGCTGCAGTCAGAGATTCTGAGTCTGGCACTGATTCATCTTTGCTGCTTCTGCCTCAAGCTTTTTTCTCAGTTGCTTCTCAGTTGCTTGCCCCTGCCTCCAAGTGGACTCTAGGAGATGAATGAACCAGCGTGCTCCATGTCAGTTATGGTAATAGTAGCATGTATTAACCCATCAGCAGGATTAATTAGTAAGTGTTTTTAAGGCACAGTGATGTTTTGGAGAGTCCTGGAGAGGAACAGAGAAGTGTGTTATTGAGTTATTTTATTGTAATGACTTTCCCGGTCAGGGAGGGGGAACATGTCATGTTCCTGCCAGTGCTGACACCTGGGTTGGCAGCTGCAGTGAGGAATTCCTGTCTGACTTGTGATGCTTTCTGCAGTGGGTGTCTATCCAGGCATGTCCCTCAGGCAGCTCCTGTGCTGTTGGTCACACCCACAGCAGTTTCCAGGAGGAGGAAGAGAATCACAACCAGAATCATCTTGTGTGGAGTCCCCCAGGTCTGCAAGGCTCCCTGGTCTTCGTGTGTCCATGGGGTCACTACGGGCTGCAGGTTCCAGCCAGGCAGAATTGTCAGATATGACACTGGAGTGGAACATGGCCTGCAGAGCCCAGGGGTTTGTGTAACCCATATCTTCTTCTGCGACTCATCTCCCAAGGCAGAGTGGCTTCAGGCCTCTGAAAGCTGGTGAGGCAGTCACGATCAGGCAAGCCTGGTCCAAACCCTAAGTCAGCCTTGGAAATACAGTTCCCAAACCATGATCCTTCCCAGATCCAGGTTAGACTCGGAGCTCTTCTCCCTCCAGACTGGAAACAGGTGCACTCTGTTGACCCCAACAGCCTCTTCTCTCATACACAGGACGCTGAACTGCAGGTCATGACTGCAGCCTTGTTTGTGCCAAGCTCACTCCCACCTAACGAAGCTGGCAGCATATTGCCGTGTTTATTGGCCTGGCTGGCAATTTTTCAGGTGCTAGGTGTGTTTATGATTGTCAGGGTCACACCTCAATTAGGAATGGGGAGAGGGATTTTAAAGATGCCTTACCATGCCTCCTCCAGCCTCTCTGAGTGGAAAGGGGCTGAGCAGTGTGTGGCATCAGTTCCCCAGTTGGATGGTGGTACGTATTTGCATTTGGCCTGGAGGGAACTGGCGTGCCTGGCACATAGAATTGCCTGGCTCAGCAGTGCCACGTTGCTGAGCTGTCCCTGCTGCCTCTTGGTGTTCATGACTATCTATGCCTGTGTGTGCACTTGCAAGTTTAATAGCAGCAATAGTTGCTTTTGTCAGAGATGATATGCAGGTCATAAAACTCGTTTGCCATTCTTTTTTTTTTTGCCTCCCTCTCCCACTGAGATATGAAAGCTGTGGAAAAGGCTCAAGAGCCTGTTGGCTCTTTCAGATGGAGGTTATATAAGGAATATGAAAAGAATGCATTTATTAGTGGCCAGAGGTCCTAAAAATACCACTTTCACAGATCTTTGCTTACACATCATGAAAAGATTTCGCAGCTGGAGATAGATAGTGCTCTCCAGGAAATCATCCTTAGGCTAGGCTGGAAGCACAGAAAGCTTGTGTTCAAAAACACTGTAAGGAAGTTGTGTCTCAAAGTACTTACAACAGCCATCTCCTGTGACATGGGGCATTGCCTGTGGGCTCCAGAGAATCCAGCAGGATAAAATGCAGCCCCTGAGTGCCAAGACCAGTGTCTCAGATAATTCCATGCTGGAGGGACAAAAGAGGGGAGGATGGGGATCAAGGATGCCACTTAAGGACAAGGTTGTCTCTGGGACAGTTCATGGCTTTTTTTTTCCAAGTGAGCTGAATCCTGCAATAAGAAATCTCCTGTAGGAACTGCACTGATTTAAGATTAACCAGGTAAAGGGCAACCTTGATAGAGTAGTTCATGGAAAGGAATCCAGGAGAATTTATTGCTTCAGAGATTTGATATGGCATATATGGAGTTTTTAGGGCATATACCCAGGTAAAACCAACCATGGGTCACAGCAGAGGAGTCGTAGGGGTTTTTTTATTCCACTCTAAAGAGAATGAACAAAATCCTTTTCTTTCTCTTGACTGGGCAAACCATGCAGTCCTCTGTGTGCTGTAACTGCCCTCGCAGCAAAGGTGTTGGGGCTCTGGATCATCACAGGTGCACAGATAGTGAGTGCATGTTATTTGAGATCTGTTCTAATCTCCCAGGTCCTTTACTCTGGAATAGAGACAGGCTCTAAATGCTGTCTCCACACAGTCCTCAAGCGCAGTCTGGATGTCATCCCTGCAGCTCATCCCTGCTGACATTTTTCAGTAGCATGACTGTCAATGGGAAACCACTGGATGTGCAGATGGGATGGAAAATCAAGCTGCTTCTCATCCCTGGGATATAACCTGGGATAACACTGCCCACCTAATTTCACACTGGGGGCAGGATATGGGGGAACGTGAGGAGCACCTCCTGCTGAAAATTCTGGAAATTCTGGATGTTGTTACTTCCCAGAGACTTAATCTTTACAGCCTCCTAGACCGCTCGCCGTTATCTTCCCGGGCATGCTACCGCTGAGCACAGGCTCCCTGTGGTCATAAGAGCAGGTCATTAAGAGCCTTCTCTAATTGTTGGTGTGTTTCTTCACCTTTACAACCAGTAATAAATTGACTTTCACTTGATCAACTTATTGTGCCCCACATGCTCAGTCTGGCTCTCACCTGCTGCCAGCAGTAGGGTGGCTGTGTGGGAACCAAAGCACAATCGCCACCCCAGTGCTCAGAAATTACCCCTGAAATACAAGGAAGACGTAAAAATGAACATGGTTGAAATGCAAATACCATATTTTAGCTTTCTTTGCTTGGCTTTCAGAATGTGATTACTTCAAGTCTTTAACCTCCCTAGAATCATGAAAGCAAATATTTATTCTTCATGTTTGTTTTCCTTTTAATGAAAATTGGGATGGCCATTCAATCTTATGATTCCAGCACATGTGACTTCAGGACAGACACCGGCTAGCATTAGTCTTGCTAGGAAATAATGACAGCTGGCAACACCATCAAACACTTGTTTAGGCCTTTTCCTCCATCCACATATGCTTTGTGCTCAGAGCAACAGGGAGGTGAGCCCCTTGATTTAAAATAAATCCTCCCAGAAGAAAGAAATCCATCTGTCTGGGAAAAGTTAGAAAATATTTTTGCATTTATTTTTCTCTTTTTTTTTTTTTAATGAATACAAACTCTAGTGAAGAAATATTCCTGTTTCCATTGAAGGCAGAAACCAGCAAGGATTAATGTACAATATTGAGGAATACTTGGTACAAAAGGACCAAAAAGGACTCCCCACACGGTATGTCTACATACAGAATAAAAGGTTGCTGGAGTTGGAAAAAACAGCCTCGTTATTATGGGGTGGGGGGGTTGCATTTAATCTCCCAATTATAAATAATCAATGTGATTTACAAAATAATTTACAGAAAATGATTGGATTCATCATTGCAATAAATTACTTGGTACGATGCCACCAGCATTGAGGTGATGCAATATTTATGACACCATCATCACGAGGCGAGGTGGTTCATTTTTGCACTGGAAATCAAGGGACAGACCTGCATCTCCTCTGGCTGAGCTGGCTCAGATTTGTCTCCACCAGAGACCTCTCAGCAGCTGTGGCTCCACCATGTCCGCCTCCCCGAGAGGCCACAAATTACTCAGGCCTGAATTCGTGCAGGGCTCTGTGAGCTCCAGCCCTGCTGGCACACGGAGAGGCGGGAGCTGGGTGCGGGAGAGCTCCTTTCCTGGTTTCAGCTATAAACCAAAGGTCACATCCATGGGGTTTAGGCACAGGCAGGCACAGAGAAACAGGGATGGGGGCAGGAAGGAGCAGAGCAGATGGACAGACCCAAGGCTGGGCAGACCCAAGGGGCTTGGTTGAAACAGGGCCATTCCTTGACCTCTGTACTTCTTCTCTGCAGGACTCGAAGCATTTTGGTTTTGCAGTTGCTGCCTTCAAACCTTCTAAGGTCTGAAGGAGTCATCAGGAATTCTTATCATGTTATGAAGACCTATAAATCTGTTATCAGCCACTCATTCTAAGCTGAAGGAGTGGCACTTGACTGGAGGAGTAGATTATATGACATACTCTAGCATTAAAGCTGGATCTCAATTAAGACCCTGGCTTACAATGCTCCCAGCTCTTGAGAAGGCCAAGACCTTGGTCCAATCTGTGAGGCTCGAGCTCTTCTCACCCACACAGGTCTTTCCCTTTCTTATGTCCTTCCCTCTACTTCCTTCCAAATAGGCATCCAGTGGTCTTCTTCTGACTGATGAGGAGCAGTAGTGGGGCCAGTGATATTTTGGTGAGTGCTGCCAGCCTGTACAGGAGTGACCCCATCCCATTAGCTGAAATCTCCGGAATCCTATGGTACCCCAAATTCCCAGTCCAGGAGGCAGTAAGTGGTGTAGGGAAAGATTTGGCAGTGGTTACCTCTCTGAGCCTTGTGATGAGAGGGCAGGCATGGCACAGAAATAACAAAACACCTCAAAAGGTAGAGGGATTAGGGTGCTGGAGGGTGACACCACAAAAAGACATGGGACTAGCCAAGGCTGAAGAGCAGTTTTGCCAGTGCTGCCTGGGCAAACCCCATGTGCTTCACCTGCTGTGATGATCCTGAGGGAGCTTCCATCTCCATCAAGTTGTGTTGGACTGGGGACTGTCTGGGGAGCTGGCATGGCTGTGGGAGGGAAGCTCTCCATTTACACAGCACAGAGAATTGCCTGTTGGCAGGGTCTGGTGTGTGCTGAACCAGTGCTGAGGTGGCAGTGTGGGAACAACCAGCCGCACTATCCCCAGCCAGTCACTGCAACCTCCCCACAGAGGCAGGAATCTAGCCCTTCTCACAAGGACTGAGGATTTCAGTAAGGCTTCAGCCTTAGTTCTGGGACTTGGGGCTGCCCATGGCACATATTGTCCACAGCTGCAGGAAGACAGCTTTTGGTGGTGACGGACTAGTCCAATAAGGAAGTCTGTTTGTTTGTGCACAGGGACCTCTGGATGGCTTCTCTTTTCACAGTGACAGAGTCATTTTGGGCTTTTCTCCCACACGGTCTTCTGAAGAAGGCCAGCTGGTTTGCAGGTTGCTAGATGACCTCCTGTTTCGTGATGGCAGGTTGTGGGATGGATGTGGGCTGTTTTGCCACGGTTGCAATGGCTCCAGGCAGCAGCTTGTATTGCTCTGGTCCTGAGCCTGCAGGTGGAGATGGCTGTGGAGTTTCTGGAGTAGCTACAAAGAGAAAAACAAAATTAGAAGAGGGCCTCATGGACCTCATAGCACTGGGATCTGTCCTCAATGGTGCAGGGTTCAGGTGTCAGCATGGCAGAGGCTTCTAAGGCAGCCCAGACACACAGGCATGGTTTGATGCCCCAGAAGAACCACAATAACAAACATCAAATGAGGGGAGCTCCTGGCATTTTGACCTGTACTGGCCACTTTTTAGGTCAGCTGAGATTTTCTCAGCCCAAGTTCCCAAGTGGTGGCCTCATGTGGTGGATGAGATTCTCCTGTTTTTGCAGAGGGCAAACTGAGGCTTGTCTGAACCATTCAAGGGAAGGGGAGCCTTTCCACTGATTTCACTATGTATTGGATGAGATCACTGATCCCTTCAGGACTGTGTAAAAGTTACAGTCTGACAAGGAGTATCTTGTTGAATCAGTTAGTCTAGCCTAATCTAATCTAACCTAACCCATGTCTCTGTTAGCCTTTCCCTCTTTTCTGCATAGGAATTTCTCACACACTCATTACCAGAGACTCTGTCTTGCTTGGAAATTTCCTTGGAAGGTAGAAACTACCTCCACAGGCATGCTGGAAAGCTCCTGGTGTCTCTTGGGAGCTCTCTGTCTCTCTGGCAATACTCACACATCTGCCCGTTGTGCATCTGAGGAGGCATTGTGTTGGCCACAATGACGTTTGTTCCCAGGTTCTCCTGGATCAGGTGAGGGTGCAGGGGATGGTGGGTGTGCGGTGTTTCACTTGATGAGCCTAAAAACATGTACATGACATTAGTTTCCATAGTGGCAGAAGGACATAGTTCAGATGAGCAGACCCACTGCACCAGAGTCCAAGGCTTTGTGTGTAGGTGACTGGAACACACCCTTTCCTTCTTCCTTCGTGGATGCTGTGAGCTGACTAACCCCTGCCTGCTGCCCGCACTTTCTCTTATACAGGATTATAGAGTTGCACCCCCATGTAAAGAATAGCACAGTGGCAACCGTTCATTTTGTTTTGTCCCATTGGATAGTCCCACTAGAAAATCTGTGACTCTTTAAACCTGAACTTTCATTCCTTTTTGTTTTGATGACTCCCTTCTGACAGAGGAGGATTAGTGAAATGGCTGCCTGGTAGGAGATGGGGTTTGTCAATGTGCAGAGGGCTGGGGGCACCTCTCTGCAAATACGTGCACAGCTAATGCATCTCTTTAGGTGAGCAGTAGAGGACCCTTAGATACCACTGCCAATGATAGGGGAGATGATTTTTTCTGAGTCAAGGGCTGACCTGCATACAGGCTGTTTCTTAAATTTTTCAGGTAGGGAGCAATGGCTGTGGACATTCTCAAGGTGATGCTGATCCGGGAACTCTGAGAGGCCTCTTGTCAGACACTCCAATACTCACCTCCCAGCAGCATCTCCTGCAGCAGGTTGTCAATCTTAGCCATGCCGAAGAGCTTGACAAACTGGATCTGCTCTATCATCTGCCAGGTGATGCTCTGCAGCACAGGCAGCAGCAGCAGCAGCTCCCCGAAGCGGCCCCGCGAGTCGTACTGCCGGTCGTTGATGTAATCCTCCAGGCTCACCTGCACCTGGTACCGCATCCGCTTGATCTTGGAGGGGTCGCTCAGTCCTTTGGCATCTGAAACAACACACAGAGAAAACTATCCGGGCTGTTCCTGAGGAGATGCTCATCATGAAATCTGGGCATAGCCTAAGGTGAGCTGTCTCTGATTCCCTATTGTTTGCTACAAGGCACATTTTTTTTGTCTTCTTAGGCTGACATCTCCTCTCCCTCTAAGAACAGTTTGGTCCAGAGGAGATCAGGATCATTTCCACGACTCAGGAGCAATATTAGTCTGCATAACCCAGACTAGTCTCCTCTGATGGTGACCCTTACCAAGCTGGAGCATACCTGGGTCAAAGAAGATGATGGCTTTCAGGCAGGCATACTCATTGTCATCTATCTGCAGCTCCTGGAAGGGGAGGACCAGCTCATCCAGGACGCGATTGGCCACACGATTCACCTCCACCAGTTCGGGGCAGTTTCGTGGGATGATGTGGTCGTTTCCTTTGGACAAGCAGCAAGGTCATTGCTCAAGACTTATCAGGGGTAACAAGGAGTTCAAAACCCAGGCCACCAATGCTGTGATCATTTTGAGGGTGGGGGACTGGAGAAGTTCCTCCTTCTGCCCCTTCCCTGGCTCAACCCACCAGAAATGACGATCTGTGTTGTCAGGGCAGCCTCTCAGGAGCCATTCAGGTGAGGAAAAGCTGACTGAGGAGTGAGAGCTTTTTCTTCAATCACACCACAGCCTGCTTACACAAACCTGGGGTGCACCATGAATGTTCACAGTTCCCCAACTTTGCCACATGTTGTGGTCTTGATGTGAATGTCTGCCAAGTCTCCCTGCACCCAAAGGTTGTACAAGGCTCACTAAAATACAGAAGGGCTCAAGCGACCACCCTGCAGAAAGGATGTCCACAAACACAGAACCACCGTCTCGTCACCCCAGCAGGCAAGAATCACAGAAAAGATGGGCTGGCAGCAGAAGTTCACTCCTTACCTAGCAGCAAGACATCCTTGAACACCATGGACCTCTTGGCAGCTCCCAGTAACAGATGTTCCCCTGCATGTGCACGCAGCAGTGCTACCTGCATGGGCAGGGAAAAGTTATTGGAGTGATGCAGAGACAGGGGAAAGCTGTGATTTTATGCAAGCAAGACAGAAAGCCCAGCATTCGCTCTGAGGGATGGAGAGTGAGAGCCCCTCTCTAGTCACAGTGAGACAAAGATGTAAAAAATGGTTTGTTTACTCCTGTGTATAAATCCACCAGAACCAGAAAATAATAGACAGCTGAAGTATCCTGAAATACAGATATCCCATATTCAGGACATGTCATGATCAAGACCATGCTAGATTTTCCCAGGACCTCATGCCAGTGTGGGACAAACTCACAGTGGGCTGTTTGGAAACAAGGCAACTCCTACCAAGTGCAGAACCAGTAACTATGCTCCATCCTAAGTAGGGAGAAGTGCAGTCCACTGGTGTGGACAGTTGCTGTCCCTCTGGGCTGTGCCCACCTCCCACGGAAATCGTGCTCATGGTGACTCACATCCAGTCCCCCTCTGGCCACCCTCTGCAGCCACAGGAGCCATGGAAGCCAAAGGGATGTTTTTCTCTCCTGACGTTAATGATTGAAGTGTTTAATTTTACACTCTCCAGTGGCTCCTGAGAATGTTCTGAATCTTTTGCCTTCCTTCAGTTAAAAATTTCAGGGATTTAGGCAGAAAGAGAAGTTAACAATTGGACATCCTGACACAGAGGCTTCTTAATGTCCAGCCAGGAGTTTCTGCTGGAGAAAACAATCATTAAACATTAAAAGAGATTCTGAAAAGTATGTCCTGATCAGAACAGTTCCTTTTTCCAGTGTTATTCCTCAGCATCTGACAAAGCCAGGAGAAGTCTTACCCTACCAGAAATGCCAGGAGAATGTGTCACCCATATAAGAGAGCTCTGGTGAGAAAAGATGCTGATGTAAAGGAGAGGTTTTTGTGGGTTTTTCTGCAGATAGTGAAAAAGATTATGCAAAATAAACAGAGTGGATATCCTTGCAAAAAGACTATACACACATGATACTACTGGGGAATCTTTATCTAAATGCCAAAATCTAACCTCTCTCTATCACTATCCAAACATGGGTGTATATGTTGGCTGAGCTCCTCATAATTGCCAGAGCTGCACAAAACTGGGCTTTCCTATCTGACGAAACTTTAAGAAGGATGGAAAAAGTTGTGAGCCCCTGGGGGGAGCAAAGCTCTCACCTAGAAATTTCCTGCCTAATGGAAATTCAATAAAGTTCAGTTTGTAATCACCATTTCCATAAAATTTCCTTGTTTGTTACAATTACTTCAACAAGGCAAAACTTGCAGTGATGAACCTGAGAATCACCATTCCATTGTGAACTAGGATAAATATAAAATTTGTAACACAACAAAGTAGAACTTTAAGTTTGAGATTAAAATGGCTTTGCCCCATCTAACCCAGTACTTTGACATTTTGGTAAAGAGGAAGAATGAGGGGCTGGCTATGACCTTTCTTAAAAAATGTTGGCAGTGATGATTCATTCTTAGGCAGCACTTTAATGGCAATGTAACAGTGTTTTCCAATATTGTACGTACCCAGTGGACATATCTTGACTGCCTGCCATGCCCCTTGGGCAGCTGCCTTTCACGTAGTTTTGTCCATTCCTACTGCCTGGCTTTTCTGTCCTTCCTCCCACGATCCCCTGGGTATCTGCTGCCACAGTTCTCACAGTGTCCTTCAAAAGCACAGATGGCTTTCACTGGTCACTTTTAATGCAGCACAGTGTTTCCTCTCAAGCCCTTTGGGACATATTTGGAACTGCTCGTGATTAGGGATGGCTGGTGATAACAGGAGACCTATTTCAGTCGAGATGAGCCTGTGCAGGATGCTGAGAGCAGCCTCTCCCCCGTGGGAAGGCAGGGGTCAGACTGTGTCATCTTTAGGTCTTGGTTATTTCTTTGAGAAATTTTGCAGCCTCACAATTGTAACACGAGGTCTTGTGGAAGGTGCTGTAATTTGCAGAGTTATTATCCAGGTTTGGGGTCTCTGTTCCAAATGGTACAAAGATTCAATGGGTTGTGCAGAGCTGCCCCAGGCCTGTGCTAGGCTGCAGCCTGTTTGTTGTGTAAATGGCATTTACCAGTAGAGTCCATTTTGTTTTTCATAATTTTGGAGTTGTAGTTGCCTTAGTTAAATAGTTTTCTTACCATTTTAAACAATTTAGCCCTTGCACAAAATCTCCTGGGTTAACAGCACTGAATTCCCAAGGGCTCTGTGCTCCTGAGTGTTTACTGAAGAGCTGAGATCATCTGAATTCTCTCAATTATTGGACATCCTTTTTCGTCATGATATAAAAATTATGTCTAGGCCAATAGGGCTGGAGACTGGTCCCAGCTGAAGAGAACACACACTGGTTTTGTGACTGTACACTGGGCAGACTGGAAATACTTTCCTACCTGTGACAGAACCTATGCTGGTCACTGCCAGAAATGCTATCCCTTCCCTCTGGTGCATCCCCACCAGCCACATGTGCTGTTCAAATCTGGGCACACATCATGTCTTCCAACAGCTGTTGCAGACCTCTGAAGTTTAGACTTACACAGGAGACCTATCCTTGTATTTCTTTGAGGCTGCCTAAGATCATTCAGTGTAGTTTTACAGGGGACATCAAACTCATTGTGCTTATCTTGGTTAGCAGATCTGCCAATGTCATTTTAGTAATTTGTGTTAAATGCAAATATATTCCTGCTTTTTAACCCCGGAAAGAGATTTTTCTATTGCCTCAGGAGCAAACTAGTGTTTAGCTTCCACAATTCCACACCAGAAGCATGGATACAAACATACAAGAAGGCAAGAAGCAGAAAGACAGATAGGCAGATTTGAGCTTAAGTCTTGAGGAGGCCTTAGGCCAGAAATCTGTCCTGCTAATTCTGATTACCCCAAGCACTTCAGGTTTTCAAAGTGCAGCACAATATATAATTAATAAATAATTGACTGGCTGACCCCTGCAACATGTGCATCTGATAACGGACCTAATTTGAGCTCAGTGTTATCATGACTGTGCTCATCGGCTGATTAGCGACACATGCAAGTGGCCTGTGCTGGCATTGTATGGATGCCTGGCCTGGGCTGACATTGATTGTATGGATACAATTCCCAATCAGCTGCAGCAGTCAGGATAACAGAGGGGACAATGCATTTTCTTTGAAGATCTCAGCTGTCTTTGACTCCCTGCTGCCTTTGCCAGTGCAGAGCGAGGTGGGGAAGGACAAGGCGACTTGCCTGGTCATCCAGGGGCAGCTCACAGAAGGCAGGGATGTACTTGGCCCACTCCACCAGCACCAGCAACTGCTGCTTCATGGACTCACACACATCAGCGATACTGGCAATCTTCTTCCCTCGGATGTCTCCGTTGATCACAGAAATTGGGGATGATATCTGGGAGGAGGGAAATCAGAGTTCAGCTTTTAGTGCTGCAGAGGGAACACAGACAGGAAAATCCCCAGCCCCTGGGTTGTGTTGATGCAGACTCAAGCATCAATGATTACATTTTTTCTATTGCACACTCAGCCCCCAGAATAGGTGACCCAACACAGCTCATTTAAATTGAGATCAACTGGGGGATCTGTGAACATGAAATGCTTCATAGGTGAGGCTGTGGATCATCTTGGTAAACTGTAATGCTTTGAATAGACTTGAAAGCACAGAAGAAATGTTTCTAAAGCCAGAATCTTCCTCCCACTGAACAAATGTTTTCAGTTGAGGTTCAGGAGGGAACAGAGGGGATTGTGCAGCAGTTGTCCTCGTCAGCAGAACGGACACATCCACTCAGTGCTGCTGCACATTCTACTTGGTCCCACCAAAGAACAAGAGAACTGCTCCCCTTCTACCCTGTTCCAGAGCCAGTGCTTGGCTAGAGCCGCCTTGTCTGCTTTTGAGAGGAGACATTGCAGGCCCTGCTTCTCTCCTGAGCCGTCACGGGCACACCAAGTCTCTGCTGAAGGCAGGTTTCCAGGTCTGACATTGCTTTCTGTGAGCACCAGGTCATTAATCTTTGACATTATCCACTTTGAAATGCTAAAGGCAGACCTTAAAGGCAATAGTCTCCCACCTCCCACCAGGTCTTTTTGGCGAAGCACCACACGTGTGCAAACTTGCCCACAACTCAGAGAGTGTTTGTCACACAGTGAATTACTTGTGGTTGCAGAGACAATTGCAACCATTTCATTTGCAAAGGACAAGCCTGACCACTCTGTAAGTACTCTCACATAGAGCTGGAAAGCACATCTCCCCCAAACCAGGCACCCAACCTCCTGCCTGCTTCTCATGCATAGCTGCTCACCCAGGTCATCTAAAAATTTGCCCTGAGTCACTACTTTATCCTCATGCTTCTGTAAGCAATTCACTCAACCCCATCACTGCCCTCTGCCTGCCCTCTGTGCTCTTGTACAACATCAGCTCTTCTTGTCCTGTTCCTGACAGAGTTTTCAGCTTGGATCCTGCCAGCCTCCTCAAGGAAATGGAATTCAAATGCCACCTGCATTTTTTTTTTCAGGTTGTATTACCTGGAGGCTTTCCAGATCACCAGCTATTATTGAATAAATAAGATTGTAAAAATCTCACCATGTATTACCCTAATCAGAGGGCCCGGAAGGCTTAGCAAATAAATAAAGACCTCTGAGTGAGTGACCCTAGATCTTAGAGAAAGCAGCTCCTCAGCAGTATCTTGTGCTAATTAGCAAGCACATAAAAGTTACCAATTACCGTGCTGGAGCCTGCCTTGTTAATGAGTCTCTCTGTGCTCTCTGGGAGAGCAGGAGCTCCCCTGGATATGTCAATGGTTGTAGTTTTTATCAGCAGACCCTGCTCCAGACTCACATGTGATGCTACTGCAGGACTCTGAGTCCCGGAAATGTCCTTCCCTTGTAGATCTGATGACTTGAGACCCCATTATTTCACACCTCTGGGAGCAGAACCAATATTAATTTTATAAGGCATATAAATATATTAGGGCCTGTGTAGGAAAAATGAGAAGTGGGATGAGATTGGATATGCTTCTTGTGTACAGGATTGGCCCTTAGCCCTCCTGGCATATCCCCTCCTTGGGGAAGTGCACCTTACAGCCTGGTCCCAATGTGGAGCCCAGAGCACACATCCTGTCCTGGAGCATCTCCCAGAGCAGCCTTCAGGGTAATATGAGCCTTGAAGCAAGGAAGAGCATGGACTGCCAACACAAACCCCTCTTCATTTTCCCCAGGACACAGAGAGCTGCTCTTCTCAGCTCCCATGAAGAGTGGCATCTCTTGCCTTCAGCCCAGCCCCATCCTCATCACTTGTTCTCACAGATGAACCCTCCACACAGACTGTGTGCACCCATCCCAGAGAGTGCTGATCTGCTGTTCACCATTTGCAATATTCAGACTCTTAAACCAGAGCCATCTTTTTAGGTGAGGAGATAAATCTAGGAAATAAATCCTGGCAATATGCTAGTGGAAATGGGGAATTTCAAGCAGGCACTGGAAAAGATATCTACATAAAACAAGCATGAAATTGATTCCTCATGAAACTGTACAGGAAGCCAGAACCCAAAGTTCCTAACAGCTGATGGAGAAGGGTGGCTCATGCAAAGCCACCGCTTCATGGGCTTACACAGCTCTTTGGATTTCTTAGATTCTACCCTATTTTCTTCCAGCAGGCTCTCCAGCCTTCATGTGTCTTATCAAAGCAGAAAAAATCATTGCATTTGTTACGACTGAGCTCTGGACCAAGGAGCATTAAAGGGATCATTTCAAGTAACAAATGCTTTTTGAAAAAACAGTGTTGAGTTGGCAGGGAAGTTACTTAGAGCAGAGGTGGTATTTTGAAGACTCAGCTGTTAAATACTCAGCTCGCTCTACAAGCCAGGTAATGCCTGATGCTTTTGTATTTGCTAAAGAAGAAAGAAGAGGTACCTGCTGTGCCAGGACTTCTGCCTGCAGTAGGACATTGATGGAGGGCAAGCTACTGTCTTCATAACTTGATCTCCGGGTGCTGATTCGGTCCCGTTCATTTTGTACGGCTGCAAAAGAGTATTGTGGCTGAGCTGCAGGTCGTTCACGGCAATGCACACTGAAAGCTAGCACATACTTTTGCAATTCCCCTTCCTTAGCTGCAGTTTCCCAGCTTCCCTTCCAGGCAGGGTGGAGGTGCAGCTGTGTCTGGTTTGTGACAGAATGCTGTGAGAGCTGACTACATCTGGTGGTTCTGATTTCATATTTGCTTTATTTCACTTTCCTGGGATAGGGTAAATTCAGAATCTAAACACCTTTAGAGTTCAGTGAAGAAATTTCATTTCAAAGCATCTGAGCTTTTTTATTTCAAGATACAGGGTCTGAAATGGTGGCCGTGCTCACACATGATGTGTGAAAATGTGTGAGAAGTATCTGCCAGGTTTCTTTGTCCACGTGACTGCTATAAGTCCATTCAGGAAGCCCTTGCACCAGATAGGTGTAGTTGTAAAACTTGCATCTAAGCTACAATAAGGAAGGAAGTGCAGAACTTCTACTTATTTATCCAGAGCAACAATGAGGTATGAACACTCTCATACCTTTCTGTAAAAGTGCCTCAGGACAGGCTTGACTCCAGTGTGCCTGCCTCCGTGCTTGGTCTGTTTTTGAGGACCTGGGCTTTGAGTCGGAGATGGCAGCATCCAGAGCAGAGACAGTACTGCCAAAGGGGAGGATTTGCCTGTCTGTCTGTCACAAGGCCATGGGCTGGACGTAACTCACCCTGGCCATGCCACTCAAAGCCATCAGCTCAAATAAGCTATTGATTGGTGGCAGGAGAAACAGAACAGTCCCTGCCTTAGGCTGGTGGCTCTCTGGATTGATACATTCTCAATGTATAAATCTACCTGATAAAAAGCAATAATGAGGCTGGGCCAGGAGAAAAGCCCTGCAGTCAGCGGCTGTAAATAGGAGCTCTCAAGGTTATGCTGCTTGTTATCAGTAGCAGGCCCCCGAGTTCAGTCACGCCATGATGTTTTCCAAATGTTTGCTCAGTATTAGCTGGTCATGCACCTAATGTAACTTCTATTGAATATTAACAGACAACAGAACAGCTCTGGGCATGGGATGAGTGGATGCTGCGGGGAGAGGATTCCTATATTCCAGAAAAAGTCAAGCCAAGTTTCTTGCTAAATCTCATCCCCTTTGACAGGAAATAAGTGTTCCTGCTCACAGGTCTTCCTGCAGGTCACCCAGGTACCACTGGTACTTCCATGTTGTCTTCAAGGACCCTTTTACTCCAAAGTTTCTCCTTGAGGGGATGTGAACTGGGAGGAGCACAGCGTTTAATTCCTTTACATGAAACAACAGGGCCAAGTGCCTCCTGGTTGTCCCACTGCAGACATCAGTGGGGTGAGCTCTGCAGGATGCCTGGCAGCTTCCCCGGTCTGCTTCTGGCATTTTGTCCCTCCACCAGCAGTGCTACAGCAGGATCACCACCACCAAGGCCACCAAGGTTCTTGCCACTCCTGAGAAGCAAGGCATGAATCCTGTCATGGATTCATGGCTGCAGACAGGGAGTTGTGGGGGTGAGCCTGGGCCACGCAGAGATATCTCTACTTTTTTCATATGGAGTTAAATAGCAAAAATGATCCACCTTGCTCTGGATCCTTTCTGTTGTGGCTGAAACACAACTAATCTCTCTGCAGTGTCAGCAAGAACATCTATGTATATTAGGAAAAAAATGTATGCAAGAGGACAGTTGGACCTTTGCTGGACTCACCTGTCCAGCAGCGGATTTTGTGATGACTCTGGGACAACAGCACTTAAAGCAGTTTTCCCAAAGCGTTTCCAAATTTCCAGGCCTTCTGTCTTTGAAGTTTATGCTCCTCAGTGACGTGGAAAAGCATTCCCAAACCACTTAGATGTGGCAGCTTTGTGGGAGTCCAGGCGATGTGTGTGTCAGTGTGAGCAAGGGAGATATAAAGAGCCCTGGGTGTGATTTGTGTGTACAAGCACAGGCAGCTCTGAGACACGAGCATTGCCCTGCAGCACTCTTGTGGGCTTATCTTTGCTGGCATTTTCAGGTGCCCTGAGAAGAGGCTCTGAAATTTAATTTGGGAGCCTGCAAGGCCCCCACGCCTCACTCTGAGCTGTTGGGACAACGGCTGCTTGCAAGGCCCTGCAGGTTGGGCACATCAGGGCTCACAACTGGAGGCCAAAACTCTCTCTAAACCCCCCTCTGATGAGGATCTGTGTCTGTGCCCAGGTGGGCACTGAGCAAGGGTGTATACGGCAAGGCCTGGCTATGAGGGCTTTCTCAAACACGCTCAGCCATCCTGACTGCTGCTGGGGGAGCACAGGGAGCCACACCATCACCCACCTTCCTTCTTCATTCCCGCTCGGAAGCACTTCTTAAGCCTGCAGTATCTGCACTGGTTTCTCTTGTCTTTGTCTACTACACACTGCCTGTTAAACCTGAGAAGAAAGAAAGGTGTGAGGAGCAGCTGGATCGAGCCTGAAGGCAGGACAAGACAGAACCCCAAGTGCCAAGACATGCTCAGAGCAGGTTCCCAGAGGCTCACCTTGAGAAAGGAGCCCCAGTCTGTGACTTTTCCATGCTTGCTTTAACCTTGTGGTTTCTTTTCTGCACTGAACATCTCAGCCCTCTGCCCCACCTCTTGGATGTTCAGTAAGGAACAGACTAGAACTGAGAGCCACATGCAGGAGCCCAGGCTGATGGTCTTACTCACTAACCATTTGGCTTAGGATGCCCATAATGGACTAACAAGCCCCAAGAAAGTTAAAAGTGTGATCTAGGAGGGTCAGAGCCAGACTGATAGCCTCTGCTATAAGTTAGTTCCCTGTTAGAGTGGAGGAAGAATGCATTTATTCTGAATAAAAAGGGGATAGAAGATGGTTTTGAGCTTATAAGGTTAAGAAATCAATTTAAATCCCTGCATCTCTCCAGGGCTGTGTCTGGGATGCTCACAGGTTAGTTCTGACCTCTGGAGAGCATTGCTGGTGTGCAAACAGCTCTGCTGCCACTTGCACTTCACAGAGGACTTGGGAAGCAAATCCATCATACATGGCGGGGCAAACACTGATCTCCTGTGGCTCCTGCAGGCAGCCCAAACCTGATGACCATTTGTGGCATGGATTTCACTTTGAAATTTGCTCTAATTTTCTGCAAACTGATCCAGCTTGCAGAATAAAGACAAAGGAGTTCAGAGCTGGGAAAGGGCTCCCAGCCATGCTGAGTTCTGTAGCTTTTGTGAAGCCTTGTTTTTACAGTGATTTTTAAAGCCCCAAGCTAAAATTTGCCCAAATAGATGCCTGAAAACAGCTTTTTAAGCATTTCTGTGGCACATACAAAAGCCTCAGATGTCAAAGAACTTGGCACCTTGGCTTTTCCGACGGAGCTACAGGGAGAGGACTCCCTGGGAAGCCAGCTTAAATAACTCTGGGGTGCAAGTGGCAATGTGCTTCACATACACTCATAAACCTGGGACTTTCTTCTGTCACTCAGATTTTAGTCATGTTGCTCTTCACACTTTCCAAGTGCCTGTCAAACCACCACCATCAACTTACTCACAAAGCCCAAGGGGTTTAGACACTCTGAGCTGAGGATTTCTTGGTTTCCTCTGTGACTCGCTATGGGGGGTTGTTTGGAGCAGGCAGAAAACAGGTCACAGCTGCTAATGGCACAGGAGAGCCAGTGGCACAAGGTGCAGTGCATGAGTTGGAGGAGCAACATGAGTTTCTCATCCTCAGAGTTTCTCATCCTCAGAGATGTGCATGCTACACTGCCCAGCTTGGTGCTCCTCAGATGTTCTTGTACCATATAACAGGCAGTGACAGCATTTTAGGTGGATGGCAGGCACACTTCCATCTCATAGTGGGAAGGAGAGTCCCCAGGGAGTGAGCAAGGTTTGTGCTGCACTCAGAACATGGAGCAGTGAGTTGCTCTGCCCCTATAATAGAGTTTCTCCCCCTGCATCTCCCTGACATATCCACTTGCAAGAACATGTGCTTGGCCCCTAAAGTATGAGGCAAAACCTCCCAGGGTCTTACTCAGTTATCAGTGGAGGAAAATCCCAAAATGATACCGGTCACTGACCCTTCCCAACCTGGGAGTGAGGTCAGGGAAAAGTGGAGGAGGATGCAGAGAGGATGAAGGACTGTGCTGCTGTACTTTGAGGGCTTTGCCTTTCAGCTCCTGGAGACAGTTTTGTCTCAACCATGCAACTCTTACCCCTCTGTCCTTACCTGCAGGAGTACATGTGGTTCTTTCGGACGCTCCTTCTGAAGAAGCCTTTGCATCCATCACAGCTGGAGGCCCCATAGTGCTTCCCTGTAGCACGGTCCCCACAGATGGCACACAGTGCACTCACCCCAATGCTGCTGGAAGTGTTGAGGTTGGCTGCTTCTGATGGAGATGTGTCTGCTTGGGAAGGACACAGCAAGAAGAAGACAGTGAGACAGACAGCCAACACTTCCTAACTCAAGTTTCCAGTGAGAAGCTTGATTTTTGGAGGAACCAGGCAGCTGAAGCCAGGCTGTGTGGCAAGGGCTAGTCAGAGCTGTTTGCAAGGAGTAGTGGGTGCTCTGAGTGCTTAAGCCATTGCACTTTAGGTGTGCCAAAGCTCCCTGTGCGCTAGGGTGAGACAGCTCTTCCCAAAGGCATGACTCCAGTAACACCTTCAGATAAAGCAGAAGCCCATTTGCAGGAGTCACAGAGCACAGCCAAAATTCCTTGCGGATTTGCAGACACTTTGGGCTGCAGTGGTGTGGCCAGACGAAAAGCTGATGCAGAGTTAAAGCTGAAGTATTACAGCTCAGGGTGAGCAGCTGATTCATTAGGGAGGTATTTGTGTTATACATAGCACAGAAAAAGCCTCGCTGCCAGTCCTGAGGAGATGCTGATACAGAAATGAGATGGCCACCTCCCTTTCCCAGAGAGCCTTGCTGCCAGGCATGGAGCTCCAGCCTGCAGGGCACTTCTTTGGGAGGACAAGACACTACGTACATAAAAACTCAAACGACTTCATCTGGAAAACGCACGTGGGCAAACACTACCCCTGCAAAGAGGGACTGATCAAGCTAACCCAGAAAGAAAGGGTGACACCCCAGAAGGCTGAACTCTGGTTATGTCCCAGAGTCTAGTAGGACCAGGGTGGAGATAGATTTGCCTTGCAGTCCTTACAGACCAAAGGGGACTGGCACTTGCAGGGCTTCTTTGGGAGGATGAGGAATTGCAGCAGCCTCTGGAGGAAAGGACATCTGAAAGGCTAAAAACCTACACTAAACCACTCCAACAAGTCAAACAAACCTCAAGGCTAAAGAGATCAGCCCTTAATTGAGTTGATCTAATTGTCCCCTCCCATGTACGTTTATCTGTATCAGCACAGGCATATTCCTCTGCCTCAATGGAAATGCCAGTTGCAAGTAATACCCAGACTACAGAGCCATAGGAACCTGCTAGAATTTTTAATACTCGAGTCTACTGGTCCCTACTCTCTGGGTTTGGCAAGAACACAGTTAACACTCACCCTGTGAGGGTCACAGCTGCTCTCACTTGGCATCCAGCAGAAAGGGGTTGGGTGCTATAAAAGGGCTGGTCCCAAGCAGGCTGTGTATGGTAGTGTGGGTGCTGGGGGAGAGCTGCAATTTCAGACTCTCCTTTGTAGAGAAAGGTATTGCAGCAAGTGCTGCATATCCTGCTCGTGCCACCCCTTAGCAGCAGTAAGTGGTATGACCCTGGCAGTGAGCTAGCACAGGGGTTCTTGAACCGGCCCTTCCCTGCCTCTGACACCATCTTTCATATCACTACCTTCTTTCTGTCTTTCTAATTCTTGTGTCTCTCCTGTATTTATTTCCGAGTCAGTTTGCTGCCCCTCTGTGTCCTGGCTGGGCACACTCTGTTTTTCCTTGTGAGTAGCAATACCCGTGCAAAGCTTCCCTTTCCACTCCCAAAGCTCCGAGCTCCTCCCAGTGCCATTCTGGCTGTCCTCGCCCCTCTGAGCAGCTGTCCTCTGAAAACATCCTTCCTCCATACATATCCTGAGGGCTCAGCTAGATGCAGGTCATCCCAAAAAGAAAGCTAAATTTCCACTTTCAGCTAAACATAGGACATAGATGAGAGAGGAAGAGCTCATCTCCCTGTAATCACATTACTTGTATATCTGTGACAGCCCACATAAATCCCTTTTTAGAGGTCTATCATGCTGTAATCAGATGAACATAGAACAGGAAAAACTGGCACCATTATCAAAGAAATTGCAACATCTTGGTCTAATAGCCAATAACATTGAAAGGAACAAAATGGAGTTATTACCTAATTGATAATTTTCCAATTAAGCTTCTTTTGTAGTGCCAGAAATGTGGGCTCTGACTGCTGCAGTGAAGTGGTTTTAATTGGGATTGATTTGGAGGTAAAGTAAAAGGGGGAAAGAAAAACTGGATTTTGAGACCTTGCAGCTGAGACTTGTGTCAGGACAGGAGCTGTTTGAGAGATCCCTGAGCCTGTCTGAACACGGGATGCATTTGGCCAGTGATGGTGGCCAAGTTTGTCCCTGCGGAGCAGCTGCCTCCGGGCTGGAACTGCAGAGCTGTGCAGGGCAGGGACCAAGCTCTGCTGTGGTTCTTGGCCAGAAAAGGAGGTGGAGGTTCTGCAGATGGAGGTTCTGCTGGCAGACGTGAGGGTAGTTGCTACAGTGCCAAAGCAGCCCCGGAAGCAAGACCTGCCCCCGTGCTGGAGCTGGGCAGAGGAGGAGGAGAGGGGTTGGTACTGCCTGTGCCAGCTGACTCATCCAGCCCTAGAGATCACACCTGATAATATCACACCTGATCTTGTCATATAAAATAATCGTATCCCTCTGCCCCATGGAGCCCTCGTTGTGGGGAGGGCAGAATCACAGCTCCCTGTGCAAATGCTTGCTGAATGGGAGAGACACACAGAGAGGGAGCAAGACCTGGGCTTGTCCTGGAGTGTCCAAATGGACATCTGCAGAGCCAAAGGGGGTAGCTTTTGGCTCTAAGGCACCTGGATGGATAGGACCAGCCCCTGGGGGCAGAGAAGGGCCTGAGACCTAGAGCAGTGAGAGGTATTGCCCAGCAAAACCACTTTAGCACCACAATGTTACATCTGTGATGGAGCAGAGCCATAGCCTGGGGAAGACCCACAGAGGTGGGAGAGTCCACACAACCAGCACAGCCCTTGTGGGATACAGGTGCCCAGCAGCCTCAGTGACACAAAACAGAGGAGGAAAGGGCTCAGAGCTTTTTGTGGTGTACTTCACTTAGCCATTAACCTCATATTTAGAAAGACTTCAGGGGAGAATTGGAGAGGAATCTTTGAGCATTTAATCACCAGGACTCTTTGGTCCCCAAATGGGTGGACCAGTGTTGTGAATCCTGGAGGATTAAGTGTGATCCTGTTCTCCTGAGGGAATGGGAATATTTATCCTTTCAAGATCCCCTTGTCCCTCTTACCAGAGGCTGAGCCTCCTGCTCCACATTGCTCCCAGGGAAGGGGATGCCACCCCACACCCCAGCACTGCACAAGGGAAGGGCTGTGGCCTCTGAGTAGTTGCAAGGGCAGCATCTAATCACTTCTCATAGTGATTTTCGCCCTTGCCAGGTGCTAAATGTCTTTCTACTCCAGGAAGACCTGTCTCCAGCTGCTGGAGGTAAAATCGCAGCTGTCTCTCTGGTGAACCACCAGCAGCATTTCACCCCAAAACTCTTGGCCAATCTTTTCTCTTGGCCAGGGTCTGGGGGTGAGACCCCCCCCCCCCCCCCCCCCCCGCCAAACTGTGTTCAGCTCCAGCCCCGATCCCTGGGCTGAATGTCTGATGGGGACCTCTTATTCCACCCAGCTCCTGGTGGGTGCCTTTTCCCAAGGTGTCTGGGCTGCAGGGCACCACTCTGCCTGCACCAAACACAGCTTTGCTCTGCCACCCCAATTTTTCCCTGAGGAAAGCAGAAACCCCACAGCGAGCTACGGGGAGCCCCCTTTTCAACACCCCAGACCTCCCTGGGATCATTTTGGCTGCCACCACAGAGACTTCTCCAGCAGCCCCAGCTCATCCCACCCCAGCAGAGGGGAGAAGACA
The DNA here is from genome assembly GCA_013390025.1 of Pitta sordida. Lineage (NCBI taxonomy): Eukaryota > Metazoa > Chordata > Aves > Passeriformes > Pittidae > Pitta > Pitta sordida. The sequence goes on along the minus strand of WEKX01014020.1, from coordinate 943,245 downwards.
GAGAGGACTTACCATTGCCCATAGCCAGCACCTGCATGTTCTCAAACTCCAGAGTGGTGTACGCCGGGTCTAGCGCTGCACTATAATCTGCCATCTCCATGTCTATTAGGGCTTTGGAAAGGCGCATTATCATCAGCAAACACGGGCCAGATTGTACCGATTCCCTTGTCTGAGGCTATTGGCCCTCTCGCCTCCCTCTGACTTCGCTGCGTCCCCTATCTGTTGTCTTTTATTTCAGATATTTCTCTGAAAGGATTTGCTGAGCCTCAAGGCCTATACTCCCCAGAGGGTGGAGGCAAGAGGCAGGAGGCAGGGGTTAATCTTTAATCATCTCACCCACTGCTGAATGCTGCTAAGCTGTTTTTTCTTTTTGGTGGAGCTGCAGTGATTCTTGTTGACTGTTTATTATTGAATCTCAAGGCGTTTTGCCGATCCTGGCTCCTAGGCACAGGTGGGACCATGAGAGCAGGAGCTCACCAACAAGGGAACACCTTCCCAGGCTATTGACCTTGATGCCGAGCTGCTGGTGTTGGTTTTAATTGTACCTGGAAAAAACCCTACCAGGAGAACAAGGTTGCTTTTCACTTCTGTCATCGCCTTCCCCTCCCCACCATTGGTTGCCTCCACTCCTCTCTTTCCCTTCTCTTTCTCTCTTCATCCCTCCCACTCTTTCTCCTTTACTCTCCCTCACGGTCAGAGAAGGTCAGCTCTTGCCTGGCAATTTACACGTTGCAATGTAAAGTAAAATGTATGACTCCTTTTACTTCCCCATAAACCAAGTTTTACAGGGGCTGGATGTCCTCTAAACAGATCCCACTCTCCATGCCTAAACAGCAAGTGAGGCTGGAGGGTGGCACAGGCACCCTGGGAATCACCAGGGCAGCTCTTGTCCCATGACTGAAATCACTCTATGCCAGACAACCCCCAGTCTCGAGTTTTGACTGATGTGTCTTGAAATTTTCATTAGAAGTGTTACGAGACTGAAGAGCTTTACTCTGCAGCGGGATTTTTCCTTCTGTGGGTGCACTCTCTGCCATCAGCACCAAAGGTGGTTCTGCTGCCTCACCCAGACCTTGGGGCTGACCCAGCTGGTGTTGGACACCCTGAATGCAGCGAGCAGCAGAGCTGCCTTTGCTCTCTTCCTTGCTAACCTGGGTGCTCTCCTCCCCAGCTGCCCCTGAGCACATCACTCCTCCACTTCAGCCAGAACTGAGACATTTCAGAACAATTCCAAGATCAAGACTGAGTGGGAACTGAATTGATCGCTGAATGGCATCAGCTTCATGGCGCAAGAGAACGAGCAATTAATGATTTGGTATCAGTTCACTGTGCACTGGAAAGATCCCTGTGATTTCACAACCAGCAGCGATTGACTGAGTTCACGGGCTGTTGATTTGGGCTCCCAACTGGCTTGTGTTTGTCCTTCCCAGGCACCCCAATGCAGCCCCAGCCCTGCTGGCACCACAGTGCCCTGGCCACAGTGGCATCACTGCCACAATGTGACACCGAGGTCTCTGGTTCTACAACAGCACAAGCCTTTGGGCAGTGATGATAGGGATGATTTGCTACTCACTTTTTAGAAGCACAAGGAATTGTTCAAACAGCTCTTGCCCCCAAAAGCAATGACCTACAAAGCACTTCTAAACTGCTAAGGCTACAGGTCTGCAGGAGTGAATCTGAGCACAGGGGAGAGCCTCTGCTTTCTCACTTGGGTCTGGTCATAAATGTTCCTTTGCTGCAGGGAAAACATTCACCTGATTAATGTTCCCAAGGGACAGGCCAGAGCAATCTGCATTCATGTGCTGGTGGATCTTCCCTTAGGCAGACATAGTCCTAGCCAAAAATTGTTTTAACAGTGTACAAACTGGGGATGCGAAGGTAGAGAGCATAGCCCCCTCCATAGCCTCATCCTAGGGACCTCCATTCCAATCCTGGCCAGGCCATGGTGATCCCTTTGATTAGATAAATGCTACAGACACTAGGTCAAATATGTGCAGGATTTGCCACAGCGTCTAGTAAAATATCGTAAAAACATGACCTGTTTTGCTCTGCTCAGCAAAACAAACCTTTTGCTTCAATAGCCTGCTGACCAAGGAGGCTGCAAAGGCTGTTTGCTCCCAGGCAGGAAGGATTAAAAGGGCCAGGAATAGAAATCAGAGAGCCAGCGCGTGCGGGAGAGAAGCAGATAAGGAGCAGGGAAGTTTGGAGAGCATTAGGTTGCTCATGAGGCCGAGACTGTCAATGGGACATGGTGTTTTCCGCCCAGGATTGTGTTGACTTTGTCTTCTCACTACCAGTGTCCTCTGTGGGTCACCAGTGCCTCCTCCCAAATTCCTTGTCTTGGAGCCAGACCAGCCAAGGACACTCTGCCCCAGAGATGGGCTCTGATGGAGACATGTTGGCTGCTCCCTGGGCACAGGATATTGTAGGACATAATGCCTCCCCTGCGATCTTCTGCCTGGGGAGTCCTGGTCTCCCCCTGAGATCCATGGTGGGGTTTGAGACAGCTTGCCAATGTAGTCATGGTTTGTACTAGCCAACAAGACCAAATGGCCCTGCAGCTGTTTAGATTGGAGATAATCAAGTCAGCAGCTGTTTGTGGGGCTGTTTCAAACACTTCTGTCTACAGAAGATGCTTTGTCAATTTTATTTCAGAGAGAGAAAAGCCATAAGCTGGCGGACCCCCATTGGCAGGTGAAGGCTATTCCTGGACCAGGTGCTCAGTGGAAGTTCAGCTTCCAGGCCCACTCCTCTCTCCTGCTCCCTTTTTCTGTGCCCTCCACCCACCATTTCCCACACCAGGAGACAGCCGCAAGACAGACCATTACAGCTCTGGGTCATGAAGAATTGTGTACTGAGTGATTATTTAATTTTTGTCTGTTGAGCAGTAAATCCTTTCCCACATCATCACATTATGACACTAATTTTGACTTATCTATTTATCCCTGACTAGTGAATTCATGCAATGCTAAAGGGGATTCCCTGAAAATAAGATCTGTGCTTCTAAGTAAATGAAGATCACAAATAGAGTATTCAGTAGAACATTTTCAGTGAGGATGCCATCAGCAACTGTGTTTGTGAGCTCTTCATGTCAAGCAGGTGAGCAGGCTTCTCTCACAGGGCTCCTCAGGCCCTTCTTGATCAAGCTGTTATAGGATCAGAGGATAACTGAGGATGGAAAGGACCTCAGAGTCTCTACTCCAGGCTCCTGCTGGAAACAGGGCCAGCTGTTAGAGTGGCATGAGTTGCTTGGGGCTTTATCCAGTTGAATCTTGAATATCTCCAAGGATGGAGAGGGCACAACTTCTCAGGGCAGTTGATGCTTGACTGTCCTGATGATAAACGTCTTAGACACTGGCTGAACCTCTCTCCAGTTTTTATGCCTGTTGATCTCCTCCTGCCATGCACCTCATGAGGAGCCTGGCCCCATTTTCTCGATGCCCCTGTGTGTGTTATGTTCCTGTAGAATTCCTGCTGGCCCATCTCTCTGTGATGCAGGACATAGTCCTGCCCAACAGTGTAACTACCAGGACATGCAGTCTGGGATCACCTGCAGACTTTCTGAGCATAGACAGGAACCAGGATGCAGCTGAGAGCTGGGACTGTCCTGCCCTTTGCTTTTCTCTCATAGCTCTGCATTTGTAAGAAATGCCCAGCAGAAATGCCAGTGCCCAGAGCCAGCAGGACTGACTTCATCTTTCATCAGTGATGCCACCTGTGCCCCTTGCAGTCCCAACTCCAGATCACTCTTCTCGTGTCACTCACAGCTCCAAGGCCACCATGGAGCTGGACCGGCTTTTCCTTGGCATGCAAGTGAAGCAGAGATGGGCTCAGCTCTGAAAACTCTCCAGAGAAGGAAAGCCCTGTACAAGTTCAGGGCCCGTGCTCAGCCCATCACTGTGTTACCAAGTGAGCTGTGGGGAAGCAGGAAGCCGAGTTACAAGACAAAGAACAAAAGTCCCAGGGGAACGTCACCAGTGTAGTCATCTCCACACATGCAAAGGTCCCTTCTGCCTTTTTTTTTTTTCCCCTTTGAAATTTCAAATTCCAGTTTGTGGACAAAGTCCTGCCTATCTCAGAATATAGATCTCCGACCACTGACCAAACTCCATTCCAAGCAGTCCCAAGGGCTGCTCTTCCCCTTGCCCACAGATGCGTCTGCTCAGTCCTTGGATCTGCCAGGATTGTCCCGAAACTTTTGCACTGGAGCACAGCACTGATACTTCACAAAGCGGATTTTGCACGTAATGTCAGCAGCTCCCTTTCCGGGAAGGACCATCGGGAATAACCAGGTAGGAGTCTTATCACCTGCAATTCATTTGGCCAGTCATTGCAGATAGAAAATGAGAAGGAGAAACAAGGACTTCCATTGTGCTTATACCAGCAATTTTAGCTCATGGTTTAAACACGGGAAGGGGGAAAAAAAAGCAGCTTCAGAGGGGATGAAAAACAAGAGGGAACATGAGCTTGTGGAGGCAGAGCCACTCCATTTGGTTAACTGATAACTCCAATTTGCCTCTTCCCTCTCATCTTTTCTGATTCTTCCAATTAAGCTCAACTTATTCTCATGCTAATCATTTCTTGACCAGTTTATTCTGCATTAAAAAATAACAGAGAGAAGTTTACTGCATGACTTGCTCACACAGAACTGCTACAGATTAGCATACAGGCTTTAAGCCTCTACACAGGATTTTTGGGTCTTGCAGCCAGTCTGCACAGCTTGAGGATGAGCTTTTTTTCCTGTTTTTAAAGAACAGCTTTTTCTAAAGTCAATATAAATCCCCCTCCCTTCATGCCTTGAGTATATTTGCTCTGTGACTATTTCCAAATGGGAAAGATAAAGCCAAGGGCTTGCGTTTTGTCAGACTTTTTGTAAACAGGGATATTTAGGCCACACTGTCAAACTCTTCTGCCTTCTACCCTGGTGTGCCGTGACTCTGGAGCAGAGTTCTCATTGTGTTAATAAGCAGCTCCAAGGTATTTGTGAGGGGCTGAGGGGCTGCAGGTCAGTGCAGTGTACAAGTCCCCCAGTTCAAGGGGCAGATCTTTGCCTCTGCTCTGTGCAGTCATATGACAGACACACAGATGGGGGTCTGCTCCCATGTCCATCCCCAGAATGTCCCCAGAAGTGGTGAGAAGCCTCCAGAAAAACTGATAATTCAGCAAAGGTTGTTTAGGGTCTGTTTGCCCCTTGCCACATATACACAGCACATCCCTGCCCTAGCAAAACACTTTGTGGAAGTGAACCAGAACGATCCACCAGCTCCAGCCAGGGAAGTGGGTCAAAAAGATCCACCAACAGGAAAAAGGAGACCACAGCCACATGCCAAACTCTTGCCTGGGGGAAGACACAGGCAATTTTATCACCCTATTCAATAGCAGATCACTCTTGATTATTTACTTACCCCAGGGCTGAGGCTCCTGTCACTGAGGTTGGGACAGATACTGTTTGGGGCTGGGGACAATGCCCAGGACAGACAATCCCTGAGCAGACCCCAGACACACTGTCACTGATGAGCTTGTGACATGCAGTGGCACCCTGGGCTCCTCAGAACAGCTCAGAGTAAGAGAAGCAGCTTTGATGCATCCTCAGGCTGTTTCTCACCCATGCCAAAGTTATCAAAATAGGGCCAAAGCAACCAAAATTGTCCAGATCCCCAGACCACAAAATCCCTGTGTGGAGAATCAAGGCAGTTTTTGGACATGGGGAAGAGATACTTCAAAGGAGGTAGAAGACTCTGCCTGAACTCCTCTCCAAAAGCAACACGTGGGTTTCAGCCGAAGCTGGGATGGATGCTGGGGCTGGAGGCAATTACTAGAGTTAAATAAATAGCTGCTTTGCGAAAGTGATAGGGAAAGAAGTGCAAACATGGGGACAGTCAGACCATTTCATCTCTCGCAATAACACTGTGTGCCTTTCATCCCAGGACCAGAAGGGGATTTATTATCTTGCCCAACAAAGGCTCTGAACTCTCAAGGAAGTAATTATTATTTCTCTTAGGAGCTGTTATTATGCAAGGACAGTAAGTTTGAGCTGTTCCCACAAGGGTGGCTGTGCTTGAAAATGCCAGGACTTTTGCTGGTGTGTATCAACATCACTCTGCCTGTCCTGAAGGCCCTGAAAACAGAATCTCACCTCTGGAACCTGCAAGTCGGCAATTCTGACTCTGGAAATCTGGCTGCTCTGTTTTCGTGTAAAATCACACAATGAGGCCAAAACCAAGTGAGGAAGAGGAACTGTTAGATTCATCTCCTTTCATTACACTGTAGGCTGCAATTTGGCTTGAGTTACAGCTCCCATCACTGATCCCACATGCCCCCCCAAGCCCCTACACCAAGAGCATTGCACTCCATTCAAACCCCAACCCAACGGAGACCCGGACACTTTCCTGCAAAATACTCTTCTGTCTATTTGGGAGGAGATCCAGAAAAGCTCTGACTTTGCCATGTGCTGTTCCAGATTCACTGTCTACACTAGCAGATGCTTGGCTATGGTTTAAGTCCATTTAAATGGGGGAGCAGAAGCCGCAGGGAAGCAGCAGCACTGGGGAGAGGGTTTGCTGCCAGCAACAAGCACCTTGTGCTCTCCATGTGTTGCTCTGCTCACACATTTAGTGTGGCAGGGAATTCAGCAGCCAACTCTGGACTTAGAGAGAACTTGTTTAGCAGGTGGATCTAATTCCTTTGGACCTGAAGTAATCTTGCAGCTTCCCAGGAAAAGGATCCTTGCTTTCAGAGCTTGCAGTCTGGCAGGCAAGTGAGTCTCTCCCTTCAGCCCTGCCAGCTGTTTGCTGGGCTTTTACGTTTCATTTACTTTATATGTTCATTATACACACATGAAACAGCCCCTGAATCATTCCAGCTGTGGAGCAATAGGTGGAGGGGGAGAACAGCCAAAATCAACAACAGTTACACATCAAGTTTGACTTTTTTTTTCTTTCTTTTTTTTTTATTTCTTTTTGCAAAGGTGGATGCATCAGCAAGTCGCCTAGAAGTGACCTCCAGTGGCTGCTGGGGCTCTTGGGATCAGCCCTCACTTGAATTTAAGGCAAAATATTAGTGCAAAGATGTTGGGCAGGGGGTGGTGGGAGAGCTGCAGCGGGGCGAGGGCAGCAGGGGAACAGTCTGAGCCTGTGGCCCTGGAGGAGCCTCAAGGGCAGAAAGCATCTTCCTGAACCCAACAGACATGGGTTGCTCCAGCTGCCCTCCTCCTACCCCTGGGCTGGCTGGCAAAGTCATCCCCAGCTGAACTTTTGGGAAACACCTCAGGGCAGCACAAGGGAGGAGGAAGGCTGCTACAGGTAGAAGCATTGACAGGTCTGAACTGGGAAAAGTAATCTGTGGAAAGAAAGAAAGAAGAAAGAAAGNGAAAGAAAGAAAGAAAGAAAGAAAGAAAGAAAGAAAGAAAGAAAGAAAGAAAGAAAGAAAGAAAGAAAGAAAGAAAGAAAGAAAGAAAGAAAGAAAGAAAGAAAGAAAGAAAGAAAGAAAGAAAGAAAGAAAGAAAGAAAGAAAGAAAGAAAGAAAGAAAGAAAGAAAGAAAGAAAGAAAGAAAGAAAGAAAGAAAGAAAGAAAGAAAGAAAGAAAGAAAGAAAGAAAGAAAGAAAGAAAGAAAGAAAGAAAGAAAGAAAGAAAGAAAGAAAGAAAGAAAGAAAGAAAGAAAGAAAGAAAGAAAGAAAGAAAGAAAGGAAGGAAGAAAGAAACCACAAAGGAGTGGTAAGTTAAAATTCAAAACATTCTAGTTTCTAGAGTAGACAGAAACAGGCTAGTGCAAAATGCTTTTCCTATGCCAGAGTTCCAAAGCACCTGAATAGCCTGACTCGTCCCAAGAGTCTTCAATCGCAAAGAGCAATTGAGCAATCCTCACAGCAAAGAGTGAGTGGGAGCCAAACAGGACTTAGGAACTTCGTGTCCCCAGCAGCCTGTGGCCACTACACACCCTCCTCTGTGACACAACCATCCTGCCCACTGCCAGAGAAACAAAAACACAGCAGAGGACAAGGTATGGGAACACGGGAGCCTTCTACATGCAAGGTTTGTTGCATGGGGGACAGCAAGGGGATGGGATCACACATGGCCTGGATACTGCAGTCCTAACTGCCTGGGTACCCAGCTACCAAATACAGGAAACTGCTAATTAGCCTTTTAGTATTCAACCTACTTCTCCAAGACAGGATAACACTATTATTTGTCCCTTCACATTCCTGCAAGACTTGATGCCATTGGCCTCCTGAATCATAAAGAAATTAAAATATATTATGACCATAAACGACAGTGTTTAAGGAAATGAACCATTTCTACTAAACATATCATGGGACACAGAAGCCATGAACTTTTCTAAATCAATTTCCAGTTGATAAAGAATGCAGGTATTGCTGGGACCAGACCCCAGCACGTGGCTCCCCACTCAGCTCTGATGTGGGGAGCTCATCCCATGACATGGTGGCTGGGGTTGCAGGCTGCCTCAGGAGGGACAAACCCCACTGCCAGAGCAGGCCCAGCCTGGGGGATTTGCTCAAGCAAGAGGAGCCCTGGAATTTTTGCTGTGCCCTGGAGTGAAGTGGGGGCTGTCAGTGTGTTTTGGGGGTAAGGGTCTCTGAGGCATAGGGGTCTATGGCTTAGGATGCACCAAACATGTCTAAGTACCTGCAGCTCCTCTGGCAGCACCCTGAGCCCCCTCAGCCTCCTCACTCCCAGGTCCCTGTGGGTGCTGGGGCCAAGGGGCTGGGCACAGAGCCTGCTGGAGGCGGGGGGTGTGCTGGAGGGGCCATAGAGGGGGAACCAAAAAACCTTTCTGGTAAGAACTCTGTGTGACCAGTAAGGTTTGCATTGGGAGTGTTTTTCTCTTAGTTGCTTTTAAGCTTTCATTGTGAGGGGTAAGTCCTGCTGCAGATCTTGCTCAGGAGCAGAGGCTGTGCTGCAAGTGGCAGGATCCCTCCCCAGGCCTGCTGGGGCTGCAGCACAGGGCAGTAATGCCAGACTGGGGGAACTGGGCTCAGAAAGATTGAAGCATTTCCCAAATGGCACCAGCAGTCACTGGAGTGTCCATGGGATGCCAGTCTGACTACACCACCTCTTCCCTCTGGAGTCACAGCACTCACCATGTCATCCACATTGGTGTGTCTCTCTAGCTCCAGAACCAATCTGGGAATATCAGCCATCACCACCCACAAACCTGGCATGTTCCCCCTGCACGCAGCAAAACAGAAACCAGAGATATGGGGGGTTCCATTGGATAGGGACCAGCAATATTCCGTGGGGAATAAACATATTTTGGCAGCCTGAATCCCTGCTGGAGACCCTGGGGGTTGCCAATACCCTTCAGTCACACAACCTCGGCAGCACCGGCTGCACAGCTACTTCTCTGCCGGCTGCAAGTGCCGAGGGGAGCGCGGGGGGTACCTGGTGTTTCCTGGAGCAGGTCGTATCTGCTGCCATTCATCTTCCAGAGGTGCTCAACTCTGTGGGCAGAGCTAAGGGAGTCTTGTCCCTGGACAGGGCTGCCCGGTTGGCGAGCCCCCCGTGGGCAGCGGGGCACGAGCCATGCCAGGAGCCGGCTGTGGCGCAGCAGCAGGGACTGGCTAATCCCTTAATGCTGGTCACAATGAGATTTGATGGGGAGCAGGAGTTTTTGCTGCAGAGCCGCAGGTTTTAAAGGGTTCTGGCCACTACCCGGAGGAAAATTATAAGGTGGCTCTGGGTCTGCGCCCCACTGCTGACAGCCACAGCAACGACTGCTGCTCTCTGGGCCACCTTTCTGAGGTGCCCTCACCCTGGTCCCTGGCCTGCTGCTGAGGGGTAGGGGGTGCCTGACCATACATGCAGCTCTGGAGGCTGATCCGGAAAATGTGCCTGGGTGTGACTAACAGCAGGAGTGGGTCTGACTCTTTCTCCGGGGAGAGGCTGACTGTTTCCACTTTAAAATGTTTTTATATAAATACCTAGAACACTGTATCCTGGTCTCCCCTCCCAGCCACCATCACGACGTGGGATAGGAGACACGGAGATGAAGCGGGGTGGCAGGAGGGAGTTGCATACCTGGTGCTCCCTGTCCCAGGCGAGGTGAGATTTTGGCAAGTGCCTTGTCCCACAGCTCATCCAAGGCAAGACCGCAGGAAAAAAAGGTATTTTTCAACTGCCAGACTGCAGGAAGCCCCTCTCTGTCACCCCAGCATCACACTCTCTGGGTTTTTTTTCTGGAGGTGAAGCTGCTGAGACACTCTTGTGTTGGTTTGTTCGGCCTTGGTCCAGAGTGGACCGTGGAGGTTGCTGAACACCCAGAGTTTTCCCCTCTGCAAGGACTGTGTGCTGGCATATGTGACCTTGCTTAGCCTGGAGGAGGAAAATTAGGTGAGGGAATAGAGTGATGCTTCACTGGGGTTTCACAGTCACTGAGAAATTAATTGAATGCTGAAAGGAAGAGCTGAGCACCTCTGAATACAGCCTTGACCGACCAGGGCCAGGTCTCATTGGCCTCTGCACCCGGAAGAACCAACTCAGGGACAAGCCCATCTGAAACACCCATTTTCCTGCACTTTCCTTCCTCCACAGATGACTTTCTTACTGCCAAACCCACCTCTGCCTTTGCTGCGCCAAGGAGAAGAGAGCTCATTCCTGCCCTCCAGACATTGGACCCTAAGCACCACCTCAAAAGCACAAGTCTAATGGAGCAAAAGCACTTCTAAACCATTCCTGTCCTGTCTCCAGCTTCTGCTTCCACTCAGGGCTGCCTGAGGTGCATTTGAGTTAATGTGAGGTGCCCACAGCTGTCTGCAACCTCAGCTATGGGCCTGGGCAGTGAGTGTGCTGGCAGTGGGGGCCAATTCCCAACATTCCCACATGGAGCAGGGAGCAGCATCAAGGGCAGGGCTGGGACTGAACTGTGAGTAACCCCATGACACCTCCCTTTACCTCTCTGTTTCCACATAAGTTTTAATGCCTGTAACAGGGAAACACACCCAAGTCAACAGAGATTTCTCCCAGACGATGGCAGTTCCCAGACACACACCCGTGAAGGAGCCACAGGCACTACCCAGCTCTGCTTGCACCACCTCCATCCCACCACAATTCAGTCCCTAGTGGCAGCAGACTTCAGGCAGGAGAGCAACCAAGGGTTGTGGATCTGAAGCCCAGTTGTTTGCCCCCTCCCCCTCCTGACTCTTTATTCCACTCTTGATCTGCTGGTGCCTCCTTTGCCCTGCCAATGCCAGGCTGTCTGCATGGGCTGGTCCCTTTGGGTGTCCATCAGTGCCTTGTCCACTCTTTCCTGCCTGGACACCTCCACCTGGCTGAGCCAGCCCTTATCTGGGGCAGGACCTGCTGCCTGTCCATTAGCACACCACCTTGCTCAGCCTCACAGCCCAGGGCCAAATTTCCTTGGGTGATCTTTGCTCCAGGGAATCCTCTTCCCATGCTGAGCTGCTGCTTTTCACCAGAGTGGTGGGGTGGACAGTGCCGTCCTGATGATGGGGTGGGATGCAGGACTTGTCCAGCCAGCTGGAAGCCAGTGCTGGCACACTGATGAGGAGCCACAGCAATCTCTTATCATGAGGTGTCAGCCATGGGCTATCAGTGTCTTATCTTGGGGATGATACAGCAAAATGATGAACGTCCCCTGGGAGCAGAGATGGAGAGAAGTGGCCGAGCAGGGCAGGAGGAGCCAGGCTCTGGAGCCATAAACATGGCACAGTTCTGTCCTTTGTGTGTCAGCAAACACATTGAGTGGGCTCTACTATTGATTCTGACGATATAAACCAGTTGTTGTGGCACTTGTTCAGGTTTGTGCAGGTTTTACAGCTCTTGTTCTGAGAAGTGCCCATGTATGTATTTGGTTTTGCTCCTTCCTTCAGGTCTATCTGTTGACATTGGCTCTCCTAACCAGAGCGTTGGGCCATGCCAGGAAGTTGAGTGTACAGCTCTTCTTGTGTTTCCCACTTTCCCAGGGGTTGTCTGCTATAAAATCTCACACACACCCGTGGCTCGGACGGGTTTCTGGTGCAGAGGCAGGTGAAAGGTGCACCCTGGTCCTCACCACTGGTTGGTGGGTCTGAGTTCCCCATGCTCAGTGGCAGGAACTGAGCCACCCACCCTGGGTGGAGGTGGATTGGCAAAGTGACAAAGGTGTTGCCCTAGGAAGTGTGAGATGGGGTGAGCAAAGTCAGAGGTTTGCAGGGCTATGATGAAAATTGGGGTTTCCAACCAGCTTGGATGTCCAGAGAAGGAGAAGGTGTCAGGGCTCCCAGAGCATCATCACAGGTGAGATGGGCAATGCTTGGTGACCTACAGGAGGAGGTATGTAGTATCATCCATTCCCTACTTTCAGTCCTCTTCCCAGCAGGAGATGCCAGTACCAGCTATGTGTTCAAGGCACAGAGGGTTTGAGCCCACAGTGATGTTCTCCATCTTCCCCTCAGCAACAGAGCTCCTCTTACTGTGGGGATGCAGCTGGAGTCCCTCTGGTGGCTGCAGCATTTTGGGACAGAAAGTCTGGTCAGGCCTCCCAGACCCTTCAGCTTCTTGGAGCCATGAACTTTGACTGCTGGTGCCTTTCCACAGCCACTTGCTCTGCATGGAGCTGCTCCTCTTGCACCTTTGGTGCAGCATCCTGAGCCTACCTTTATTTTCTGAGGCATGTATTTCCTGAAGGGATTTGCTGGGCAATTTCTGACGATGCTCAGGCTGAAGCTTGTACAAGAATTGTGTGTGGGAGCAATTGCTTCTGGAACCCACCTCTGCTCCGAGGCTTCAGTGGGAATGTGGTGCCTCTGCTCAGCACAGGTGAGCAAAGCCATCAGCTCTGGGTTCACGATACAACCGTTACCTTGAAATTTGCCTTCTGTGAAAATTCTGCAACATTTGCCATTTCCACATACATTTCTGCCAGAAAACTTGTTTGCTTGAATATTTGAGGAAAGCAAACAGAGAAGGAGCCTGAACACAAACAGTCATGGGTGGTTTTTTGCAGTCTTTGCCCTGTTTTGACCTCAAACCTGCCAGCAGAGATAATTGCAGGCATCCCCCTGCCCAACATACCCCTTTGCTCTGCCCTGTGTGCTCCCCTGTCCCGCATTGCTGGCCCTTGTCCTACTGCAAATATTGTTGTACATAAAACAAAACTCACCCAGCCCTTGCTGTCTGTGGTACCACCATCATTCACCACCTCTTTGCACTCATGCTAAATAAACATTTTTTAATGCTGTTTAAGAAATGCCAGCAGATGACTGAGAATGTCTGGCTTGCAGACCTACACCTGCCCTGCTGAACTCAGAACATCTCCCAGACCCTCCTCAAGCCTTCCCGAGCCTCTTGCTGCTCACTTTCCAGAGCCAGAGCTCATTTCCCACTGACAGCACCCTCTGGGCTCACTCCCATCTATAAAAGTGCTGTTGTGTTTCTACCAAAGTCAAACTGAGGAGTTGCTGCTGGCCCCATAAGCAGTTGGGGTGAGGTGGGAGAAGTCACAGCCCTGTGTCTTCTGTCCCATGTCACTGAGCAGCATTCTTCCAGCCCTCAATGGGGGGAGCATCCCCATCTCTTCCCCGAGGAAACCTTCATCAAGTACCAGCAAACAGCTCCCGTGTTCAGGCCAATGTGCTAAAGCAGTGATTGTCCCTTTGGCATCCCAGTAAATACCTGTGCTTATTCCTGGGTGCATCAAGACCCTGCTCAGGTACTGGAAAGTGCTGACCTTCCCAGCACCAGTGGTACAGCCACCCCCATCAGCCAGCAGGGAAAGCAGGATCAGGGACAAGGAAGGAGGCTGTCCCAGGTATCCTAACACCTACCAGTCCCTGACAGGCCTCCAGGCCATGAACATGGTGTGCAAGGTGTAAACAGAGGAATTAAATAGCAGCTGACACAAGCAATCAAGGGGGGAAAGCTCACTTCGCGTCATACCTTGTGGAAANTACCAGTCCCTGACAGGCCTCCAGGCCATGAACATGGTGTGCAAGGTGTAAACAGAGGAATTAAATAGCAGCTGACACAAGCAATCAAGGGGGGGAAAGCTCACTTCGGGTCATACCTTGTGGAAAATTAGATGCGTTTGGCAAGGAAAAATAATTTCTTCACAATGAAAAGTAAAAATACTTGGAAATTCTGCCCCCTCTTTTCCTCAGTTGAAACTATTCCCCACATCTGACATGAACGCCTGAGCAGCTCTGACGTCTCACATTTTTCAGCTATTTTCCAAAGCTGCTTTACTGCTCAGGACCAACCCTGATCATGTGCTGGTCCCTGCTGTATCCATTGGCCCTGGGGATCCCTGGCTCCCAGAGTTGCTCCCAAAATGCGAAGGAGTGGTGCTGCCTGCACTGCAATTGAGACTGATTGCCCAGATTGTGTCCAAGTCTCATCAGAAGGATAAAGATGGAGCCAGAGGCTCATCCCCTCCTTGCTTCCCAGGAGGGGATGGTTCCCTCGCCCTCTCTCCAACCCTTACCTTCTCATACACCCGTTTGAGCTTCCCATATGGATTTAGCACCAGTGTGCCCAGTCGAGTCCTCTCCAGCTCACCGTCTGTTCTCAGCAGGTGCTGGTGAGGATGCTGAATGCGCCTCCAACTCCACAGCTCACCGGGAGCTGTGGCATCATTCCCTTCTTGCCCAGGGACCCACCCATGCAGGGTTCCCAGGACAGGCCACCTTTGTCACCACCTGCAGGACATTCTCCAAATGCTTTACACAAGACACAGGTCTGATGAGAGGGAAATAAGTGTCCCCCAAGGTGTGGTTTAGGGGGAATGCTGATGGCAGTCTGGGGCAGAGGATGGACGGGAAGAGTTGTAGTAAATTGAGTGGGAGGAAGCCCTACTCTCTGCTCTAACTGATGCTGCCAGTGCCTGGAGAGGGCTTAGACCTGCTTGCTGTCCTGAGGCTGAATGCCAGTGCCAAACTTCTCCCTTTGAATGTATCCCAGGCTTCAGGTGGATGCTGAAATCCCAGAGACCCTGAGATAGATGGGGAGAAGGAAAAATCAGAAAATGTTTCCATCTATCAAGGAAACTGAAAATAACTGTGTGACCCCTCCAAGGCTGAAGGCTCGTCCAAGGCTGAAGTGGAACCCTGGTGTGCATCTACCAGCCTTGCCAGCTGGGATGGCCTGTCCTTCCAGGGCTGGGATCTGCTGGCTGCAAGAGCAGCACTGTTTGGCATGGCTGGGGCTCAGCACCACCACTGCTGTGTGACCCACCTCATTGTTTTGCGAGGAAATGAAACTCCCAGTGACCCTGGGAATGGTTTGGCCAGCACTTTGGCACCGGCACGATGGTGCATCCTGGCTGCTGTGCCCACCTTGCTGCCCATCTGCAGCCCAGCCCTGCAGCACTGCAGGCTGCCAGGGAAGCACTGCCCAGTCCCCCATCCCGCCAGCCCTTCCTCGACTCTATTTGGATAACTTTTTCACTCGTTTTATTTATGAGGACTCCCCTCCTTCTGCCAACACTCTGAGTTTCCTCTTGCTTTAGTCTGGGAGGCCCATCTTGCTTTTTTATACTTTTTTATTTCTCTCCCCCTTGCACGGCCCCAGGCTCGCAGGCAGCGGGTGCCGGCCAGAGCGTGCCTTTTTTCGGCCACGGGAGCAGATGGGGAGAGTGGGCAGAGATTCCTCCTCGATGGCACCCGGCTCTGCCTGCACTTGCCCAAGCTCGGCATGTGGCTCAGACACTGAGTCTCAGACTGAAAAAGTAGGAGAAAACCAGGATTAAAAAAATAATAATAATTAAAAAATCAGAAATAAATTAATATCAGAAATATTTGCCTGCCTGTGTTTAAGGTCACTGATGTGCCGGGGATGGCAAATGGCTGCTCCTATTAGAGCCCACTGCAAGTGGGCAGAATAACTTCACTGTAAGTGATTAAAGAGCTTGTCCAGCTCCTTGTGTTGCTTCTGTCAGGCAAAGCCTGTAGCTTATTGCAGAAATAAGGCTGGCTTTGCACCCTGGGCCAAGGCTGGACGCAGACACCCTGGATGTGGGGACAGCCAGATCCAGCCACCCTGCATTGCCGTGGCTCCCAGGCAGACGGGAAAATCCCTTGAGTCTCCCCTTCTGCACATGAGGCACAAGTCCGTCCATGCAAGCTGGCAGGTCAAGAGTCATCTCCCACCAGCAGCAGGAGCTTCAGCCTGGAAGATGCTCAGCACCTGCTTCACCTGGACCAGCCCTCACTCCAGGATCCAACCCTCTGCACATCTTGGAGCCATCAAGCCTTAATTCCACCTGCTCACAAGCACCCTTCATCACATGGCTCCTTGCACATTTTCCAAGCAGCACTAGCTGGACACAGAGCCACAACTTGCACTGAACAGACCAAAAACTGGGAATTTTTCTGAGTCCAACTTTATGTGAGGCCCAGTCTTCTATTGCTGGATCCTGCAGCTCAGAGGCAGGGGTGGATGGAGCTACACCAGAGACCTGGTTCCTGTGGGCCCTGGATGCATGAATGATCAACTTAATAAAAACAGACTAAAATGCAGCATTTCATAACTGCTTAACCACAGCTGCCTGTTTCTGCTTGGCCCAGAGACTTTAATGCATGGGGCAGCATGGATAACACCACAGGAGTGGATTAATGCTGGAGGTGGCACCTGTGGCAGGTGGAGCAGCAGAAGCCACCACCCAAAGCAAGACCATGACCAAAGTGCGAGGAGATGGCCTGTGAGACCCACAAGCCCTCCTGGGACTCCTGCAGCACACGTGATGGCTGGAAGGTGGGCGGGGGGGGGTGTGTGTGTGCTGTGCATGTTCATAAAGGAGAAAAGGAGTAGGACATAAAAATACAGTGAGGAAAGGCAAAGTAGTATGATGTAGAGCCCCATGAGAGGTGGTAGAAAGTCAAAGGAAGTGATAGAGAGCCATTGAGAGAGATGGAGAGCCATTGAGAGTGATGGAGAGCTAAGAGGATCTGATGAAGAGCCAAAAGGAAGTGACGGAGAACAATGGAGAGTGATGAAGAGCCACGCGTTTGTGATGGAGAACATCGTAACTGTGAGATCTCAACTGCTGGAGCCTCACTCCACACCCTGGCCTGGTCCAGGGAATTGTTCTCAGATCACATGGGACCAAACCAGCTCCAGCCCTGCACTGTGCCGGGATGCAGCAGCACAGGCACAGTTGACCTGACACGAGGATAACAGCGGGCTGATGTGAGCCCAGACAGGGGCACGTGTCCCCTAGAGCCCATGTGGCATCTGGCACAGCCATGGAGCACAGCGGTGCATGGCTGCTCTGGGCTGGTGCCTGCTGTGCCACACAGGCAGTACAGACATGGGCCTGGAGGGCATTCCCTGCAACCAGAAGCCTTGGCCATGCCATGCCACCTCATGGTTTGCACTGCAGAGGCTGGAGGCTATTGTACATCCAGGCACTACATTCCCTGCTGGGAAACCTGCCCAGCCATAACACTGGCCCAGCCCTGGCCCTTGGTGGGAGCTCGGCACTGACGGGCACCCACTGTGCCTGCTCACGCAGCCCGGACGTGCCACAGGCTGCCCACTGCCTGTGCATCGGGGCTAGCTGCATGTCCTGAGGCTGCATGTCACCTCCTCTAAACTGCTGCCACTTCTGCTGTGAGCCCAGCAGCAGCCCCTCTGCCGGCAGGTCAGGCCACTCTGCTCCCTTGGGCACGTGCCTTCTTCTTTGGGCCAAGCAAAGTGAAAGAGAGAAAATACATACATAGATGTATTTATATTATATACAAATCAATCAGAACCCTTTTCCTGCCTCCATCTCCAGCCTTTGCAGGTGCCTGAGCCAGTGGGGGCCAGGCAGCATGGCAGGGCTGGGACGTGGCAGCAGCCCCCAGCCCCGCTTCCCGCGAGTGACGCCGGGACGGCAGCGCGGGCGATGGGAACGCTGTACTCACCATATGGAGCCTCCATCTTAGCGCTTAGCTGGGTGCTTACATTGACCATGTCTCGCCGGCTACTGCTATGGGGACTTGGGGCAAAAACCAGAGGAAGTAGAGGAATAAAAAAAAGAAATCTAAATAAATAAATAAAAATGTCTTTCACTAAGGAACTAGGTGAAGGCAGGAGGGAGCACGGAGAGGCAGGGCAAGGAAACCTGCCTCTCCTGTTATCTTATTGATTCGCTTAATCAGGGCTAATGTGGGTGGAGATGTTAAATAGTAACCAAGCTCTTATGGAAACCAATCTGCAAGGTGCCGTTGCTGTAGCTATAGTAACTGCTGCCAAGCTAGAAACTCAAACACGGCTTTTACTGGACTCTTTTGGGGCTCCCATTTCCAGACAGTGTCAAGGCCAGGGCAGTTTCTGGCTGGGAGTTCACTCCTGGCCACGGAAATGAGGCGGCCACATCCAACTCTGCAGCACCCCAGGTGCTGCCAGGTTTTGTGCCATCATCCCACTCATGATGGGAAAATCATGTCTGAAGCTGCCTGGGGAAAAGGGCAAACATGGCATGAGGGGCCAGGGGCCTTGGGACAAGTGTGAGGGCTGGTATGGGCAGAGCAGAACTGGCTGAGGCAAAAGGGGCAAAGTGCCCCAGCCATGAGTTGAGGCTTATCCACCCTGTGCTGAACTGGAGGGGCTGTTTGGGGATGGGGAGCTGTGTGGATGCTTTGGTGTTATGCAAGGTATTCTGAGTGTGGGACCAGGCACAGGGTGTTTGCAACTCCTCCCCATCTCTCTCTCTGCTCCCCTGGGCATGCACAAGATGCCACAAACACTTATGGACATCTGTGCTCCCTTCAGGACCACAGCACTCAGGATCTCATGGTGGCAGGTGTGTAGGTGGGGTTCCCAACTGCCCCAAGGGGCTGTGGCGGCTCCTCTGCCACCGGTGAGTCCATGACAGGAGCAGTGCAGGCTCCCAAGGGCTGTGCTGAGGCAAGTAGGGCCATATACAAGAAGAGTTGTTGAGAAGACACCAAATATATGGGGAATCCAGATCTGGAGCTGAAAAAGTGATTGTCGGCAGCGCAGAACCTTTCACATTTTCTGTACGTCTCAGGAAGGGGCCAGGCTGGAGGAGGAGCAGGACCAACCCCTGCCAACCCCAGGACCACCTCATCTAGTGAAACCCTGCAGCCATGAGAGGACAAAATTAGGGACATCTGCTCCTCGGGACAGAAGCACATCCCAAGGAAGTGTGCGGTGAGGAGTGCTGCCAGGACACAGAGGGGCTGCAATGTAGGAATCCCCAGCTGGATGCTCAGATCCAAGGCCTGGGAATTTGGAGTCCCCTGAGTTTACTGAGTGCTGGGAGGTCCTAGAAAGGAAGGGGATGCAGATAATGGGGTGCTCAGTGGCACTGGAGCATAGGTAGAACAGTTGGATCATCTGGGACATCCTGGGTGGGACAGGCAGTTCGTGGCCCTTCAGCGTCATCACCTGGTGTCCCAGCAGTGCTGGCTTCTCCCACACGATGGAGCAAAGCGCCCAGGCATCTCATGTGCCAGCGGCCCGTGGCCCCACCGAGGGCTTCTGCACCTTTTTGCTGTTCACCCCCAAAACCAGAACAAAGACACAGGTTCAGTGTTCCCCTGAGGCT
Organism: Pitta sordida; assembly: GCA_013390025.1. Lineage (NCBI taxonomy): Eukaryota > Metazoa > Chordata > Aves > Passeriformes > Pittidae > Pitta > Pitta sordida. The sequence continues at coordinate 923,738 of WEKX01014020.1, read as the reverse complement.
TCAGGCTGCGAGTGAAGGAGGACTGACAAGAGCATGGGGTCTCCAGGTTGCTTTATTGGGGGGCTCAGAGCTGGGACTTCCCATGTTTGGAGAGGCTGCCGTGGAGCAGGAGTGTGAGTGGGGCTCCCCATTACTCCAGCTGCTCATCATGAAGGAAACGTCTTGGTGTTTGCTTACACCAGCCTCTGCCTTAGCACCAATGGGGGGCAGTGGGGAAAGCCCCCCAAATCTGCAGAGCAGGGACCACACCAGACAGTCCCACTCCCTCCACACACTCCTAAACCATCCCTATTTCAGAAAATAGAAACCTGAACTGCCCCAAAGTGAGAAGTAGCCAGACAACGAGAGCACTGCTGGAGAGGTGTGTTAGAAAAGCAGTTTCCTACACAGCACTAGGGATGAAGCAGATTGGACAGCCAGGCTGCCAGGGGGTCAGTGTTATAAATAATTCCAGTTCACCCCGTCCCCATTCCTAGGGCTCTTCCTGGGGCTACAGCCCTAGAACCAGCTGACTTGGTTGGATTTGACTCCGGTGAAGCACATGTTGTTGGAGCAGCCCCCGCCGTAGGTGGGGGGGCAGGCTGAGCACGGCCGCCCCACCTTGTATGGTGCTTCTCCCAGCCAGTTGCCCCTAAAAAGAGAGGAGGGCATCACCTCTGAACATCATTACCTCCCCACCATGAGGGGGGAGGATGTCACACGAGGGGCTCCCTTCCAGGCACTTACTTGATGGCGTAGTTGCAGACGAGGAGGATGGCGTGCCGCCACGTGCTGCCCCACACCCGCATGTTGGCACATGTGCCCAGGGCACAACCCAGGCGGCTGGAGGTTGCCCACACCATCTGCACCAGGACAGAGAACAGGTGCTGTTGGTGTCTATTTGCCCAGGCATCCCACAGACAATCACCACGGGACCCCACTGCAGGGGTCTGTCCGACCAGGGAATCCCATCCCACCTGTCCGAATCTCTTTGGCTGGATGCTGTCCCATCACACACAGTGCTTTCCCACCAGACAGTGACTTTTGGGTCTCCCTATCCTGCCTGCAGCTCATACTCCCTTGCAAGGGGATGCCTTCACAAGCTCATATCACCAAAGCAGCAGTCTGTTGTCACTTCTCCAATTTACCCAAATTAGCTCCCAAACCTCCCCCTGAATCATGGCCAGCAGCTTACCCTGGACACACAGAGGTCAAACAGCTCCTCCTAAAGTTTTTCCAGTCTACATTTCTTCCTTGAAAAGCGTATATTGCCCCTTTGCATTTCAGAGCATCCCTGAGCATCCCTGTGGATAAGCTATGCAAGAAATTAGATGCCAAGGTAAAGGTTGGAGCTGTATGGAGGTAGTTAGGAGCTAGCACAGCTTTGCTACTAGGCAGAGGAGCAGAGGATTTTTCCATCTTGTGCTGGCCAGGCTGCTGGAGGATGTGCCAGGGAATGAAGAGGCTGCATTCCCAGGGATCCGGACACAGCTGGGTGCTGTAAAGATGCTCCATCACAGAGGAGAGGATTCGTGCTTGGCAAAAGCACAAAGGGGCTTTTTTCTTTTGTCTTCACCATCTTTGTGTTGTCATTGGTGTAATAAGGAGAAAAAGGCCAAAGTATCAAGAAAATAAAGCTTTAAATAGGTGGAAACCTCCTTGTCAACTGGCCAGAAGGTCCCAGCTACTCTTCACTAGGTTGTGAGCTCCTGGGACCTCCCTGCAACAGCCTGAATCCTGCAAGGACTCGGGGCAGGAGGGCATCTCCACCGGCTGCCTGCATTCCTCTGGCAGACGTGCTTCCAGTTGCCAGGACCACTGCCCGGTCTGAAGCTGGCAGCTGCAGGGTTTGATCCCAGATCCCAGCTGCTGCTGGGAGAAGGGCTGTGAGTTGCACAAGGCCCCCTGTTTGGGTCCCAGAGGGCAGGGGGGGGGGGCTGCAGTGCTCACCTGTGTGTAGTGGCTGCAGACGGAGCCGCTGCATTTGGAGGGGCAGCGGGGGTTGCACTCGCGAGGGTAGGGGAAGGAGTAGTGCTGCTTCTCCTGGTGCCACGATTTCACCATGTCCATGATCGAGCGGTACCTGCAAAAGGTGCTGCACTTAAGGTGGGCCTTCTCCACGTCAGAGGTTGTGGGGGAGGCAGAGAATGGGAAGACTCCACATAGATGAAATGGGGGAAAGGAACAGTTTCGCGCCAGGGCCTGTCAAGACCAAGAATTCCTAGGGAGAAGGAGGCAATGACATTCTTGTGCCAAGCCCACTTATGCCCAAGGCCAGGAGACTTGGCCCTTGATGAGGCACCTGAGCTCTCAGTCATGTGGTAGAGATCCACATCCCCCTGGTCCATGTGCCCACTAGTAATGCCACATTTCTCAAATGAACAGCAGGCACTTCTGCTTTCCTGTATTTACCCTTCTGCAAGACCTGGATCCTTCTGCACTGCAGAGGTGCTTGGCATGCCTCTCAGATGCATCTAAGTTCTGTGCAACCCTAGCTCAGAGCTTCTCTGCTCCTTCAGCATTGTGGGGCTGGGGGGATTCCCTGGAGCTCACTCTATCCACAGGGCACTCACCTTCCTGACTGGATGGAGAGGTTCTGTCCCACATATTTCATCAGCTCAGGGGGCCCATGGTCCCACAGGCAACGAGCAGCCCACGCCTCTGCTGCCCTGGCCAGCCGCTCATCCCACACCTGGCCAGGGGAAAGGAAGAAAGCAGGGAGGGATTTTGGCTTCCCAGAGGAGGGAAGAGGAGAAACCTGCTCCCTTGTGCTCAGGGGGCTTTCCAAGCACCCATGAGTGTCTAAAAAATATCACTTAGGCATCAGGCTGGAGAACATCCAGAGGAAGCACAGCAGTGTGTCCAGCAGTGATGGACCTCCCCAGCTGTCACCACAGCTCCTGAGCACATTGAGTGCCCACTGCCAGGCAGGGCAGGGATGCCCTACAACAGTGCAAGTCCTGTATGTGTGATTCCCTCCAGGAATGAGCTCCTGCAGAACGTGGAGCTGAGCCCAGGGGTGGAATCTCACAGTTCTCACAGCCATCCCCAGCACTCAATGCAGCCCTGGTCACAGACTGACTGGTGAGCACAGCTGGTTCCGGTTCCTTCATGCATTATTTAAAGCTTCCTCACCCATCCTGCACTGCTTTGGGGAGATGCCTGTGTGAGTTATTTTTGAAAGGCAGGAATTTAGGCCAAGCAAGAAGCAGCACAGGATGCTCCCGGGCATGTCTGACCTGCTCTGGTACCCAGCAAACCAGGCTGCTGCGTGCTTCTCCAAAACCAGTATCCAGGGACCACCCAGCTGCTCCATTGGAGCTCCAGGCCCTTCCCTGGGAGCAGAGCCGCACATGACTCCTTCTGCCCTGAGGGTTCCACTCTGTGCAGGCTGGAATTCCCTCCTCTTGGTGGCCCCTCATTTCTCCTCCTTTTAGGGCAGGGTTAGACGCTCCAAGCAGGGTGGAGACAACCTGGGGAAAGCTCTGCCCAGGGTGACCCTTGTCTGGAGGTACCTGACTCTGCGAGGCTGTGTAGCCCCTCTGTGACTCACTGCTGCATGTTTCTTCTCCTGGGGCCTGGCATCACTGGGCACACTCCCAAGGCATCCTAGAGCTTGGAACAGGGTTGTCACTCCCAGCTGCAGTTAAGGGAAAGGCTCTCCCCTGAGATTTGGGTGGGACTACAAGCTTTCTATGTTTGTAGTCATCTCTCTTCTCTTAGTGCTTCCTCTGCAGTTCAGCTGGAGGTATCCTGCTGCCCACAGCCAGCAAGCTCCCAGATGTCCCAGACACAGGACCACAGATCCTAAATCTTCCCTCATGTGGAAACATCTCCCTGCTGGGACTCCATCCCTCCTGTGCAGAGCCTCCATATGTCTGCCCTGCCCCTGGGTCGTGAAACATTCCCTGAGCCAAGTGTTTAACATGACTCCAGCTGGCATCCTGACACCCCCATGGGTGAGTGCCCCATCCCTACTAGGTTGGGCTGCCAAATCACAAGTGAGCCCTTCAACCCCACCAAAGCTCTGGACCCAAAACTACCCTGCCAGAACCCAACTCACCATATACTCCATGTTGGCAGCAGGGGGGGACACCTGTGCCCGCACTTGGTTGTGGTAATCCAAAATCGCACTCATGTCATGGGGAGAGAGATATCGCTTCCGACGGCTCCGAGGGACCCCCACACTCCACAGCAGACTCGCAGCTGTGCCCCCGGGGCGGGACAGCAGCTCGGTGGCATTGGGCAGCAGGAAGGAGCTGGACAGCTGTGTCACCCAGCATCCCAAGGTGGTGAGGTACAGGTGCAAGTGGAGCAAAGCCATGCCAGCCCACCCGGTGGGATCAGTCGGCACCTCTCTGCTCCTTGCACCGAGTTAAGCAAGGACAAAGGGGATCTCTGGTCCGTGCTGGTACGTGTGGATCTAGGAGAAAAAACAACACAGGCACCACTCAGGATTGCAAGCACTGTGCAAACACTGCTTCCTAAAATAAGATGGAAATAATTTTTTTTCCCTTTCAAATTTTTTTTTTTATTAATCTCTTTAATAACCTTATTTATCACAGCAAATTCCCCATGACTATCAGGGAGATATCTGGGGAATTGGTTTTCCTGGTGTTTCTTAAAAAAAAAAAATCGGTAGAAATCATCCCAGATTTTTCACTTACGGCACGTACCTGCCGGGCAGGGGCTAATTAGGAGCGTGCTGAGAGATTCACTGCAGCCGCCTGCCCTGTAACTTCTCACGAGTCTGGTGCGTTGAATAAATCCCCAGAAAAACAGAAATCTCACACAAAGAAACGCACGGCAAGATTTAAAATCATCGTAGAGAAATCCTAACGATTTGGGAAAAGAAAAACAACCACGGCAAAAGCAGCAAAAAATTAAAAAAAAAAACCAAAACAAAAAACGCTGGAATATCCCCTCATTCGTCAGCCGATGCACCTCCGAGCATCCCTGCCAGCCTTTCCCGGAGCAGCCGGGAGGATGTTCCATCGACTACGTACCGTGAGGACTGAGCCAGGAGCAGCGGAGCGCGGCGGCGGCGGAGGCAGCCGGTGGGATTGACCTCCGCGACCAACCTGCTGGGGCAGATGCGGGAGGTTTAGCTCAGCCCCGGCGGGCAGCCCGCTGCGGCCGCTGACGCACAAGCTGCATCTTAACTCTTCCCCCCGGGGAATGTCCTGAAGTTTGGAAAGAGCCCTGCCAGGAGATTTATAGGCTCGTGGATGCCTCCGCGCACACAGGCGCACGCAGGAACACGGAGCCCCCGCACGGGGCCGAGTGGGGGGGCGAGCAGAGCCCGGCTCGCTGCTCCGGAGGGCAGAGGGGCTGCTCCTCGCTGCTGGCTGGGGGCTCGTTCAAGCTACCTCCTGGGAGAGATTCCCAGAGAGATACAGAGGGGGTTTGCCCTGGCAAGGCAGCGGCAGGGTTGGCACTTGCCAGGAGCCCCGGGGTCACCAGGCTTTGGTGAGAGCTGAGCAGATGGCAGAGATGTCTCTTTCTGGGGGTGACTGGGAGGGGTCTTGGTGGCCACACATGTCCCTGGGCCAGCAGCTCTCCCTGTTAGAGATGAAGCCGCTTCCTAGGCTGGGTGCTGCCACCTGTGTGTTCCTCAAGGACTACGGAATGTCACAGCCCATGGGGGCTCTGCCCATGGCCTCACCACTGATCTGGGCTATCAGTGCCCAGCCAGGGACAGCTCAGGGGAAAAGAGCCTCAGTGGGCTGTGTTGCCCCCACTGTGTCCAGGTATCTATCCCCAGGGAGGGGAAATGGCTGCAGCATCAAGTGCATCTCCCTACAACATCCCACATGGTCACAATGGCAGGGGCCAGCTGAGTTATTGCAGATTCCTGTTTGGCTGCAGGGGCTGCTTGCAATGCCTGACACATTTCTCAGAGCCGGTGTGTGCTGCAGCAGGACTTGTTGCCATCATCCCCCGATACCACCATGCTCCAGGCAAGCAAAGGTATTCACCACTCTGTGCCCTGCCAGACCTGTCTTCACCAGGGCACAGGCAGGTTTGGAGCTGGGATTTGGTTCTTCAGTTGCATGAAGGGGAGCACCAAGGCCAAATTCCCTCTCCTGAGCCGGTGGGAGGCATGGAGATGGAGGCATGGAGCTGAGACCAGGACACGCCCAGAGCCAAGCTGGTGCTCAAGCAGGGAGACAAGGAATCTGCTGGGACAGTGCAAGGAGAAGTCAGTCCCACAGCAGCAGCCTGTTGCTGCTTCTTGTCCTCACAGGTTTGACTGAGACAAGAAATGAGGACCCCAGACACACAATTCCTGTCTATGCAGAGACTGACAGCCCATCCCAGAGTGCATCCAGCTGCACCCAGCTGCCCCAGAGACCTGCCATGCAACAAAAGCTGATCAGGAGGGCAGGGAGGAGCAGACCTGAGCATGGAATGGGAATAATGCCCAGGTGCTGAGCTGATATATCAATACAGCCTGATCCTGCTGTGAACTTCTGCTGAAGGAGCCCCCTGTGTATATTTTTCTTGGCATCCTCTCTCACACAAAGCAACTCAAGATTCTGTGGGCCCTGAGGTTCACACTGAGATATGTTCTGGAGGGGTATTTCCATCCATTCCCCACCCAGTGGGTGGAATGATAGTTGTGCCAGTGTGGAGACAGGGAAAACACAGCTGATGCATCTTGGTCCCCACTGCAGCACTGCAGGAGGGGATCTCTCAGTGCAGAAAGCAGCAGCCCCCCATGAACCTGCAGGGCTGGGCACATTGTGGGGGGACTTATGCCCTGCCATGGATGCTCGCACTGGGCATGCCAAGGTGTCAGGGTGGCTCCCAGAGCCCTCCAACTTTCCAGGACACCTGTTGTACAGGTCTAACCCGCTCAGTTTCACCTTCCAGCACAGCCCAAAGCACCAGCCACCTGTCTGTAGGTGCTGGGCAAAGCGTCATCCCCAGTTTGCCAGTGCTGCTGGCACCCCTCTTTCATGTTCATGTATGCAGACAAGAGTGGCAGCTCCAGGAGCCAGTGACAGAACTGCCTTTTGTGCTGCACCAAGTTGGCACACACGGGGGCTGCCTCCCTCCACTCAACCCCAGCTATCAAATCTCTCATTAGTGAGGCTGGTAAAGGCAGTTTCATTCCCAGCAGATTAAAAAGGCAGATGGGGACATGCAGCAGTGATCTTAACTGGGCAGACTGGGAGATGCAGCCGCTGCCAAGTGCACACCAAGGTAGGGAGGGCACTGGGGCTGTGCTGTGGAGAGGGTGGTTTAGTGATTTATTATTTCACAAAAGACAGAGCCCTGAGAAGCAATGGCTTGTAAAGCACGATTAACCACAAAACTTTTCATTCGGGATCACTTTTTTTGTTTTAGTCTCCCTGGGGCTTGGAGAGAGCAAACCCACTGCAGCTCGGGCTGCCACGCAGCAGCCGAGCCTCTGCATGGAGGCAAGGCAAGGGTTTTGTCTTGGGTGCAGATTGAAAGCACTGCTTAATCAGCACTCCACGAGACAATCCAAATTCCAGGAACTGGAAGGGGTTTGTGTCCCTGCCAGGCGTAATATCCTGCAGCCCAGACTGGCCCGGCTGCCAAAGCACACGGTATCTGCAGCGAGGACCTTGCTGGAAGCCAAGAAGCACACGCATTCAGCTGGATACAGCAGCAGCACCACAAATTCCCATTTTAATGAGCATCAGGGAGAACAAAAGAGATAAATCACTGGGTTCAAGCACTCTCTTGGCAGAGACACCCACCGATGCTTTTACGACCAACAGACAGACATAGCAACTTGCTCCAGAATAAGCCATAATAGGACTTGCAGGATTTCTCCGTCATGTTTATTTCTCCCATCGGTTGGCTTTGGGCATCACCCATCACATATTGAGGTGGTAGATGGTGACATGAGCCTGCACAGGACTAAGCAGGGCTTTGCCCTTCACTGAGTGTCAGTATCTGCTGTGGTTCCCAAGCATCATGAAGTCTGGAGGATAGATGTGGATTTCCATAGCAGGAGCCTTCTATTTGCTTGGGGTAAAATAAAGCAAAACCAAGGTCCTGTTTAACAAATTTTTTCTCAGGTAATGCACAAACTCTATTGCTCCAGTAAAATATTCCCCTCCTATGAACTCACAAAAAGTCTTGTTTATAATCTTTGCTGAAAGATATTAATTCCTCCCCATCCCAGACCACCAAGAGCTCCAGCTACTCCGGTGACCACCAGTGTATCCCGGCCACCAAAGGGAAGTGAGGCTTTTGATGAATGTTTGCCTTGCAGACGTCCAACACATTCAGAGCTTAGTTCCTCTTAATGCATCATGAAAGGAGATCTTCCCTCTGGCTTAGAGGTCTCTGCTTCGTGTGACATGAGAAAACCTAGTCTGAGTCCTGTACATTAATTTGTAGTCTCCCAGGAATGAAACACCTCACTGAGTTGTAACACAACTGTGAGAAGTCCTGAAGTCTGAGGACTTCAGAGTTATCTTTCTTGCTAATTAGGATCAGGCCCTTGTAAATGCTTCCTGAACCAAGCCTTGGAGGAAGATGCACTAGAAAAGTCAAGTCTCGTACTGAAGAGGTGACCATCAACAGGAACAGGCAGTTAGGTTCTCCTGGAGCCTTCCATAGGGTGCACAGCACCTGCCTCTGTTTCAAATTCAATGTCCTCTCAATAACCCACTGTTTTTGCTTGTGCATTTGTTAGGACAAGAGAAAAACTAAAAACAAAGGTGAAGAAAACCCTTTCCTATTTTATATATAGTGGTGCTGTGGGAAGCCAGCAGTCAAGATCATGGCCAGGAGCTTGCATGTGTGGGTCTGACCACCCAGGCTGAGGGCAGCAAAGAGCAGCGTTGCCCTCAGCCTGGCTACTAACTCCTCCCCAAAGGCCACCTGGGCAGTGCTCCAGCTCTGAGAGCTGGCCAGGTCCTGACAGGAGCCTGATCCTGTGAGCCTTTAATACTAGCAGCAGTCCTGGCTGAAAACACAGCAGGACTGAGTACTACAAAGTAAAACCCACTTGTTGTAAGGTGTTTAAGGTGTCTTTCAAGGCTAACATGATTCTACGTGAACTCCCTGGTCAATAGGTGGGTGTCAGCCCCTCCACTTCTCCCCCCATTTCCCATGGCACTGTCAGAGCTTTGGTCCCCACCATTGGCCTGAGACTGCCTGCAAGGAAGCCCTGAAGGCCACTGACTCCCACCAGCACCAAGATACAATTGGAGCCTTTGAAAGGTGAGAAATTTTTCCACCAGCTCTAGAAATAAATGTCTCTGAAGTTGAGTGCTGTGGATGGTAGTTTCTTGCAAAGGTATTTTTTTTTACAGTACTGGGCTAAGTTTAGAAATTCACTTTAATAACACGGAAGCTCCTCTCAGCACAATTTGGAAAATAGTTAATTTGCTGTTTGCTAACAAATTGGTGTTTAGCCCAGCACTGTGGGTGTGTGATGGTCTCACTGCACTCTGCCAAGGTGAGAAGAATCTCACAGCTCAGTGGGAAGAGAGACCCATCACACTAACAAGTCAGATGAGACTGAGATAGACCTAAACCTTGGATCTGAGTGTAACTGTGACCTCCTCACCAGTTACACCCAGGCTGGTACTGGGACTCCCTGCCCCACAGCAGTTCTGTGCCCACCACCCCATCCTCACTGCACACCCACAGCTCACCTGTACAGGTGCAGCCCACATCCAACTGTGCCCATGCACATGGATACATGCCAAAAACAGCAGCTGTGGAAACATGGTGATGGTGGAGGTTTTACTGTGCTTGCTGCCTTCTCCCCACGTGATCAGCTTTCAGGTGGTGGGAAACCCATCAGTCCTGCCCAGGGGTCCTGGGAAGAGTTCCCCATCCCACCAGTCTGCACAAAAAGCATCATCTGATGTGAGCTGAGATCATTTCTTTCATCATCTTACAGAGTAAGCACTACCTGTGTAACGGTTGGGAATGCTGTGGCTCCAGCAAAGAGCTGGATCAGCTGCTGGATGGGGGCTAGTGGATCATAGCTCTGAAACCCCAGACCCAGTGAAGTGAAGTCAGGACACCCTGGCAGCCTCACCATGTAATTTTTTTGCTTGAATGGAAGTGTGCCACAGCTTGACTGCAGCCCCTGTGTATTCACTCCATTCCATTTTTTTCCCAGACCAGAATTAAGATAGAAACTGAGCACCTGGCACTGATTCACAGGCAGGTTTTTCGTGGCTGCACAGGGAGGTCTTGTTCCCATTGCTTCTCTTTCTCAGGGTGGCCCCACTGCTCACATGCCTGGGCCTCCACTGGTGCACCAGCAAACACCCTCTGGCCATCCCACCAGTGCACAGTTCACTGTCTCCAGCTGCAAAATGTTTTTGCTGCAGAAAAATGCTGCCGGTGTTTGTTTGTTTAGCTCAGGTTAAATAATGGTGGGGCTAAAAGAGATGCTGCTTTTCCTCCCTGGCTCTCAAGGATGAGGGGGATCTTTGAAGTGGTTTATCATGCCTTGGGATGTTGGGATAGGGTCTCCTGAAGGTCCCCTTCTCCCCAGGGTCTGCCTGGGGCATGTCCAGCAGGGACAAGGATGCGGCTCAGGTGGGTGGGGATTAGTCCAAGCCTGTCCAGATTTAAAAGAAGGCTCTGGTGAGTGGCAGGAGGTGGTGCAGAAGGAAAGACTCAGCATAGGAGCTCTCAGTGGTGTCCAGAGGAGATGGAGGGGCTATGGGCAGGAATAACGTGCTAATACAGGCTCTGGGTGTATTAGCATTTCTTCACAAGGCTGGGAAAGAGCAGCAGTTCAGCTCTCAACAGTTCAGAAACAGAATGAACACTTAACAGGTGAGATGGAGGTGAAATCTAGAAGCTTTGGATTTCCTCAGTGACACTGAGCAAACTACTTTCCATACATGTTTCTCTGTCCATACTACCCCACTGGTAACATCTACCAGAGGGCTCTGAGGTGTGCTGGTGACCTTCCCTGCACCAGAACCAGGTCCTGCCCTTCCAGGTGAGCAGGGCAGGACTATGCAGGATTTCTGTGACATTTGCCAGTTCCTGGCACTGAAGCTAAGTTTTTTCCTCACTTTTATAATCTCTTGCTGTACCTGCATATTTCAGGGCTTCCTGGCATTTTCCTCCAGAATGTGAGAAGTTTGATGGACATTTTGAATTTCCCCTCCACTCTCCCATAAAGATTTATTGTGAATCTTTGCCAAGAAATGTCCCATTTCTCATGGGACTTCCAAGTTTTCCCACGTCCAGATGGCTGGATCCAAGCCACCAGATTTCTTTCTGCCTAGACATGAAATTTCTCAGGTTCAACCACGAAGGCTCAGATGTTTGCAAGAACCATTTTTCTCAAAGCTGGACAAGCAGAAATTGAGACTCTTGTGATGCTCTGAACACACCCAAAATGGGAGTGATTCTCTCCATCTCTCTCTCAGTAGGGAGATATGCTTCCCAGGGTTCTTCCTCCTTCCTCCCCTACCAGGGAATGTGCTAACCTGTGAGTCCCTGAAAACCCTGGAACTCGGACTCCTTGTCTGAAGATGACCAGCCTGAGGGTGGTCTGAGTGCTGGCAGCTCCACTGTCCCTGCATATATCCTTTGAAGGACAAAGGGAGTGGGCTGGGGGATCACTGAAGTTCACTGGCATCTCTGTCTGTCAGTCAGGCAGTGTCCATGACGTGACACAGCGTCTTGTGCTGATGCATCTTGTGTTAACCTGATGTCGCACATCTGCCAGGAGCAACGGGGAGGGAACAGCAGCACTGGGCACACACCAATGCCAGGAGCAGGCCTCCACGTCCATGGAGACCTGGACGTATGGTGGCTAGTGAGGATCAGGTTCGTGCTGCCTCATCGTCCCTGCTGCTCCTTGTGAGATTGAACTATCCTGTGCAGGGAAGCGTGGTACAATCCAGCCTTCATGTTGCCAGCAGATGTGCTGGTGCCAGCTCCCACAGAGGCACCTGGCAGGCCGGAGGGAGGTACTCGGTGAAGGGAAGGACAGAGCCCATCTGCCCTGAGGCCAGTATCTTGGACAGCAAACACTGAGCTCACCGAGACAGCTGTTGCCTTTGGCACGTCCCTCGCCCCGCTCCACTTCCCTGGCAGATGAGGAGCGTGGTTTTATCCCAGCATTCCGTCTGCTGTCCATGTGTTGCTACTGAGCTGAGCCTGCCGGGGCGGTTAGGCTTCTGTGTCCAGCTTTCCCTGCCTTGAAGCCAGAGGAAGTGAGAGCCATGTGGGAGCACTGTGCTCCAGACACTGGATGAGGGCTACCCCTAGGGCCTCCTTCAGCATCTTCCCAGCCCAGGTCCCTCAAAGACACCCCCAAGGGCTGTGCATATTCCCAGCTGGACTCCATTACAACCTCTGCATTTCCTTTTGTGTTTTCACCATCCAGCTGCAGGTTCCTGGCTGAGAGAAAGGGTGGCATTGCCTCAGGGGCCGTGTCGGAGCCGGGAGGGTGCTGGCTCAGGTTTGGGCAGTGGGGAGAGGAATGAGCCTAGTCCCATCCTTCTGCATCCTCCTCATCTGGTGCTCAGCTGTTTCTACTTTTTCTCTTCTTTTTTTCTCATTTAAGCTGTGCTGATAAGGGAGAGGAAGCCTGGGAGCAATGATGGGTGGTTTGGTGGCTGGGGCTGGCTAATGGGTGCCCGCATTTTAACCTCCACTGGCTGCTGCAGTACAGACATGATGGATGGAGTGGTCCAGCAAAGCCCTCTTTCCGAAACCAACACCCCAAACCCCTGTAAATTGCTTGAGGGATGTCAGAAACTAGATCTTAATACATTCATGGGTGTGTTATATGATGATGTGTCTCCTGGCATAGGTGACTTACAATGTTCACTGTTAAACCTGCAACAGCAGATGGGAGACAGAGCCGGCTCTGAGGTTCTGTGAACAGCTGATGCCCATCTGGAGTAACTGGTATGAATGAAGTGGTTATGAAGCTACACCAGCAGGGCTGGTTTTCTCCTCAGACAAGAAAAAGACCTTCCTCTCTGCCTGCCCAGTGATGGAAAGGATGAGGTGTCTCCAGGAGTTCATGGACCGTGCTAAGGGGAAAACCTCCAGGTCTTCTCACCTCCCAAAGTGGTTCAGTAAACCAACAAGGCTCCCCTCTGTGCCTGCTGAAACCCATCCAGCCACCTCGCACAGACGACTGTTGAGGTGATGAGGAGGGTTAATTGACTCTGACAAATATTTGCCTGTTTCTCTGGGTTTACAGAAACCTCACTCCAGAACCAGCTTTGAAGTGAAGTTCAAAGCCCCAGCAGCACTGACGGGAGGGAGCTCTCTCCAGCACGCAAAAATGCCGCTCTGCAAGGAGGGGAACTGCATCCACCATCCTCCTCCTTGGGCACCTGGTGCAGTGCTGGTATTTTCCATGATCTCACGGAGTCCCACTTATCTTCCCACACCAGGGTAAGATCTGATTTGCCAATTGTTTGGGGCCTACATTAAGTCATCAGCCCACGGAAAGGCCTTCTTCCAGCAAAGAGGCAGAACATGCTTCTCAAGTATTTTTTTTCCTAACCTCTGAATGGTGTCAACAGAGATTGGGCTGAGTTGCACATCTGTGGTGGGATCATAATTTAAAAAAATACCTTGTTTGAACTGTACAAATAAACACTTGTGAAAAGAATCCTGTTTCTTTAAATGAAGTTGGTAAATGCTCTGATTTAGTTAAAGCGCAAGGACTTGGCTTTAATTTTGTTTTTCACCAGACTTAAAGCTAGAGGAGGAAAAAATGTTGTTTATTCACAGAAGAGATAGAGTCTAGGCAGCAGAAGCACAACCTTCATCACCTTCCTCCTCCTCCTTGGGCTGTTAGTGACAGGGGGTAGCTTCTGTGCACTGCTGACCACCTTCCACCCCTTCCTTCCACTTGGTAAAATGCAGACTGGGAGATGCTCCATTCCTGTCAGACTGAGATGTGCTTTCTTGGCAAGAGCTAAAAGCAGCCAGCCTGGTCCACTTCACACTGAGAAACTGGGCCAGAACATAATGAACCAGAAATGGCCCCGCCAACCTCTTGTGCCTGACAGGAAAATGTCATGGCTCTTTGGCACATGCTTTGAACTTTTTGGTAATTATTGTGTTTTACCTGCAGGTCATTTCAATGGTCATGGTAAGGACAAATCCAAATCACCCTTCCAGCCAACACTTTTATCATTATCCAAGCCAGCAAGGCACAGATTAAATATTATGTATGTATATATTTTAGTTTTGCACTTAAATATTTGTAATTGCACATGGGACCGAAATAGCCACAGCTCATGTTTTGTGGCTGGCTGTACCAGGTATCCAGTCAAGAAGCTAGGACTGTGAACTGTGGTCCTGCAGTTAATAAACACAAAGTCACTTCCAAATTTTGCAGCTGAGTATATGATTCTGATTCTTTCCTGCAAACATATGAGCTAAAAAGGCACCAGTAAAGTTTGAAAAGTTCATATTTGTGAATTTGAATTAATAAGCACAGACCATTTCCTTCCCATATTTGATCAGTTGCAATAAATGGCAGTTTCTTCATCTTAAAAAAACCCAGTGTTTTGGTACAGTAGCTCAGGGGCCACCCAGCAAAGAGTTTTGTGGAAATTGTCATTGAGTTGTGTGTGATCTTTGATCTATGATTGCTAATCCTTATAGAAGGGGAATAAAGGGGAACAACGAATAATGCTTTTAGTACATGGCCAACAGAAAGGTTAATCGGTCTGGGCAGGAGTTAATTCCCAGTAACTGCTGCTGGGAGAGCACTGCCCGCTCAGCCTGCGGGGGAAAAACCCACCCAGCATCTACCTTCAAAAGCCAACACGTTGAGAATCAAATTAATTTAAATGTGCAAGTGTGGGGGGTGAGGAGTTTCTTTGGCAAGCATGGAAGGTGTGAATTATATGCTGTATGAAAAAGGGGGAATATTTCAGCAAGTGCAACCACGACAGCTGCTCAGGGAAGTCAGGAAATTAGAGATAAACATGATTAATTAAGACCATTTTACGTCCAAGAACGTATACACTTAATCACATAAATTATATCTTTTTCACTTGTAATCTCATCCTCATTTCATCTGCTAATGGGCTCCTTAATTTGTTTTGTAGGCAGATGAGCTAGTTTACATCTTTGTGAACTCTGCTTATTTTTAAGCTCTTCAGGCCATTATGGTAGCCCTGTGCAACCTCACCATTTTCTCTGGAAGAAATTTAGGAAGGAGAAGGAAAGAACCTCTCCCGTATTCTGCTCAGGGTGTGGGGATACAGAGATGAAGGAACTTGCCTATGGCTGGAGAGAGAGTTTGTCAGAGCCAAAAATTAAACTCAGCTCCTCAGAGTCCATGCTCATCACAAGACATTCTCTCCTGTAAAATAAACCCCATCATTAGTCTGCCCTGCTGTGATCTGGCTGTGCCAAGCAAGAAATGTAAATATTTTGTAGCAGGAGGTATTAATTTGTAGCATTAATAGAATATTGCCACTGAAAACTGAATTGGCTCTTTATTTATGACTCGCCCCATATCCCAAAATATTTTGATCCTTGTATGTAACCACCAAACATGTTGTAAATTTCCTGCAGCTCAGATCATACTCTTCCTATTCACTTGAGGAGAGTCAGACGGGAAATGTGTGACCTGCAGACGTTTTCAGGCTGGGCCCAGCTGGGTTAACCCTGGGGCTAATTTCCACACCTTTTTCTAAAATTCTTGGGGTTTCAGGACAGTGAAAGTCCTTTCCCATTAATTTGTCCAGCCACACTGGTAGTGAGTTACCGACGTCTGGCTTCTGTCTCTCGACTCAGCATCTCCACTGTAAATAACGCATCATCTGCTCACAGGTCAACCTTGGTTCTGCCTGGGCTGATGACAAGTCTGGTGCTCATAGGAAGAGCATCCCTCCTCATCAGAGATGGGCAGCAAAGATCCAGGCCACTGTGAGGGGAAGGCTGCTACACTTCCACACTGGACTGCGTTTCAAAGGCACCACTGACACAAGGGAACAAAGCACAGTATTATTTTTTTGATCTTTTTTTCTAAGCCGACAGTGAATAGAGAAGGCTGAGGAGCTCAAACCACTGAGTATGATGAACAGTGTCTCAGTAAAGGGCCAAAACTCTCTTAAACTCCAAGCCTAAGCTCCCATTAGGCAAAGAAAATACATCCCAAATTATGCTTATGTAGCACCTCTCATACAAACATCCCAGGACGCTCCAGGATCAAACTCAAACACAATCAATCATGGAGATGTGAGCAGAGTCCAGTAAGGAAAACACAGAGCGCAGGAGGCTCGGCAGGAATGAGCTGTGAGCACCTGGCTGTCCATGGGAAGGGCTCGGGGCTGCAGGGCCCTCGGTAAGGCAGGGATGGGTGAGCAGGTAGCAGCAGGCTGTGGGAATTGCTATGAAGCCAAAAGGGAGCAGGTCTCTCAGATCCAAATGGGCTGCAAAGGGTAAGTCATCCCCACTGAGTGTGTGGACTCTGCTGGTCCTGATGGGCTGGATGCTTGAATAGGCATCCACCACCTCCTGATGTCCCTGGAGCACACCTTCCCTCTGGTGCTGATTGGGCTGTGAGAATCCACCTTAGTCCAAACTCGGAGCAGAGAATCGCAGATTATTCTGTGTTGGAAAGGACCCACCAGAATCACTGCATCCAACTCTTAAGCGAATGGTCAGTACAGGAATTAAAGAATCATTGCTTGTGTTTCGTAACAAGTTTTCTGTAGCTTTTCTCTCCTTCTTCTCTGGACGTCCTTCCGTGGTCACAATATAGAGGAGTGGACATAAACATTTCACAAAAAATAAATAATATTCTTATTTAGCACAGTCGAGGCTCAGTTTGACTGTTTGAGCTGAGATTTCAGTTCAAATGTCTTGGTCCTGCTCCACAGCAAACCTCAGAACCTTTTCCAGTTTATTTTTAAGTGTCAAGATGCTCCCTGGCCAGGACGTCTGTGATGGTTGAAGGTCCTGCAGTGCTTTGTCATAGGGCCAAAGAATTAAACTTCATCTTGTGATGGCTTTAAGGCACAACCAGTTTTTCAGTAACAATCTTGCCACTTTCTATTCTGTAACATTTTTGCCTGTTCAGCAGGAAGAACCCAGAGCAGGGGTCTCCTGACCTTGAGGTGTGAGGCTGTGACCCCACTGCACCACACTCTGATACATCACCATTTTCTCAGCATCAAGGTGGCTGCAGGTCACAGTGCAGCATCTGAGAAAAGTGCCACTGTCTTGGAAGAAGGTCTGCATTTTTCTACAGCTGATTTTAAGCACCCAAATCAGGTGCACAGTTGCCCTGGGCATCTTGCAAGGCCTGCTCAGGCTGTCTTTCCGCTGCGTGTTGAAACTGGGGTGACTACTTCCATGTGAGGAGCCTCAGTTCTGCAGAAGGTTTCCTTACCATAATGTCTCATCAGCAAGACAGACTTATTCACACTCATGACTAACAGATGATTAACAGGATCACTAAAATGAGACAAATTAAATTTCTAAACAGCTTAAGTATTTAAAATATTTAACAACTAAGAGTGTTGTTCCTCTCTCTCCAATTAATAGTGAAATACATACTTAATACCACATGAACTCTGTGACCAAGAAAGATTTTCCCCAAGCCTGCTGCATCTCAGGAATAAGGATACACTTTCCAGGTGTGTTGTATCTCACTTCTAATCTGTGTTTAGGCATCTGGGATCTCCACATCACTTGTCCAAATTAGTGCCTTGAGCTCTGGGTGACTGGGCATGCAGGCACAGACTTACCAACAACTCCTCAGTTCTGAAAGTTGTTCTACAGCCTCTAATGAACACATCCCTGTAGATTTTAGAGGCAACGTGAGATTTCCCAAAGAGAAGCAATTTGTTGGAGGTGTTGGTTCAAATTAAACTAGAAAAAAACCAACCCAAAGCCGGCATTTGAAATCAAATAATCGGAAAGATTTTAGATTGAATCAGGCAGAGATTTGGTGAGGTTAAGGAAAAAGTTTAGATCAAAGGGGAAAAGAGCCAAATCTGCTATCCATGACAAATTAATTTGGTTTAGTATGGTTTATACCAGTCGCAGCTTGACCAGGTGAGAACTTTTTAGGATCCTTCTACAATCCTGTTAGAACAAAATTTATTCCCTGTTTTTCTGCAGTTTTAGAAGACCAGAATTTCTGCTTCTCTGATTCTTTCCAGGGGAATGGTGACCATCTTCTCAGAAGGACTTGTTTAGTGCTCATGGCAGCAAATGCATGGCCTGAAAGCAGAGATTTACCCTAAATCTGCAGCACACCTGGACCTAGTTGAGGTCGCTGCACTTGTGAGAAACGGGTGATTTACAGAGATAATCCTCAGACATTTCAAGCTGGGCTGAGGATAGACACATTTCCAGCCCCTGCCATCAACTCTATTCATCTGGAACAGGTGCCAAGCTTACGAAATCCTCCTGTGTGTGGCAGACACCACAGCACGCTTCATTAGCAGCTCCCACCTCCAGCGCCGGCACTGCAAACAGTCTGGGGATCAGAGACCCAAACCTGGTAAGCAGAGGAGGCAAGGTTTCAAAGGCAGGGGGGATTTAGGCAGACAATGAGGGACTCTGTGAAACCTGCTCCCAGCCCCTCTCATCCTCACTCATTTGAGTGAACGCAGCTGCCTGTCGTTTCTAATTCAGGGTGCAATGCTGGGCTGGCTGTGGCCGTGGCAGTCTTATTAAAACCAACATCTAATAAATTGCCAAATGCCATTTACCCTGGATAACCTTCTTAGCTGAAACTCTCCATATCTGCTGGGGCTGCTTTGATGTATCGTTCTGCACTCTCAGCCCAGATGTTGTCATAGATTTGCTGACGATGACGGTGAAACAGCTTTGAAATCAGCTCTGGCAAGAAATACTTTCCCATCCTGTCTCAGATAGGGCCTGCTTTTTTCCCCCCCTCACTCTCGCTTTTTTTTACTGAGGGCATTGGGATGAAGAAAGGCTCTTTGTTCACTGAGCCATTTCTCTGCATGCTGATGCTTTTTTTTATAATTTTCAAACTCACCTGAAATAACAGAGGCAGCTGTTCAATAGATGAAATAGGTCTCAAATACCACATAAACATGGACAATGAAAAGGCATGGGAGCCTTAACAGCTCCAGAAATACTTTCTCCCTCTCTTTTAAGACCCAGAAAAAGATTAAAATAATTCTACTGATGAGAAAATTCTTGGATTATCTCGTGAATGTCATGGCAGGACCCTCTCTTTCAGAGGGGCTGGCACCTTGCTTAGAAGTATGTAGGGGATGCTCTTCTATAAGGCAAGAGAAAACAGCCTCAAATTGCACCAGGGAAAGTTCAGATTGGAGATTCGGGAAAACTTCTTCACAGAAAGGGTTATCAAGCACTGGAACAGGCTGCCCAGGGCAGTGGTGGGGTCACAGTTTCCGGAGGGATTTGAAGGCCAAGTCTTGGGGACTTGGTTTAGTGGAGGGCTTGGCAGTGATGGGTTAATGGTCAGACTTGATGATCTTGAAATTCCTTTTCCAGCTTAAATGACCCTGTGATTCCTCATCGTGGTGTACAACTTCCCTCTGAGGGGAAGTGGAAGGGCATACACTGATCGCTCACTGGCGACCAGTGACAGGACACCAGGGAACGGCTTAAAGTTGTGTCAGGGGAGGTGTAGGTTGGATGTCAGGAAAATGTTCTTCCCCCAGAGGGTGGCTGAACACTTGAACAGACTCCCCTGGGTTTGGTCACGGCCCCAAGGCTGACAGAGCTCAAGGAGCGTTTGGACAATGCTCTCGGGCACACGGTGAGATTGTTAGGAATGCCGTGTGCAGGGCCAGGAGTTGGACTCGACGATCCTTGTGGGTCTCTTTCAGCCCAGAACATTCAGTGTTTCTGTGGTACAGACACCCACGAACCGGCCGCTCCCCGGCCCCGCTCCCTCAGAGATGGGCGGGCGCGCTCTCGCGGGAGCCCCGCAGGGGGCGCCGGGGG